>OY720667.1:11760372-11946949 GCA_963170745.1 Phymatocera aterrima
TGGACAAGTGATGGTTTTTCGTTTTCGATCTGTGTCTATAGAGACTCAAGATTCAACACGCTTCTCGCCTTTAGTTAGATTATATCATCTCTCTGAATCAAAAGCTCAGAAATGACTGAAACTGCTGACGATTTCGACCCACGACCACCTGAACTCTTCTTTCCGCAGTTGAACGTTGAGAATCTACTCCGTATATTTGAGAAGTTCCACTCCCGAAGTATATCGATTTTTGACAGACTTCGGCATTCATATAGCTCCAATTAAAATGAAATGAATTGATCTTTTACAACTGTAAAAAATGTGCCAAACTTTTCACTGGGATATAGATGTGAAAATGACGTAAGATTCAACACACATTTTGAGTAGGCGTTCTCGTAGGTAAAATGGTTCGCACTTATCGAAAAGTATCATACGGTAATAATACATCGCATATTATGGAGTTTTTACTATGAAGCCATGTCTTCAATAAACGCAATTTGATATTACACAATTATGACACAGCAAGAGATATCTTCAATAAATACAATATAATATTACACAATTATGACAAAGGAAGAGATACTACAACCTTGAACAGTCGTGTTACAATAAATATTTCTATATTTTCTTCTCGCATGCGGATTGACAATATACATATATTATGGCAATAGGGATGTAACCGATACAATAACTTTTACACATTCCTCGCCATCTCAAGTTAACGTTAATATAATCAACTTATCAAACATTCAAACTTAAAGACATTGAACACGATTAAACACTTTCTCGAAAATCATAGTTGTAGGTCATCTGTTACTGCAGATGATTTCAGCCATACCAGATCTTGTTCACTCGCTAATATTACTCACATATATGGAATGTGAATATCATATATATATACAGTAGTATCAAATGAAAATATTTCAATCTACCGCAGCCAAACGTAGT
This sequence comes from Phymatocera aterrima, assembly GCA_963170745.1. Lineage (NCBI taxonomy): Eukaryota > Metazoa > Arthropoda > Insecta > Hymenoptera > Tenthredinidae > Phymatocera > Phymatocera aterrima. The sequence goes on from OY720667.1 coordinate 11,761,300, forward strand.
GCAGGTACGTATACGAATCTCGCAATATTAGCATTTTCGACTTGAGGCGCCTCGAACGCAAACAAAATTTCGAAAAGTGGTAAAACCTTCAAAAGTCTTCGGCCCAATACATTGACCGTAGTCCCTGCGACTTCTTTCGCTCCGATGCAATTTTCTTAATTGTTTTGGTTGTGACGCTTGCTTTCTTATTGTTTTTATTTATTATATTTTTCAATTCTTTTCCACGTCGATCGTGAGCAAGAATTGAGGCGGCGGCGGCGCGGAGGGGAAAATGCAGTGACGAATATCGCGGCTCGCACATACATTGCCCGTAGCGAATTCAAAAAATTATTGACGTCTATTACTGGAGGCTCAGTATTGCGAATCGAAAAGTGATTACAGAATCAAATAGTGTATATCTTAACAAAAATTTTAAACTAGCTCGGTGTCACCTGTTTCCAACCATTATCGAAATCGCGACATTGGACTTTTTTGCACCTGGCGTCCAGGATTTTTAAGATTTTTCAAAATTCCAAAAGCCATGACGTTTGATAATGTTCAGGGAATAACTATAAATTTTTTCAAATTTTTAACGCTTCTTTAAGGGGAACAGTGACGATATAAAGTTGACCTACGGCAACGTACGCCGAAAAAACAACGTTTTTTAACCCTTCGGAGATCATATCGGTTCGCACGATTTTTGCATCGGAAGCCGTGAATAATCGTTGAACGCAAAAAACTCTACGGCTTACGCACATTTCTGACTTTACGCTCTAACATTTTTTTTCTAGAAGTTATGTTCACTCAAACTGAACCGCCATACCTTTTTGATCCGACAGTAGTCAAATAGCTCGAAAATGATGGATATATATTATACATAAAACCTCGTAAAACCTGAGGGGCGTCGAGGGGAAAAATAATCCTACACAAGTTAATATTCAGTTCGGTTCAATTCCCAGAAATCGCAAGGAACGTCTGATTTTAGATTACACGTATTTCGGCTATGAGGCGATGAAAGTAGTATAAAAGACAAATGCAAATATTCGAAGAATAGAGAAAAAATTTGGTTTTTCTTGTGAATTTAAGGGGCAATATCTAGTTGGCAGCCGAAAAAAGGCGTGTTTTTATGATTGTGCGGAGAAGGGGGGGGGGGGGGGGGGGGGAATGGTTGCAGGTTTCGAACTTTTTTTTTCACAGCAAAGGGTATATCTTCTATGTTTCATAATTTTTTTATTTGAAAAAATGTATAAATGTAGACGATATAGTGTATCACCCGGACCGCTGTTCAAAAAAAGCCTTCCGCAGTGACCACTGCAGTAACTTCCCAACCAATAATGTAAAATCAAAAAACCAAATAAATTTAGGCTTCGTATCGCATTATCCAGTCCTTAATCGACGGATTTCATAAAATATAAATTTTTGAAAAGATGGTCGCCGATCGAGAGTGAAAGTCTAAGTCTAAATTTCGGTGGAAAAATGACTTAATTTTTCTTAATATAAAAAAAAGTATGCATCGAAAAAAAAATCCTTAGATCAAGGACTGCCCTTCGTCATAACAAAAAATGTATAAAAAATTTCAAATGAATCGGTCCGCTCGTTTTTGAGGTGGTCACCGATTCAGAAAAAATCGTTTCGAGAAAAACGCGTTTAGAGTTTGAAGTCGGGTGTATACATTGGTGAAGTGTAATTTATAACCTCTAAATTGAATCATCGATTTTCGGCCCGTACAACAATTTTTATGCAGACGTAGCAGAATAAGAATCCGTCGAAAACGAAAAATCGAGTTTTTCAAAAATTCTAACTAGATGTAACTCCTTAAATCTCTTTTTTTGCATATGCAAATTTCACCGAAACGTTGCTGAAAAGTTAGAAATAAGAATCACCAAACAATACTACATTCAACGAGGAAAAATTCCTTCTTGATAAGATTCCAAAGTATTGTAGCTTTTATCGAATATTTGGCAATTTGCTATTTCCGAAATTGGGAAATATTTTGAAACTTTGAAAGCTTGTCATATTTAACACGATTAGATTTTTATTGTTTTAGCGGAATATATTCTACAGACTTCCTATTCTTATTCGGCAAACGGTAAAGTAGCAGTACAACTGTTATTTCTACCTCACTTCCTGCCACCGGAAGGCAGAATTCGGGCGAAGGCTACACACCGGAAGCCAACCATAGCTGAGTGCGCTGAAGGTTAAATCGAACATGCGAAGGTTAATTATTTGTTTTTTATTATTGAAAAGCATTAACATACTTTTAATACTTCTCATACTTCTATATAATATTCTATATTATATATTTTCTATTTGCACATCTTCAGCCTTCATCTTCATGTGCTCACAAAAAAATAATATTGATGCAAAGTATTGGATGGACGATAACATATTCATGTATGTTTTCAAATTCTGAAACATTAAACTAATTATCTGTACTATGTATAGGTCTCAGTCAATGTGTATGAAATCCAATCAAGAAAAGTAGAAATAATGGGTCAAAAGAAGCTGACTGTCCTTAAATCATCATTGTTGGACCTACCCTTAAAGAGATTTCTTCATTTTACGTGTGCATTGACAGAACGCTTTACAGCGTCGGATCGACATTCGACACTCTAGACATCTGCTTCCAGCCATTCCATGTCTGCAATGCCTACATACCCTTCTCAAATCGAACACGTCTGGTATTCAATCCAACATGGATTGTACCGAATGACTACGGAATACGACAACATATAGGTTACATAGTGGAGCTTATAAGAGTTCTACAAAACCAAGTTCAATTGCAACTGAAATCCAAAGCTCTGTTATATCCTAACTTATTAGGGATCGCCTGAGGGGCCGATGAGGGAGTGGTGAGTGAAACGTTCGGAATTTTGATGACGTAATTTATTGATATCGTGGCGCGTTATTATGCCGATTGTCTAGTGGTTAGTGGTTAGTGTTGATATGAATGATTGTATGAAGGTGAACAGTTTAGCGGCTCAAAAGTAAGGGATTTGGTGAGAAGGTCCAGGATGAAGTAAACAGTTGTGAGGTCGGAATTGAAGTCTCTGGTAGGAATGTCGGAGAAGTGTCGCTAAGGTGGGAAGGCAAAAGTGCGGAGTGTGGAGCATAGTGTGATTCCCAGGGCTTAGTAGCACAGGAATCAGGTACTTTTCCATAAACTATAGAATTATTTGATCCTCACAATTATATATATTTGACTGCGACTGCGATAAATATGCCAATAAGAGGTGCGATACATTCTTCGGCTTCCCACGGTTATTCTGAGCGTCAGGATCTCTTCTGCTGTTTCGTGCGTGATGTTCTGTGATATGAAAAAGATGAAGAGAAAAGATCAGAATTATTGATCGACAAGAGTAAAGATCGTTATCGTTTAAAAATTATAAAACGCAACAAAAGTTCTCTGCCCTGTGTGTCTGTGAGGTTGGCGCCTCATTTTTTATGTATATTTTTTATCGAGAGTTCTGAAATTTTTTCAAATAGTTCCGGAGTTTCTCATAGGTTTAAAGGAGAATTTCAGTTCCAAGTCAAACAACAGCACTGTTTTTTTTTTGTTCGAAAGGAACAACCAGAACTATTCTTCAACCCTATCACGAACTCCAGAACTATTCGGAAGGATCTCAGAATTCTTAAAAAAAAAAATCGAATTTTCAAAAATGAGACGCCAACTCCACAGACACTTTTCCTACTGATAATTCTACCTGATGGAATTATAAAAATTGTTGGAAAATGAAAGAACCTGAATTTAGTATTAGGTATACCATATACTAATAATGTGCGAACGAATAGCGATAGTAATGAACAAAAATTGAAACGAAAAAATGATAAAAATTTAACTCGAAAGCAGGTTTTAGTTATACTGATTTACCTGGTGTGCGATTGTTCCAGAAGGTAGGATTTTTATGATTATCAGTCTCGGTGACATTGGTTGTATTTCGAATTATTCGGGTCCCTAGGTATATTGTGAATGGTCTATATTTCGTGGTTAAAAATCTTCATTGACCTGCGAGAGCAAGAGAAAAATGGAAACATCATTATCGGGAAAGCATTTTTATGAACGATAGAAACAAGAAAAATTACCAGATTTTACAGATGTAACAAAAATGTATTAAAGAATTCTCATAGCTGAGATAATAAAGCTGAAAAAAATATAATCCAATTTGGCTATAGAATCATTTCCGCATTTGCAGTAGCTATGTTATTCTATTCGAAGAGTAATTTGATCACAGAGTACTCACGATTAGAATTTGGATTCAAATTCAACAGTTACAAATAGAGAAGGCAAATGACGGCGCAGAGCATGAAAACAAACAGACAACAAAACAGTTGCGATGTGTGTTCCGAAATTGAGTTTTACTCCACATAATTTGCAGGCCACGTTCGAATTATTAAACTTTCAACGATGAGGAAAAACTATGATGAACTCTTTCTACACGTTTTCGAGCATCAACAGTAGTTTGTATACGTGAAATTATTATCCATTCATGCACGAATACCGATTGCGTTCGTACCATCTATCCATTTTCTTTTTACGAATTAATTCGGATAATTTCATTTTAGATGGGACGGTATTCCAGTTTATATTCCGCACCGCAGTCCAACCGACAATTCTGAGAATCCCGCTTGTAGCGCCCCCCCCCCCCCCCCCCCCCCCGCCGCCGCCGCCTCCGACGCGCCAGTTGGAGACATCCCCTCGAATGTAAACATAACTCGCCGAGGAAAAACAAATTACTTTCATTTTTCGAACGGTACGAAAAGTTGAGACACACCTTACATTATCACGTTATTTCTAACTCGTTCATACAGATATTTTTCGATGCATGGGTATTTCGCACACGGGTTTAATTATAATGATAACAATAATTCGGAAAAAGAAGAAGAGTAAAGAGCAGAACGAATTATTTTGATCACCGCTTTAGAGTATACTTCACAACGATGAAGTAATGGTAGACAAAATCTATGTATACACTTATTGTTACGTTGTAAAACGACTGGTCAACAACAAACCAACGCCGAGTATCGAACGGTTTCCAAATATCTCGGGAATCAAAATCCTATTCTAATAACATGTTTTGGCCTCTCTTTCTTTCTGAACGAATTCGAAGCACAGGAAAACCACGAATGAACGAACGAATAGATCTGTCTACTCACTTCTTCTCGTTCTTATATTTACACTATTTTTTTTCAATTTTCTTGTATTTTCATTCTGTTATTTTTATACGCAGTCTATTATTCAGCTTGATATTAAACCGTCGTTAATTCTGAAAAATCAAGAGTCCAGCTTACGGGCTTGACTGGTCACTTGTAAACAGATGTGGCGCGGAATAAAAAAACGAGCTCCATTATTGGATATAGGAAATATGCAACATACCCATATCACGATATTAGAAATTATATACGATGATCGTGGTTTTCCTCAACACTTCTGTTACATACAAACGGAGAAACCCGAGCGGTCGGGCCATTGACAGGCGTAAAGTCAGTTGTGTAACACAAGTGGGAAGAATACGAATCGATTAAAATGGATTAATTAATCTTACGACGGTCTACCTACCGATAAACCTAATTTTGGATCCGTCTTTGCAAAGCCCTATACAGTACCGCGCGTTACCTGAACTCCTCCTTCCTTTTTGATGATGGATAAATATCAGGACTATGTATCATGCACAAATGAAAGATTTCATTCTTTGGAATCAAGCTGGTGAAATCATAATATATTCTGCATGCGATTTGTGAATGAAAATTAATAGAATCAAATAGGAATTATAACAATGTGAACATTACAAAGGAAACAAAACGGACTCTCTTTCTCTCTCACACTCGTAAGTGAAATAATTGACAGGTTGGATGAAGAAGAATATCTCGACGGAAACAATAATATTCTCCTTCCATCCGTGAAGAAATCCTATATTCAATAATATCCTTATATACAACGAAAACGCTGACTCCAGAATTGGGTGATAGGATTGAGTAACCTCAATGTGATTAATAATTGAATCACATCCAACCAACCAATCACTTATAGGATACAATCAACGAATTCTTCGGTGGCCTAGGTTTGGTGTTATTATGTAATTTTGAAAACTAAGGATGGGAATACAGCTGATTAGTAGTGGAGAAAAAAATGACGTGTATGGTGCTCAAATTTGAATAACAAGTTCAACTTAGCCTGACAGCGTAACTATGCCGCAGTCATGGGATCAAACTTAAGACTGCTGGAACCCAACCCAGCCAAGGTCCTCACCTCCAAAGTAGGAGACCGAAGGCGTCGTCACAGCGATATATGAAGTCTATGTACTCTATTGAAGATATAAAATTTACGTCTTAAGCTTATTATTAATTGGAAACATCCAATGCAAATTAGAAACGAATTTGGAATTGAGTTTCAAACACAACTATTGTTTTGTTGTTAAGTGTCTGTGCACTCTCGGTATTAATGAATAACAAGTTCCTTTTCGGGCCGTCACTTATTCAGACCATCCAGACACCAACTCTTGGACTTACGCGATATACGGAGCAAACGATCTTCGCACCTCGCGATTTGTCAGACGAGTGCTCCAGAGAAAAGTCAAAGACGCCTGAGGTGGGTGCATTTCACCGGTTGTGTATTACTCCGCGCGACAATTAGCCAATCAGCGTCCAATTTAAGAGAGACTAATTCCTAATAACTCCCATGGGACATAAACAAAGAAAAGGCGTTCTACGGTCCCATGCCTGTGCCATAGTCGATTCTTGCTAACATCAAAATAATTTTTCCCCTAGAATTGAATGAAACTCACGCACTCATTCTTCCATTCCACATTCCATAATTGCTTAAATTTATAGTCTTAATATTAACTGATCAAGGGGTTTTTTAGTATTGAACAATATTAATTTAAAAATGAAGAGTTATAATGAACAAGCTATACGAATTTGGTCAGCAATAACATTTACTCTTCCCAGTACTGACATATATTGAAGTACAGCTATCGCCTTTCGACACAACTCTTGGACGCCAAGAAGAATAAACATAAACATTTCTTGAACGGATGACAATCTTTCAAGACCCACATTATATCATTCTAACAATAGGTGGTCCATGAGAGTAATAAATATTCATCCGTTATCCCATACAGGAAATCATAATTTTTGAGACAGAAGTAAACGAACAATTTAGAACGAAAGGTATCGGAATGTACACTCTTAATGCCAAAAATGTGGCACTTCCATATATGCAGCTAGAAAGACAGCGTCCTTTATTAAAAGAAAAGAAAAATAGAATATTAAAATGAATTAATGAACGAGACGTTAAAGAAAATGTGAGTTGGAACGTAACACTTCTATGCCAACGCTAATTGTTTTATTCTTACGCACACGCAAACCTTCCGATACGCGAAAAGTACATTTCATTTTCACTATGATCACTTGATAATAAACACCCGAATAGACATTCGCCAATGAAAAACAGCCGATGGAAAAAAGAACGAGTTCAGGCGGGCACTGATGTCGTGATGGTAGACTGATTAATAAGCGAACGCGTTCCTTCCTCCCGCCCCGTGACATTAGCCAACGGTTCAACAGTATCTGAGCATCGCGGATTCAAAGTATCCAACCAAACAATGTCGAATCTCGAACGATTTCGAAGTAACTTTGAGACGAACGGAAATAAATGAATATCATTTGTTTTTTCGAACGAATTTGATTTTTTGAACGATTTTTTGTGTCCTAACTTATTCGGGATCGCCTGAGGGACCGATGAGGGAGTGGTGAATGAAATGTTCGGAATTTTACAGACGTAATTTATTGATATAATGGCGCGTTATTAGGCCGATTGTCTAGTGGTTAGTGTTCAGTGTTGATTTGAATTATTGTATGAAGGTGAATAGTTTAGCGGCTCAAAAGTGAGGGTTTTGGTTAGAAAGTCCAGGATGAAGGTAACAGTTGTAAGGTCGAAATTGAAGTCTCTGGTAGGAAGGTCGAAGGAGAAGTGTCGCTAAGGTGAGAACGCAAAAGTGCGGAGGTAAGTATAGTGTGATTTCCATGGCTCAGTAGCAAGGGAATCAGGTGAAGATGAGGGGATAGCTGGACTAGAGCTAAGAGCAGACGGTTAGGTGAAGAATCGTATAACGTGGGAATTGACAGATTGTAGGGATGGTAAGGAGGCACGTTCGGGCGGTAAGGCCCGGACGTAACAGCTCAACTGTGACTGAAATCCCAAGCTCAATTAAAACCGCTAAGTAATACTATACACGATTATGCATAGTTCAAGTGCTTGCACAATACTCATGTTCTAACTAACTTCTATGTGAACAAGTTTTTCCCGCCGTATAATCGCATACTTGACAATTTTTCTTCGGTATCTGTAGATCAATTTTGTTCAACAGAATGTCGCACCTCTGTCCCCTTTGCATCAATCATTTTCCGACAGCACATTTTTTCAAATGCCACTGTAAATTATTCCATGGTCTACAGCAGAATTCAACCTTGGTTTGTCCCATCGCAGATTGTTTACGTAGCTTCAATGATATTTACAGGCACAAAAGACATCTGATTAACGAACATACCATTGAAAATAGTTCTCTTACTGATTACCAAATCAAAGATATAAGCTGCAGTGACAACGTAGAAGCAATGCCAGAGCCGAGTACTGATTTTAATTCGAATATTATAGAAACATGAACAAGCTCTGTTGATGCCAAACAAGTATCTCCGTCACCTATTGCTGAGCCCTGTATTTCTTTATTGGAATTCTCAGATATTATCTACAATGCACTGTTTTCTTTGTCACCAAGCTGTCCGCCGATAATTTCATGACCAGAGCGCTCGCACGAGAAGTCATGCAAGCCTTTACTGACCTGTATAGTATCACACGTTATGTAATGCTTGAACAAAAAAATTATCGTCTCGAATGCCCAGATCCAAGATCAGACTTGAATACTGTATGTTTGATTTGATACAAGGTTCTTCGAAAAATGTCAACACCGAACACGATACACTCAAACACCTCTCAATTTCTAACCATCTTATTGCAGCAGAGTCTATCTGCATGGGTGCTAAATTACAACCAAAACACAAACGCGGGAACATAAAAATTGACGTTGTTAATTGTAACTTGCAAATAGGGCCTCTGAAAATATTATTGAAAAGATTCTTAGAACTACCAAATGTTCAGGAGTTCACACTTGACTGGCTTAAAGAGTTTGGGAAATGTAACGTCATGGCATCGATCGTTCAGGGTAAGCGATGGCAAGCTGTCGTGAACGTGAATTCCAGGGTAAAACTGGCTTGCCTCTGTTCATTTATTTTTATGATTTCGAGATCAATAAGCCCTTGGGGTCACATGAAGCAGTCCATGAACTGGAAGCTGTGCATTGCTCTGTACCTTGCTTTCCATGCTAACGAGCATCAGAGTAAAATGGAAAGTATTCTTCTCGTTCAATTACATCACACTAAAGATCAGGAAAGGTACGGAAATAATATTATTTCTGCCAACTTGATTGATCAAATTATCGGGCTTGGAACTGAAGGCATTAGTAGTTGTTGGTGGCGAAAAACCTACAATATATTTTGCTCTGCCATTAATTATAGCGGATAATTCAGGGCTTAACAGCATTTTTGGTTTTACACCGCGTTATAATTGGCAATATTGCTGCCGAATTTGCTGACCTGATAAAAGAACACTGCATCGTCAACTGGCAGAAGAAGTTCAACTGTTACGTACATACCATTGAAAATCATATTTCAGATATAGCGGAGCATTCTAGAGGTGTTAACACAGTGTCTTCAATAAAGTCCCATCTTATCATGTCATAGTAAATTCTACCGCAGGACCCGCACACGATTTAAATGAACGTGTATTCAGATATGATATAGCAACAATTATAAACGAGCTGGTCTACGAAGACAAAGTATTTTCCCTTGAAACAGTTAATGAAAGAAGTTCGCTACGAACATTCCACTTGCATTGAAGAGAGATGCCTTGAAATCTGAATGTCTTGTTATGACAGCGTCTGAAATGTCCTGTCTGGTACAATGTTTTGGTTTGATTGTGGGTGATCTTGTTCGTGCAGATAATGAAGCATGGGAGCTATATATTACGCTCCGGGAAATTAACTGCATAACAATAGCTCCAGCAGTCACAAAGGAAGGGTGCAAGTTGCTGCTCCGTACTCTGATAGCCGAACATCATGAATTGTACATTAAAATCCTCAAACAAAATCTTGAACCGAAGCATCATTTCGTGAATCACTACCCACGTCTCAGGGAAGAAATTGGTCCAATTAGTGGTATTCATGTTTGCGTTACGAAGCATAACATGAAGATTTAAAAAATAATGCCAAAGTTCTGATCTCACGTGTTGATCCAGCATACACATTAACTTTGAAACATAAATTGAGAATGGCGCAGCGATTTCGAAACAATAATGGGGTTTGATGAGCGTTTATCTTGGGGAGTTATACTCCACACGGAATTGGATAGCAATTATGAGTATTGTGATTTTGAAGCCGCTCTTTCGTGTGATTTTGATCGTAAATGCATAACTACAAATTGGGTACAAAGCAATGGTACCATGTATAAACCTGGTATGATTCTAACTTATTACCATACATCAGACTGTCAGATCCTGCGAAGATCAAGACGCGCAACTATATCGCCAAAGATCCGACTGTATCTATGAGTTTTCGCTCGTGGGAGATGTACGAGTACCCAATGCTGACTGCAACAACGAGACGTGTATGAGTTGTCAAGCCATCCACACAGCTAGAGAAACCAAGACACGTCATACTAGGATTCCAAACCGCACGACGAAATGATCCGGAGAAAAATGCCAGTCAGTTCGATCATCGTACGATTAGAGATGTTAAACTTTTCCTAAACTCACAGTGCTATCCCTATGGACATTTGAATCTTGATATTGCTCGCAATCAATATGCCATTCTTTACAATATGTACACAAACGTTCAAATTTCATACTACGATAAGGAATCCGAGCCTCCTTTGTCAAAGCGTGATTTTTTGGGGAGAGCCCCATTACTATAGACTGTTCCAAGCAAAATGAATCGTTAAGAGTAGGCCGGTTAATATTTATTTAATATTCGCCGAAAAACGCTCCGCCAAAAAGACCGGCCTAGTCTCCACCGGTAGGCCTGACTCCGCCTCGCAAACGGGAACCTAGCCCGGCGAACCTGTCGTGTGCTGCGAGACCTCCAGGACAAACCACCGATCTCCATTAGCTCCGCTCCGAGGGAAAGATCGACGCGTAGTCATACTGTTGTACATAGTCTAATTTAGTTTTCTTCGCTGTTCTGTCGTCATTCTTGCGGTTACCGTTTTACGGGTCGTACGGGTGTTATTGGCTACCTCTATCGCTGCGCCTATCGCAGAGTATCGTTGTACCGTGCGCTTCTCGCTTCTCATCGTCGCGCCTAACGCACGATCTACCGTTTTCTTCTATCGTTGCTGTTGCAGTACCGTGTGTGTTGGATATTGTGCTGCGTGCTTGCCTGAAAAAAGGTAGGCTTCTTTCTTTCGCTTTCTACGACCACCCGGCCTTGCCTATCGTCGTCCACCGCGCGGTCGAAGATTCGACTATACGTCTTTTTCTGGTTTCCTTAGGACGGGTTGTCGTGGAAATATTGTATCTCTGCTTTAGTGCTATCTTGTATATTTTATCTTGTTTTTGGAAGTGCTCGAGGACGGGAATTATTTTCCGTTCCGTTCCTGATCGTTACCGGTGTGAGTTTGAATTTTGATTACCGTAGCCGAGTCCTCCTATATCCGTGTGTCTGTCGTTGGACGGCGCGCGAGTTTGTGAGTGTCTCGCCGTGTGCTGAGTGCCTCCCCCTTGCCACCTCCCGCTGCCTGGTACTATCCCGTGCGCGAGGTGCGTAAGTGTCTCCAAGACGAGCGTGTGTGAGTGCTGACCTTCCTCCATCTACCGCTTGTGAATCTGCCGTGTGTTGTATCGTACTGGCGTAAGGAGGGTATCTAGTATAATTCAACCTCATTGTTAACCTCGTGACGTAGTATAGCACAGCCTAGCGCTATTTTGTTTTGCTTCTACGCTTGTCGATTTTAAACGCTATATTAAGGTACCGTACCGCATCGCCCATCGTAGCTCGATCTGTTATTTCTTTTGTTTGTCCAGCGATCGGTACGCGTTGTGGAGGCCTTAATAAAAGCTTGGGCTCTTCCTGTCAATATTGATAGTCTTGTGTTGCCTTTCTCTTAACGTTCATCCCCGATTGTATTTGCTTTCGCCCCCTCGTTCCCCTCTCCCTGATTCCTAGCCGAGTTCTATCTTAACGTAACACCTCTCTTTAACTTCACTTCATTTTCGTATCTATCGGCACCCTTACAGTGCCTGGCGCCCAACTCCTTCAGCTTACTTCTCCTCTTACTGTCTTGCAGTTTGGGTTCCTGGTTTGTGCGTGGGTTCGAGTCTTACCTTTCCCAGTATTGTGCGGGACCAGCTCGAATTTAGCATTACAATATATATATATAATTTTTGTGCACTCTCCTCTGCTGTGCGACGCCTGGCACGTCCCGACGCGTTCTGCCTTTGGACACCCACATCACCTGGGACTGGGTGTCGTTACCGTTTTTTGGGCCCTAGACGTCATTCTGCGTTACCTTTCTTATCGATATCCGAACTCGAATCCAAATAAGGCTTACACTCGAAACGGACAAACCGCGACGAGAAGAAGCCTCGTATAACCGGGGATGCAGTAATAAAGTGCAAATGATCCAGGAGGGATGCAAAAAAGGATATTGCAGCAGGTGTATTGGGATTGCATGTGATAATGTACGTTTGTCATTATTTTACCACCCTACGCTTTTGCGTGCTGTTCTGCCCGAACACGATATCAGATGTGCTCGTAAATATTCAACGATGGTGTTGCTGTAGTCATCACAAAAACGGAATGAAAACAATTTTTATCACATTATTGCCCAGAGCTGGGATATTTTATACGAGTGCTAAAATCTTGTGGGTTTATTTGTGAATATATCAAAACCCGCTCCGCGTGACAGACGTGTTTCCATGCTGGAGGCGGAAATCGTACTAAGTCGACTTTCAATTCATACCCCAATATTTTTTCGTTCAGGTGAATTCGCAAACCAGAATTATATCATCGTCATTGCAACTCTATTTGTGGCTACCAACGCCGCTCTGATTAACTTTTCTCTGCAGAAAGATATCACTCGTTGATATCAAGCTTCTCTGCTCGATAATTGTTATTCGTCGGAACGTCAGAAATCCAGTAATCTGCATCGTGACATATCTCTGGGCTACTCAAGGAGCATTGAACACGGTGATAGAGTTCTTCAGAATCTGGATCTTATTTTTCCACAAAATTTTTAATCCGTCCCGATTTATTTGAAAAATAATTGTGCTGGCGTCAGGAAGTGCGCGCTGGTCAATTGGATTCGGGAAACCATCGTACTTATCATTCATCGTATAATTTGTAAAACATAACTTCAAACCCCGTCTCGCCGCGAAATAAATGTATACAAAATTCATACGATATTTATTCTACCCTAGCTGACAAGAACGCACTTCCTGACGCATGTATAATCGTTTCATTAAAAATTCCAAAACGATTCGGACGTTTGCGAAAAAACTAGACCGAGATTTTGAGGAACTCTAGAATCAGTCACATGAGCCCGTATCGAAACCTTTTCAGCGTGAGAAATTATGGAAAAATTTTGCAAAGACTGTCTCATCCTGTTTCTTCAGTCTTTTTAAGGTTAGTAAGCTTCCGCAAAGGAGGATACTCTCCTTAGTAAAAAGACAATAAGAAACGCATGAAAATTGCAACTTTGGTTCGGTTAGTCCGATCATAGTCACTACCATATACACAATAATTTTTAATGTCGGAACATAGATTTTCGACTTTTTTCCTATTCGAAGGTTGGCGACGACCGAAGCCACAGAAAGATAAAATCGACATGAAATTGAGAAAAATCATGAAAGTCAATTACTCCCTTTCGGCCGCTGTATTTCCATGATAATGGACCGAGTGACGATCACAGATGTGACTGTTTCAATACAAACTCACACTCACAAAGAATTTTGATTTCACTATATTTCATTTTGCCGTAGGTCTTATCGATGCTCACAGAGAAGGAAAAATTGCGAGCCTTATCGGAGTTGAAGGCGGCCATGCTCTCGGCAATTCTCTAGGAGTCCTTAGAACATTTTATGGGTTGGGCGCAAGATACCTCACTTTAACACATGCCTGTGATACATCCTGGTGAGTAAACATAATTTGAACTGTTTAGAGTTAGATCATCGTGGAAGGAATACGTAGTGTGCCTATAACGACTGCTTCGCTCTCTAAAAAAGTTTCTCTCTCGCACTATCCGTAGGGAGAATAAACCTTTTCATACCAATCGCTGGAATCCCCTAAAATCTGTAGGGAATTCATGTTATAATGTTTGATTCCAGAGAAAAGAGTGAAGGCGGTTGATTCGAATACGCACCTATGAATCGCCGAATTTGTATGCATGTATATTATGTACAAACTACTTAGAGCAAGATGTATATACATACTATAATACGTGAATGGATGAATTTGTGCCCCCCGTTTTTTGTATAGAAACATTTGCAAAATTACGATAGAAATGAAAATTCAAAATGTTTGGTAAAGTTTGCGTTGAGAAATGCGGAATGTAGGTTTCATTGAAATACAAATGATATTAAACGTTGTTTATTGATAACAGTATTGGTTTTTCCGTATCCACATTCGTTACTTGAGCGATTGACACTAATTTTTTTTTTTTTTGTCAGAGTGGTAAGTGTAAACATACGTAATTTTAAGTAATACGTAAAACGACCAAAAGTGAGTTTTCAGAGGTCTACTGTTGCATTGCGGTATTTATAAAAAAAAATGATGAACCATATTTACAATTACTTATACATAAAATGTGACGTGATATTTTCATTGGCTACGTATTAAGGGGGGACTTCGGTGAAATTTTGATAAAATCGATTTTTTGTACCCAAAATTACTAAAAAAAGTCCAATAAAAAATTCCTTGCAGCAAAATTTAGATAATGTTAGCATGTATAATGAAAAAAATATCATTGTTCTGCGATGAAAGTGTATGCGCAAGGAGCCCTTCGCAGTGGTACGCAGGGAAATCTTGTCCGAAAGGCTCCTTGCACATACACTTTCATCGCAGAACAATGATATTTTTTTTCAACATACATACCAACATTATCTGAATTTTGTTGCAAGGAATTTTGTATTAAACTTTTTTTACTAACTTTCAAAATAAAAAATCTATTTCATCAAAATTTCACCGAAGTCTCTCCTTAATAAACACAATCTCATACTTCGTTAGAAGTATACTTATCATATCGTGTATACTGTGACAAAGGGTGAAGTCAGCCCTTTCTTCTAAATTCACAGGTCTAGTAGTTGTGAAAGATAAATGACATATCTATTACAAATGATTTATCGGTTGCTGCGTCAACCATCATTATTGTAAAAACAGTCTTGTTTCGGACTTAAAACTGATAACACGTATTTTGAATACAGCCATTTTTCTCGCATATTATATTTTGCCTGCCTGTCCACTCAATTTCGCTCAGGAACCCATTTATTTCGTGTTACAACGTGGTTCAAAGTAACATTGGTGTCAGAAGTGGGATTTAACTGACCCGATTTAGTGTTCGATTCAGTGCCTAATAATATGCCTCGTACTCGTCCGGTTAATGTTCCTGTGAACGAGAATTTGAACATTTCCACTGCTTCTTCTTTGCATCAAGCAGAACCAGCTGGTACACAGCCTCAAGCTCAAAATCCCACCCTATCTCAATTTTCGTTGGTTGAACGGTTGCTCGAGGCACAACAAGCCCAACAACTTAGGCAAGATGGATTACATCAAGCTCAACAACAGCAACAATTAGTTCAACAACAGCAGCAACTAACTCATCAACAACGTCAAGATGAGCTTCGTCAAGCTCAACAGCTAAGACAAGACCAGATTCTTCAGGTCTTGTTACAACGGCAACAAGCCCAACGACAGGCTCGTCAGCTGGTTCGAGAGAAACTTTTGGAGGCTCATCAAAGTCAACAGGAAAAACTTCTGGAGTTTTTCCAAACAACAATTTCTACAATTCGTGAGGATAGAGTTGCTCTTCGTTCAGTGGAGGATTCTGGAGTCAGGACTGAAGAGGTTCCTCCGGTTCTTTCCGCTGACGTTCTTTCTTCGAGGGGTACAGAAAATAAAATTCTGGAAGTTCATTCTGTTGTTTCTGTTCCGATTCCTTTTACTTCTTCCAGCACTGTTTTACAAAATCAGGTATCTCAACAGATACCAATGTCAGTGTCTCAAGAAGTTCCTATTAATTTATCTTCTTCTTGTATGAGAAATGTTGAGACTTTTGTTTCTCCACTTTCTCAGTCTAATCCTCAGGATGTCCGTATTGGGAATACAATTCGTGATGACAGAGTGGTCAATTCCAATTTCATGTGCAGAGATTTTCACTCGAGACTTGAGATTCTGGGATCTTCACACATTCAGAATAATTAAATCGAAAATAACATTACTATTTCAAATGATAATTTAAGCCGAACTGCGTCTTCTCATAATTCTTCGAATAATTTTAGACCAAGAACTTATGACGGTTATTTTCCGTGGGCTGAATATGAAAGCCAATTTTTATTAATTGCGAAACATAATAATTGGGATTCTTCCTCGAAAGTTACTGCTTTGGCGGCTAATCTCACGGGTCCAGCTTCAACTGTTTTAACTACTTTAGCCAATTCGGGAGACTGTGATTATGAGAAACTCAGTTCTGCTCTTCGTCTTAGGTTTGGTAATGAACATTTAGCAGAACTCTATTTGACCCAATTCAATAAAAGGCAACAGGCTCCTGGTGAATCATTGTCCGCTTTAGGACATGATATCGAACGTCTTTCTAGAATTGCACTACCGTCCTGTGATGAATCAACACGAGATTCTTCAGCCTGTTCTAGATTTGTAGATGCTATTGATGATGGAGCATTGAAAGTCTCTCTAAATATGTCCTCTCTTTCTTCTTTGAGACAAGCCATAACTGAAGCTTTAAAAATTGAAGCTTTAAATGAACAATATGTGGGGATTAAAATCATTCGTCAAATTAATCAAAATGATGATTCTCCATCATCATCATCGTCTGAAAAGAAAAATAAGGAAAATAAAGTCGAATGTTCTGATTGTAAAAAATCTGGACACGAGGTCAAAAATTGTTTTGTTCTGAAGGCCCGTAATTCTGATAAACAAGGCAAAACTGATGTGGAGTGTATTTTCTGTAAAAAATCTGGTCACGATGCGAATACTTGTTTTTCGCTGTTTAAAGCTCGTAGTTCCAGTGATCAAGTTAAAACGTCTTCTACATGTCTTAATTGTAATAAGACTGGTCATGATGCTAATCATTGTTTTGCTTCAACCAACCGCGTTCAAATTCGAGTGAAACTAATTGGCGGAGTAATGATTCTTCTGATAATTAAAAAAACTGGTTTTCGATGGTTTTCTAGGGTAAAGAGCATCATTAGATTCTTTTGATGAAAGCCCTATATCTATTCAATTTTTAGTAAGAAGTCTTCGTCAAACTGGTCTTTATGCTGAAGGTTCTGTTAATGGAGTTAATTGTCTTTGGGTAATAGATACTGGAGCAGAAGTAACAGTAGTTCGTTCAGATCTTCTCAAATCCTTAGATCGGTCTTTTCCTTCTTCATCCTTACGTACTGCTACAGGTGAAATGACTCCTGTATTGAAAGAAATATCTGTTCAAATTAATATTTCGGATTGTTTAGATTCTTCGCATAAGGTTTTTGTTGCCGATATTGAAGATGAAGGAATTTTGGGGATAGATTTCCTTTCTGCTCATAAATGTGTAATTTCTACTTTGAAGAACTCTTTGCAGTCAGGTTGTCATGAAATTCTTCTTCCAACTTCTCGAAAAATTAGAAATTCTTCACCTAGGATTCGTGAAATAGATCTTCTTATTTCTGATCAGACTCAAGATAGGCAGTGTTTGGATTTAGTTCCTTCTTTTCTTCAAGATCATTTTCTAAGATCTTCTAAAGATTTTTCTGAAAATCAGAGAATCGATTTTGTTTCTTTACTTTCTCAAGTTTTCAATGCTTTTGCTCATAATAGTGGTGATAAAGGTCTTTGTAAGAATAGTAAACATAAAATAGATGTTGGTGATAATAATCTTCTTATTAAACAAGCTGCCAGGAGACTTCCTTTCAACGGGAGGGAGCTGAGGCTACTAAACTCGTAGAAGACATGTTGTCTAATGATGTAATAGAACCTTCTTCTAGTCCTTGGGCTTCTCCTATTGTTTTAGTCAAAAAGAAGGATGTGTCAACTCGATTCTGCATAGACTATGAGTATTCATGGCGAACACAAAGTGCAAGTTCAATCACCCAACGCCATGATTTATCCAGCGCTGAATTTGATCATTCCACGCTCCATAAGAAGAATTTAAAGAATTGAATTATCAATAATATGTCATTCACGGAAAAAATACATGTTCCGAGTATGGGTTCACTTATATTTTGGAAGAATTCGTGATTTGACCACGTTTGGGTGAAAATTATCAAATTAAGATCGATCGCCGATGAAACTCTCTACACCACTACAATTTGGTGCTCTCCGAAAGAAAGGCTTATGAGATTGAACTGCGGGGCATACGGCTCATCTTCGGGCCCAAGTAAACTACACTCGTCGTTCCGGCCAAATCGGTGATCCGCAACCCAGGTCGTCTCCACACGAGAAAAAACTCATGGAAATGGTACGACATGGAACGGTCGCCAGATACGACCCCTGTATGCAATGCACGCTCCTAACGGCCACATAAAAGACAGAACAAGGAACGTTAAACCGCAAAGGAACGAAAAAAACGAGAAAAACGAACACGCGCTAAAAAAGCGAAAGCGGCGGCGCTGCAGGAAAAAAAAAGACGAGAATGTACACACACAAAACCTATCCACGAATAGCGGAGATCTCACGACACAAAAGAACTCGCCGAGCAAACTATAATCGCTACTACCGATTCAAAACATCCCACCGAATCCAAACCTATGCGCAACACACGCACACACACACATGAAATGCCACGAATGTGCAGTCGCATACAAGAACTCACAGATACACAATGCACTGACCGATAAACACGAATGGCAGACAATGTAAGAGTATATTCAGACAATTGGACCAACACAGTTAGAAATACACCGGGACACAACCCCATAACGCGAATGACATGGTATCACCAAAGATCGAAGAAGCAATTTATGAGTTGGACAAAATGCTGGAGGAGGACGTCATCGAGCCTTCCAGTAGCAAATGCTTGAGCCGAATGGTCATGATAATAAAGCTTAACAACACGTACAGAATTTTCCTAGACTTCAGAAAAGTGGACTCGGCATAAAAAAAGACGCACACCCGCTCTCATATATGTGCCAGCAATACTAGACAAACTACGCGTGGTACGATACATATCGAAAACAGACCCCAGCCAAGCCCAATTCCAAATACTCTCACGCCCAGACAGTAGACACATGACAACCCTCACAGTCCAAGAAAAATGCCTATTCCAATTCAGACGGATACCAGACGCTTTAATCGGAGGACCGGCCACGTTTCAAAGGCTCCTGGATAAACTAATAGCCCACGATGTGAACCGTATGCATTTGCCTACTCAGAGGGCATAATAATGCACAAACATTCAATGAACACTCACACTGGCTACAAAATAGCGAAATATGAATTTGGATGCGCACAGCTGATATACCTAGGATGTGCAATAAACAAATACGAATTCCACGTAGACCCAGATGAGGTACAGCCGCCACTGAGAAACTACACAGAACCAAAAACAATAAGACAACTGAGACAACTAAGAGGAATGCGGCCTCACGGCACAGATGATTCATACGTCGCGCACATGACAGAGCCGCTTGTGAATTTCTACAAAATCCGTACGGCATCGCATTCGGTAAGCTTCAAAGCTTCAACGACCCTTCGAATATTTTTTCCACCCATTTCGGAAGAGTGGCAACGAGTTGAAATTGAGATCCGAAAAAAGTGCGATATAACTACATATTTTATCGTGTATTGGTCAATAAGTTTACTTCTTATTCTCACAAAACAATGACTTTCAGCTTGTTTGGCAGGGAATAGAACAAGCTCGAAAATTATTCATATCCGAAAGCTCTACGATTTTAATTCACTTAGATATGATGTGTCAATCCCATGTGTCTCCATTTCACGACCCGATAGTAGGTTACGATTTTCGGGACACCGGGTGGTATGGGTTTGGCTGAAACGATGATAAAAATGATGTCTTTCTTCGATTACGAAATTGTACTAGAGTTGTCAATGTTTCCGTTACCATTAATATCAACTGTACATTGTATCAATATATTTTATCGTGTTCACAGAGATTGATCAATATTGTAACAAATATTTTTTCGGTAGGGCAGTCTGTTCGGTCGGGGAAACCAATAACACTCAAGAGAACGCTCCTGGTCTGAGTGAGTTCGGGAAAGTAAGTAATTCATACGCAAAATCTACTATGTAGTTACTCTTAATGATAATTATTGATACTTATTACAGGGACCACCTTGTCAAAGAGTCCCAAATTTATACGGCGCACACATCGAATCTTTTTTCCAAAACATTTTTTCATTTTATCAAATTGATTACTGAACTGTTATTAGTTCGACATGAAATGCAATATATGATTCGATAAATTTATCTGTACAGTGAGAATGTCAGGAAACAGTGCTCATTTTTTTTCGATGGGTTCCGTGTTTCACAAAAAAATTAACATCATTTCGCAGGTGATATAATTCGTATCAATTGCAAGTCCGAGTGAGTTCACCGTGAATTCGATATAATCGAAAACGGGTTCTCAAATTTCCTTATGATGTGAAACACCAGAACAAAAGACGTGCGCATTGTTACCTCGCATCGTCCCCGTGTGAAAATAAAGGTGGAACATTAATTTGATTAGTTTTTAGCAAAATCAGTTGTTTGATCCAAGGTTCGGGGTATCTTACAGATTTACTCAAATTCTGTTAGGTACTGTTCTTTGTAAACGCGAAACTATCTCATGTCACATCCGGAACGAAAATTTACTCGATTTTCTCCGCTTGCTGTGTTATGTACGAATTGATGGTAGATTCTTACTTCCTGTTACTCAAGCTCTGATGTAATGAGCATATATTGTCTATATTAATTATTCGTTTATGACGTTCACGATGTGTCCTTGGAGGCGAACAGTGTCTTGCAAATTTGAATTTATAGTACAACAATATGCCCCTAAACCTAACGATAACCAATTAATTCTGCTCAAAGATCTAGCGATACGACGTACTTCAAATTATGGATTGATTTGATGTGTGAAATACAATTTTAATGTCCATTAAAGCATTTCGGAAGATGGTCTTAGCCTCCATGAGGCATGAATAGTAATACCAAAAAGAGATGATATCTCCATTATGTGAATATTGAACTCCACGACATACTGGTTCCTCTATTAATCGTATTCCTAATGGACTTCAGTTTGAAACACCATTTTGTAGTCATAGTCGGATTGTTGTATATACGTGTTATTCGCTAGCCCAAATCTATCGATCCGCGCAAATTTCAAGATTCACAGTGGCTAATTGCCAGTACAGCAAACGAAGATGTATACTATATTACATTTATACCGTAAGATGTGGTGAGGTGAGAGTCAGCAGTTAAGGGGAGTTTGGAGTCGCGGCTGGCAATCTGACCTAGCTAACATAGGGAATATTCATTTTCCTTCGAATTCGATCAATGTTCTTAAAGAGTGAAATAATTAGCCACTTTCTGCCATTATGCTCAACAAATTCTCGAAGTTTCATCACAATCGATCGAGTCGTTTTCGTAAATCTACGATTCTCATTTTCGAAACGGTTCCTGTACATTCAAGATAGCGAGTCCAAATTCCCCTTAACTGCGCATGTTAGTGGTTCTTGTGTGTATACATTCAGGCTGGCAATCCCATATTTATGCATGAGCTGTCGAACGTTAGATGTGGCAACGCGGTCGTCCAAACAAGTTAACAGGTCAGCTATATTGTCAGGCAGCCGAAAATTTTTACTCCGTAGAATCTCAATAGCTGATACAATTCAATTATTTTGGTGCATTCGCAGTAAACTGCTGATATTCACCGTAATCTCTCTCAATATCTTGATTATGGAAGTTTTTATTATGGTTTAGGCGTCGCCGAGGATCTCTTACTCGCGTCAACTCGTAGAACTTGTGAGCGTAGTGTCAAATTCCCCAAACGGATGAATGTATATGTATCTTAAGAGCGTTGCCCAGCGAGCTCGCGCGGGAACTCTGGCTTCCCGCGCGACTGGACCCAGGCGACGGAGGAGAAAAGTGGGCGGGACTTAGGTCAATGCTCCTCGCACGCCAAGGCCCCTCACTCTGTAGCGACTAGGTCGCCAGCAGGCCATTTGTAGTTTCGTGTTCTGAAGTCAACTCTGTGACCTGATCAAACTGGTACAAAGAAATTAGAAACAGCGCAAGGCCCGCGTGTCAGATCACGTGTTTACTTTACAACATCTGCTAGAGCCGTTAGTTTGCACCACAGGCGGCCTAGGCCCGAGGTGGCGCTAGCAAGCGGTCGCTTTTCGCGGGAAAAATCCGCTGTTTAGTGCTTCGGCTCATGCAAGTTTTCTCGCAGGCCTCATGTAAGATTTTTTTGGCTTTGGTCTTAAATGAAAGGTGAAGGATGGATCTGTGCTTCGTATTTTTCCGAAATTCGAAAAAAAAAATTAGTTTCCATTTCATCGCTGTGGGAACTATACCTACTTCAAAAGCCGGTTTTTAAGACGTGCAAAATAAAATTTCAAAATTCGGAAGGATACAAAGCACAGATCACTCCTTTATCTTCAAATTGATCCCGAAAGAACATCGATACCTTTATAAATGACAGAGAAAACTTGCATCCCGCGAACGTCTGCAAGCGCTAGCTGCGACGTGCTTAATCGAATTCGTACAGCTACAAGTCTCAGGCCTATGTGACCGTGTCCGCGAAATTTGTCTCAAATCTATTGAATCCTTTTCAAGATATTAACTGTCAAACTTTGTTGCGAAACACAATCTTCTTCTTCGCTTTTCTGAACCATTTTTTCATAAAATCGGATCTTACTTTCTATTCTACAAGTGCACACTTCTGCAAAATAATGGGTTTACTTCGAAGTCGGCCATGCTTATGTTATGTTAAGTTGCTTCGAGGGTAAGGTAGAGGCCGATCAACCTGCTGCATTTGAACGGATCCAAAAATATGTCTCGCTGACCGGTCTCTGCTCTTCCCCTGAAGCGACTTGCTATGAGTATGGCTCACCTCGGAGCCAGGGTTATCAAGTTCGCACGTTTCGCTACACAGGTTTACCTACTCGATGCATATAATTCAACAGGTCCGTTAAGCTGATAACCTGGGTCGCGAGAAGGTCTTTCAATCCTGTGATAATGCTGAGTAGTAGCTCGAGCTATTTATGAAATATCTACAAAAATCCCTAGTTTTACGCGTGCAATAAATTCTACTGTAAAGGGCGCAACAGCAAACGCATCAAAAATGTACAAAAACAGCCGCCAAGTGCTGGGTGATTTTAACAGCGGAAAATTTTGACGAATGGATCAATCGGGAATGATATAACGTTGGTTACAGAATCGTTCAAAAACAGAACGAGAGAAACAAAAACCTGCCGCTAGTCTTCGCCATGAAATCACTGCGATGCCAAGAACTATGGACCTCGTCCAAAGTTCAATATATAGGAAGACGATTTCCTTCAAAGCAACAGCAACGTATCTTAATTATTTACAGAACGATCGTCATTGCTGGTAAAAACTGCCGTGTTGAAAATAAAAGAAAAAAAAAAAAACCTTCCAAAAGCCATGTGCCCGCCAAGATGGTTTTTTTCGAATGGAGTGAGCTGTGCCGTTCTCAGGATAACAGTAGTCCCCAACAATCAGGATGGCTCTACGAATGATCCGTCGTTGCCACTTTACGCGATATTTCAACCTTCTGACCATGAACAAAACTACTGTCGGATCAAAAAGGTTTGGTGGTTCAGTTTGAGTGATCATAACTTCTAAAAAAAAAATGTTAGAGCGTAAATTCAAAAACGTGCGTGGAGCGTAGAGTTCGGAGATCATATCGGTTCGCACGATTTTTGCACCGAAACCCGTGAATAATCGTTAAACGCAGAAAACTCTACGCTTCACGCACGTTTCTGAATTTACGCTCTAGCGTTTTTTTTTTAGTAGTTATGATCACTCAAACTGAACCGCCAAACCTTTTTGATCCGACAGTAGTACTTGGCAGCAAAGTGATTCCACGGCGAAAACCGGGTGGAAGGTATTTCGTTTTTTTTTTTATTTTACATACGGCAGTTTTTCTCAGCAATGACGATGCGTCTGTGAATGATTCGTTGCTGTTACTTTGAAGGAAATCGTCGTCCTATATTTCAATCTTCGGATTAGGTCCATAGCACCTAGCGTTGTAGTGATTTCATGGCGAAGACGATCGTTTTAGGTTTTGTATTTTTTGTGTAGTTTTTGAATGATTCGATAACTAGAGTTATATTATTCTAGATCGATCTTTTTATTTGAGTTTCTGGCTGTTGAAATCACTCGGCACTTGGCGGCTGTTTTTGTAAATTTTTTATGTTTTTGCCGTTTATTTCATTAGTTTTTTGTACGTGTGAGCAATTGATCATTACCATATACCGGTTCGAACAACTGTAATATGTCGGCATCTGATGTACTATCCAATCAGTCTCCTTCACTGAGGCCCAAAGATTATTGATATATATTTCTCCTCGAACCTTAATCTCTTTGGTGTTTTCAGGATACCCAATTTTTCCCGCCCTAAAATTCATTTTTTATCATGGCAACTACAAATTTGTTTCGTTTTCTTCGATTTAAAGTAAAAAAAAAACAGAAATTTAGTAAATTTGGTATTAAAACATTTAGCGTTCTGAATACAATAAAAGAATATTAAATTGGCAGGATACTCTTTGATAATTATTACAAATTTATGTGTGAAACTAATTCAAATAATTCATCGCAAACTGCAGTAGCAATACGCGTAGAAAAATTTATTGTAAAAGCTAGTGCATACTATAACGGTATTTCGAAGACAGACCTCACCTTGAAGAGACCTATCATACTTTACAGTGGCTGTATTTCGAAAATTTTGGTACGAGCTTGATAATATTGTAACTCGCACCTCATTTTCTGAAATCTACGATTGTAAAAAATGTTAGATCGCCTGAAAAGTCTTGCAGGTTTTCGACTATTGTGTGTCTATCTCCAAACTCCCACGATTTTCAGTTAGCTTCTACGAGAAATTTCTCCCCGTGTACAATATACATTTTTACGTGAATTCGAAACTACATACGCTGAAATGAATTGTGTTATCATTCATTCTGAGGTATAATTCCATAGATTATGAGGTAATAAATCAATTTCACGAACGGTAAAGTATGTCTGCACTCGTTATAGAAATATACGTGACTTACTTCGGCAACCATTCACATCACATCATAACAAATTTGTATTGAAATAAAGTTTAATAGATAATAACTGATCGCCGAGATCCTCGAGCGGCGATAATTACTGAAATCTTATATCCAACATTTACTGTCACGATAATTCTAATTACGGCACCGCGTGCCCGAAAGGTACTGCCACGTACAGCCGTGTTCGAAGAGACCCCTAGTTTTGTATGAGAGTTACAGAGAGAGTTTGGAATTTTTGGGTCGTCGAGGTGCTCGCCTGGTTGTTGGACATTGTTGTTGGAATCAAAGACCGCAGGTTACACTCGAGGTATACGGTGTTTTCTCATCAACACCTTCTCCAGTTGCCGTGGCCATTGCCAACTGGGAATCCATAACCAATGAAATTGGCAAGGGATGAACCTCCTGGATCGACCAAATCAATAAAACCGAACTAATTGATATCTGTAACAAGCATGGTGTAGAAGCACCGATAGAAGACGGCATCCACAGCATCCGTCAAGCGTTGAACACCTACGTCAAGGTTTACAAGGTTAACCGGACACAGGAGGCTACCAAAACGAACGAGAAAGAAGTTACCCCGACGGAAAACGGAAGAAAGATGACCAGCGAGCTATCCACAATGGCTTAAATTTTTGGTAATGTGAACACATTCAAGCGTGATTCATGCTGGGAGACATTCGAGGATCAGCTGGAAGCGTCTATTTTGCCTAACGATATACCAGAAACAATAGAAAAACGGCGTTGTTAATCACGCAGCTGGCACCGGACGCATTGAGATATCTGCAGACCGTTTGCGAGCCTGTGAATCCTATCATGTTGTCACACGCAGTTCTAGATGAAGAACTGGTACCGGAACTGGAAAAATATTTGTAAAGCTACACCTTTCACAAAAAAAGAAACAAAAACCTGACGAGAAAATCAAGGATCTCGTTCTGGCCCTGAAACTGCGCGAGAGCGTAAATTTGCCACCACGGAATTCGACGAATAATTCAAAGATGAATACATAGCAAGTGCCACAAGGGACCCAGTACGATATGAGCTCTGAAAATCATCGTGGTTGCCGTTGATGGAGATGGAACGACTGGCTGAAACTGTGGAAATGGCCAGTATACATAAGACGGATCCCGGCAAGGCAGCAGCCGAGGGTGAAAGGGAACGAGACTCGGCAACAGAAATTCACGCAGCACGGGCTGGGAACAAGAACCATTAGTTTAAAAGATACCCGGATAATCGCATGAGAGGACAAACCCATTGGAAGTACGGAGCACCGAGTCGAGGAGATAACGCTTCGACAGCGTCGACTAGTGCAGTGGGACGACCGTGTTTTTGTTGTGAAAAGAATAATCACGTGCGTGACCAGTGCTCGCTACGAGACAAATATTGTAGTGTGAGTGTGGAGCAAAGGGACATATATTCCGAATGTGCCTAACGAAGCGGAAGAGAAACGGAGCACGACATCGCATTGACGCGGACTCTACCAAAGTTCGGAGCTCGGGGGGATGAGGAATACGACGAGGGCGAGAACAATGGCGAGCGACGATACGAGTCAGATACCTTCGACATTCAGGCGGCAGATAAAGATAAAAGATAAAAGATATTTTCCACAACTCCTTTGTTCACAGTGAACCTAAAATTGAAAGCTTACGATCGAAAATTCATCGAAGCGATGGGATATATCGAAGTACAGATTGAAGCTAACGGAATGCAAAGTGAATGCATTTCGTATGTGATTCCCGGAGGGGGATCCCGTTGTTAGGTAAAAGCTGGGTAGCAGTTTTAAATATGTGGCCGCCGCAGTTTGAAAAAGCAGTAAAAGTGCGTGCCGTGATGGATGCGGCAACCGAGATTACAAAATATCGTAGGGAATTTCCAGAGGTGTTCCGCTGACCCGGCTCAGGAACTTTCGATGAAGGCAGCCTAGATTTGAACCTGACAGAGGTGCGCAATCACGTTTTATGCAGCCAAGGCGTATACCACCAGCAATGCGAGAACCGGTCGAGGAAGAAATTAAAAGTTTGTAACTTGTTATTTTTTTTTTTGTTCAAGTGTACTTTTATTTTGTTTAACTAGTGCAAGAGCTAATATTTAATGAATATTCTATCTTGCATGAAGCAATATCACAATTCAGTAATGATGAGAAAAACCGAAACTCCAGCGGTAGAGCGACGAGAAAAGATCTCAGGGCGTTGAAATTTCTTTCTGGGTAGATAATGATAGTTAATATTAATTCTGGAGGAGGGCAAGAGACACAGGAATAAAATGGTAAATTAATATTACGTGGTGCTTTATTTATTATAGATCATGTTAATTAATACTGAAACATGTGCATGGTGTTGGGTTGAGAATTATACGAATGAAATGACTATTATTTATAAAAGAACTTTATAAATGCTTCTTAATTTATTCTATAGCTAAGTGGATCGGAGATCGGATAGGCAGGGGGGCCTAGACACTCCCTGCGAAGTTTACTCCAATTTTTGAATGATATCCTGACGTATATATATATATATATATATTTAAGAGAATTTATGAATGGCTATAAGATAGTAATTCAAACGGGAGATCAGACAGGTAGGGAGGCCTAGACATACCCCACAAGCTTTGCTCCAGTTTTAAATATCAAAAAGGAAGGCTCAAAAAAATATACCGTGTTTGGGACAGGCGGAGAGGCCGAAGCACACTTCACGAGCTTCAACAGGTAGAACCTAAACTATTTTGCGAAAGTCCGGATATCGTCATTTTGCACGCTTTATACTTGGAACTTATATTATGCTAGGAACCGTTTAACAGTGGGAGCCATGCGCGGCCAAGATTCGCCCATTTGTACTACTTTGTTAATGATAGACACGTCGATATGCAGAGCGCCGGTCTACTACTTTGTTAATGATAGACACGTCGATATGCAGAGCGCCGGTCTTACCGACTGCCCCTACTTATGACACCTCTATCATCGACAATCCTTTTATTTTGCCATGTCACAAGGTGAAATCATCTCGCCTGTCGAATATTCAGAGTGGGGTACGCCAATGGTACCAACAATTGAAGGAAATGGAGCAATACGATTGGGTGGCGATTTCAAGGTCACGGTACACAAAGTTTTGAAAGTCGGCCAGTACCCACTGCTCCGTATCGAAAAAGCGTTGGACGTGTTAAGAGGGGGGAGAGTATTAACAAAATTGGATTTATCCGAGACGTACCGGCAGTTGGCGTTGAGGTGCTATTAAAGACCCATTTGCACTGATTGTTGCTTATTGTTCAAAGTAATGTTATCATTCAGAAACGCAATTCGTCGCTACTCCTATACCACATGTCCGATTTGGATGAAACTTTTTCCATTGGATGCAGTATTTCGGTAGAAAGTGGCTAAGTATTTTATCCTTACGAATTATGGGAGAGTTCTATCAGAAATTCAAGTCTGATCAATCTCACCTACGAACAAACCTGACCTAACGATTAGAGACGCCCTAAAACTCCGAATTTTCTCGAAATTCTAGCGAGATAAAATAGCTAGCCACATTCTGCTGCTGAAATACTGCATCCGGTTGAAAAATTTGCATTTAAATTCGTTGTTCGGTGTAGGAGCGGTGACGAATCGCGTTTTCGAATTACAACGATGCTCTCGACAATGAGTAAGAATGTGCGCAACTGGGTCTTCAATAGCACCTCAAGCGAGCGAGCAGACTACCTAGTGGTAATACGCAATCACTTAGGACTGTTCCCCGACACAATCGCTTGCCGTTTGGAGTGTCCACCGGACCGGGGTCGATTCAACGGACTATGGCATCCTTGTTGTTGGGAATTCCGGGGGTCATAGTCTTCACAGATGATATTTTGATCGCCGCATCGGATTAGGAAAACACATAGATCGGATGTACGAGAGGTCTTGCGACGGTTGAGCGATGCCCGGACTGCGGTTGGAGTTTGAAAAATGTGAATTCGCGCGACAGGAAATCCAATATTCATGATTGCGCGTAAATTCAAAAGGGATATCCCCCTATCAAAAAACGAAAACAGACGTCGTAAGAGAAGCGCCAAGGCCAAAAAATGTTTCGGAAGTAAAAAGTTTTTTGGGCTCCGTCAATTACTATGCACGGTTCGTCGAGAACATAACGAATGGACTCTATCCACTATACGAATGTTTGAAACGAAAAAGTTCAAATGGTCGGATGAACGTAATAGAAGCTTCACTGTGATAGAAAAATAATTGTCGAGTGAGCTCGCGTTAGTATATTTTGATCCGAGAAAGCCCACGGTGCAGCTTACGTGTGACACATCTCCGTATAGAATAAGTGAAGTATTATCGCAGCGGGAAGAATACACATATGATAGATCAATCTGCTTTGCGAGTGGAACGTTAACGGTGAGCGAAAAAAGGTACGCGCATCACGACGAAGAGGGTTCATCGGTGGTATTCAGAATCCGTAAGTTCTACCGATATTTGTATGGCAATCACTTCACAATCCAAACGAACAGTGCAACGTTGTCACAAATATTTCACCCCGATGAATCGATCGCTGAGATTTCAACGGCACGTTTGCAGCGTTGGGCTATATAATTCTTATCGGTTTTCAAATATAATATCAAACACGTACAAGGGAAAGAGAATTATGCCAACTGGCTCGGTAGACTACCGATCGGACAGCCGCAAAAATTGGAGAATTAATTTCGAACGATCCAAGATAACGATCATACGTTCATAAATTGCATCAAAGAATTCGATTTTACGTCGCTCGATTGGAGCTTGCTAAAGAAAGCTACGCGCGAGCACGTTGCATTGTGCCGGGTGATGAGATATTGCACGGACGGATGGCCAGACGCCTATCCGAAAGAGGAAGGGATACAAAGCTTCTGAAAAAAAACGTGACGCGCGGTCAGTAGAAAGTCATAATGATATTGTGGTGGTACTGCGCGGTAATCCCTAGCCAGCTGCAATCGCTAGTGCAAAAGGAACTTCATCATATCCATTTTGGCGTCACGCGGATGAAAGCATTAGCCCGGTTGTATGTTCGGTGAACCCGGATGGATAAAAATGTCGAAGAAATCCCGAGCGCAAGTTGGCCTTGTTTTAAAAACACGCAAAAATTCTCCCAAGGCACCTGTTACGCCCCGGCCGTGGGCGCCCGTCCAATGGCATCGTATCCATGCGAATTTTTCAGGACCAATCGGCGAAAATATGATTTTGATAGTGACTGATAGCTATTCTAAATGGCCGAAAATATTCATCATGGCGAGTACGAGCGAACAAACAACAATAAATGTATCCCAGGAATTGTTTGCTAGACATGGTTAACCTGCGCATATTGTAATGGACAATTTGGACACTTTGACGGAGGAAAAATTTCAACGATTGTTCCGAGGAGGAGGCATTATTAGGCATAGCACAATTGCGCCCCACTGTCCGGCCACGAACGGTGCCCCGGAAAACCTCGTGGATACATGCAACCGAAAAGGCAAATGCATGATGGAGGACGGCATGTCGATTCGGTTGGCAGTGCGACAGTTCTCGTTTGATTTTCGAGCGACGCCCCACGCAACGACACAGAGATCTCCGGCTGGTATGATGACGAATAGAGAATTAAAAATCCGATTCTCTATTTTATACCCACCATCGGCGGTGAACCATGTCCATGTCCAGATACGGCAAGAGCGGGATATGAAAGATCACAGGGGCTCGCGAAAGGTAGATTTTCGGTTGGGAGAGATTCAGTCGTAGCCAAAGACTATAGAGGCGGATGAGAGTGTTGGGCGCTGGCCGAGGTAATACAGGAACGGACGCCATGTATGATGTACGATGTTAAGACAAAAAATGGTTTCATTTGGCAAAGACATGCTAATCAGTTGGTGGCAGCGTAAAATAGCAAGGTGGATACCGGCGACATTGACACATAGAAACAAAACCAACAATTCCACCGTTGAAACCACGACGCGGCGACTGTCAGAATGAATCCACAAAAAAAAAAGATACAAACGAAGGGGACTAGCTAGAGTCGATAGAATTAAGAAAACAATGTAGACACAAGATATTCTATGTTCAGTAATGTTTCATGAGAACTGCAAAGCACATTTATATGGCACTGCGTGTGAGCCGCTCTCTTCTTCAGCTTGTCGGCACGTTGCTGTAGCGTGTTGTAGATTATGCTCGGTAGATTGTGTGGCGAGAACTCACTCGATGACCGTTTCACCGTGAGGTGTACTCTGTACAATAATTTCACCATCGACAAACTGTAGTAGATAAAATAAAAAACATAACTTGCGATATTGATTGCAAGTTTTTTTTTTACAAATACTCTGCACAACATAGTTTTTCTTAACGCAATTCATGCGTGATAAGATCACAAGCACTCTACATATTCAAATGATGATGAATAAATGAGCGATTCTGTCGAGTCAAATAACATTATTCGGCTCGGCTGGATCGGTCCTTTTCACCTGATCATACGAATAAAAAGAGGTCAATAACTAATGGCATAGCTGATATTCTCGATCAACAATAGTTACTCGAACTCCATGTCTGACGTATGTGCATTGTTCTAATAACTTGACTTTTCACCCGAAAAATTCGTATACAGAAATTTCCAGCCGATTCATTGACTGTAGTCCTCAATTGATGGATAACAACTAGTCGAGTTTCATACCTGTCACATATCGTTTGTGATTTTGTGACAAAGATTTCTATAGGTGCAGCGCGTATAATACATCATCGAAATGACAATTTTTTTTGAATAGCCCACGCTACACATAAAACTTTGCCATAATAGCCGACTGATTGTGATCAGCTCCGAGCGCTGTTGAGCGAAGATTTTCTTGTCGACCGATCTTCTTCAAGGTATCTCGGCGATGAACTTACCATTAGCGAACTACAATAATAAGTATCACTCGTATTACTGTATGTGAGTTCTACAAACGATCCGGATGGTCGATACATCAATGAAAATTATCCATATTTCAATAAAAGTTCGTTCTACAACTGAGTTCGAAAACCAGTGGTTATAATATGTCCAATTCATCGCACAATCGGTTTCGATCAACTATTGATATGCATATCATTAAAAATAATATATGGTTCAGCTTACCGTAGCGCTTTTTGCCAATTGCCTTCTGTTATTCACATACTACATCGCTTATCATCCCGCTGGCCACACCTCACGGCACACTCTAAATTTACGTTAATATTTCGTATATGGCAATTATATTTTGATAATCATTCCAGCATATCCCAGCGAACCATCGACGCAGAATCATATCTCCTTTACACATCGGTCGAGTGAAAATAGTTTCGCTGTCTACGAACAGACATGAAGAATAGTAAGAACCACTGAGCCACTGGAATAGCTGTCTATTATTCTTTGAATGAAGTAGAAGTCTGTATCCGTTTTTTGTCGCGGAACTGAAAACGCGTGAAACTTTGATATATGAATTATTATCGACGTATAATTCAATGCTTATTATAGAACTGTCTTAACCTTTTGGTTAACGCTGTGTATTTGAAAAATTCGAGGTTAGATTCGGATACCTGTCATCAACCACTGAACGTCGCACTTCACGGAAATCGAAGTGTGCCTCGTGAATGAGACCTCATTTCACTAATGACATTTAATAACTAAATCAATTTATTAGAACTCCTGCCCACTTTGATGCGACATACGGTAACCACTTAACTTTCCCAGGCAGCACACTGTCGACTCGTTATCTAGTTGTAGTTGGTAGACAAATTCACTTGACTATTCGTAGTCAGACCAAATAGGCCAGTTTGAAGCCAATGGCTGACTAGACATTAACTACTAGTCCGCAAATGTCCACCGAATTGCCAAGTCCAAGACGACAGTCTCAGTTGACTGTCATTCGTCTGTCAGTCATCCAGAGTAAGTCAATAGAAAACCGGAATCTGACTACAGATAAACTACTACAGCGTGTTGGAAGTCGTCGTACTAACAGTCAACTCCCAGACTAATAGTTGCGAATATAATGCCTTCTGCCATGCCGTGTGTAAAGTCGACCCCCGATAGACTTACCAGTTAGTGATATGCTTTTGAAATATTTCAAATTATTAGTGAACTACCATGCGGCGCTTTCGTTAGACCATCCTCATTGCGGGCTGAGTGCATGTTTAATATTTTTTCAGCTTGTTTATTGGTAAATTAGGAAAACTGCGCTCATCTCGCACAGAGGGCAATCGAAGAAAAACGCGAATTGTTAATCAATTTTTTATCAACCGGACCGCCATGTAAATTCTATAATCACTGAATCGGATGACTAATGCCACGAGAACGCGTATACACGAATCATGTTCATTCGCGTTGTGGAAAACTTACATTTTTGGAAAAACTTGAAACACAAAGCCCTGAAAACAGAATGGTTGCTTCCGCATGAACATTAGCGTCAATAAGCTGATGCCAAACTTTCGAAATTATGATTGACGCAAGTAGATAGGATATAGGAGAGTTCGGGACCAAAGCACCTTCTTTACCGGCCAGACGATGCGGTAGAAAATCTGCTGGCGTACTTATCGACGCGCGATGGGTGGGAATTTTTTTCTTCTTAGATTTCTGGCGTGCTATTCACCGATAGATCTGATAGCTTACTTATTGATGCGGGACTACGTGAAAGCTCTAATTCCGATGAGAAAAAAAGAGAGGTAGCGTGGCAGCATGGTGATTTTTTAGAGTGAGCTTTCTTCCCGACAAAATCTGCCAGCTCACTACTTGATGCTGGATCTACATGAACTCTTATCCCGATGAAAAAATATAGATGGCGTAGCAGCTTGGTAATTTTTCGAGTGAGCTTTCTTACCGATAAAATCTGCCAGCTTACTTATCGATGCGGGATCTACGTGAACTCTTATCCGGATAAAACAATTTCTCCCTTTTTAAATAATGCTAATCGATTTGAACGACGTAATGCCATCTCTGGTTCGTTCGCCGGTACCGCATGAATTCGTAGCGTCGATCTCGGCCGTGTATCGGATAATCTGATCGACATGTCGTTTCCATATTTTGTTAGGTGCGATTTCGACCTGAAACGTTACCGGCGACAATTTCTTTGCTATTGTGCCTGGTACTCGTTTTTTGCTTCTAACGCTCAAATCGTCAACCATTACCCCGTCACCTATCTGAAAATCAACATTTCGATTGCCTTTTTTCCCCGCTATCTGCTCAGATTGCCGTTTCTCCACGCTATGCAAAACATTCGGACGTAACAAATCAAATCCCGTTTTAATTTCTCGTTTGTACATCATGAACGATGGTGGTCTACCAGTTGTACAATGTTCGATTGATCTATAATCAAATAAGAAAAGGTTAACTGCGTGGGTCGAGAGGTTTACCGGTTTGAATAATTTTAATATGAAGGTGCCCACAAAGTTCTCAGCTGCCCCATTTGTCGCTGGATGATGCGGTGCTGTAAAACTCTGTTTGACACCATTTATTTTGCAAAACTCTTGAAACTCTTCACTTGTAAATTAGTACCATTATCGGTAACTATGTGTCTCGGTGAACCAAATCGAACCAACAATTTTTTAACCGCTCCAATTACTCTCGGTACTGTGGTACTTTCATCCGTATCGATGACCTCTGGCCATTTCAAATACGCGTCAACAACTATCATGAACATATGTCCGTGGAATGGACCAAGAAAATCGACGTGAATCCTGCTCCAACAATTATCTGGGTACGGCCACGGCGTTAACGGAACGCTCGGTGGTGTCTTTCGTTCTTGCACACACACTCTGGATGCTGCCGATATATTCTGGATATCGTTATCGATATTCCGCGGCCACCACACGTAGCTTCTCGCTAGCATTTTCATTTTCACCACACCAAAATGTGAGGCATGTAATTCACTTAGCACACTGTTTCGTATTGATTCCGGCACTACTACGCGATACCCACTTAACAAAAATTCTTTCTTGACATACAATTCGTCTCGTTTCGCGTAGTATTTTTGCTCAATTTCACTCAATTCGCTTCCCCCTGGCCATGTACCGTTTACGTATCGAACGATCTTATTCAATATTTTATCTTTTTTTGTCTCTTTGGCAATTTCCACCGCGCTCAATGTTTGTCATGACTCTGATACATAGTTTATCGCTGAAAATTCGTCATCGAACACTGGAGTTGCATCATTGATCGGAAGCCGCGAGAGAGCATCGCAGTTGCCATTTCGCTGTGACTTAATATATTCAACAGTTTAATTGAATCGTGACAAGAAGTATGCCCATCTTTGCGGCCTACTTGCAATAGTTAAAGGGATCTCTTGTTTTGGACCAAAAATATAGACTAAAGGTTTATGATCTGTTCTCGACGTGATCTCTTTGCCAAAAACATAATTATAAAACTTCTTGAAACCGAATACAATTGCACTTGCTTCTTTATCGATTATCCCACGACTCGCTTCTTTCTCCGGAATTATCTTGGACGCGAATGCTATCGGTTTTTCTGTACCGTCTTTGTATCGGTGTGATAAAATCGCTCCTAGTCCATACGCGGATGCATCGCAAGCCAAAATCAAATCGGTGTTTGGATCGTAGTGTGCTAACACTCGTGGTGATACCGATTCCGCTTTGACCCATGCAAACGCTTCATCGCATTCTTTTGTCCAGTTAAAGTTATCTGTTTTCGTACACTCATAAAGACATTTCAATTTTTTCGCTCTCTGTGGCCAAAAATCTTGCGTAATAAGTAATCTAACCAAGGAATGAGTTTAATTGCTTTTTATCGGCTGGCTCAGGTGCCTGGACTTTAGTTTTTGATTTGTGAAGCCCGTTTTTGTCTATAACAAAACCCAAAATGTCCAGTTTTTTTTTTTTTAAATCGCATTTATTAATATCTACTTTGAACCCACAGTCTTCGAGTCTCTTGAATACGGTATTCAGTGCTTCTAAATGCTCTTCATCGTCTTTGCCGGTACTAAATATGTTATCGATGTAAGGAATCACTCCGTTAATTCCCGCTAAGCGTTGCTCAATTTTTCGTTATACCGTACCTCTTCCTCTCGGTTGAAATTGTCTCTTGTACTCTGGCTTTGGGACTGAGTTTATTTTGTTTCCTACTGTCTTCGACGACTCGCCAGCTGTCTGATCTGTTGATGACGAATACTTCTCGGCCGATTCCGGCGCTGCTGCCAACTTGTACGCCGACTCGTACGTTAATTTTTTCTCGCGAAATAATACCGTTTTTGTTGTGCGATCTTTCAACCCACAGACTAATTGATCGGGTAATGCTACTTTCGCGTCACCAAAATTACAATTAATCGCTAAACTTTTTAATCTTGCCAGGAACTCCGCAACCGATTCTGATGCGATCGCCTCGTTTGATAGAACGTACATCTCTCCGTTGTCTCTGACGGTTTTGGGTTGAGATGATCGTTCATTAATTTCACTATTTCCGCAAATGTTTTGGTACCAGGTTTGTCGGGCGCGCATACAGATCACGAACAAGTTTATATGTATCGGGGATAATTTTTCTTAGCAACACTGCCGCTTGACATCTCGGCTTTGACGTCGTTGGCTACGAAATATAATCCGAGCCTTTCTGTGTACAATTCCCAATCATCCTTACCAAGATGAAATTCCAGGCGTGAGATATTAGAGCTGGCCTCTGCCATTGTGTGGAATAGCATTGTTTCCTTATTATCTTCTTCTACGCCGCTCTGTCGTTCGGTTTAATCTTCTTGTTTACGTTCCTCGCCTTTGTTTTCTTTTAAACGGGGAACGTGAAAGCTTGCGTAGCACGTCGATATTCGCCGTTTCGTCGGAATCCAATTTTAATTCCGTTACGACTCCAATAAGTTGAGCTTTATTTAACTCTTGAATCCACGATGTTGCAGAGTAATCAATATCAATTTCACTAGGGCCCGACATTAATTTTCCACTTTCACTGTCAATCACTTAATTTGTCTTTTCATATACCCCGTGCACATTTTTTTTTTTTTTTTGTTACAATCACTACACCCGTTTCACTGCTCAAATTTCCCGTGTACAGTGCTTTTAGTTTTTACGAATACGTGGCAATCGAATACGGCGTTGAACGCCAAATAACCGCTAACTTTGCACTAATTGAGCCAACTTTGCACAATAGCGCGGAAAACCTCGTCGCTAGTTGTGATGTATTGAGAAAATAATACATTAATAAACAATACTAATAGAATTGGAATATATTTGATATAAATGAGGAAATGATGTGTACATGCGTAACACGCTCGACGCTCTATGGCCAACTGCCTGATCGTAGCTCGCGTGTCACTGTATATGACATATGTTACGTGCAGACGAAGATCGAGAGATCTCGTCCAGCGTAATCCGTATTTGGACCTACCCTTGAGCGGTTAAAGATAGATCTTCTAGGGTTTAGCTTTATTAAAATGCAAAAGCACACCTGCTATGCTGATACGACACTGCTATGGGTGACGGTAGTTTATAAAGATACAGGAATTCGGTTTTAACAATATATATATATTAGTTCTCGACTAATTTACAATAAATGAATGAACAGAAATCGAATAAAGTAAAAGTAAAGTAATTAAATGAACATATTCAGATGATAAAGTGTTGCCGTAAAACGTAAGAAATAGAGAGAGTGTTAGGAATGAGATACAATATTTCAGATTTAGGATTGAATAGATTTTTTGATTAAATAAGAATAGGAAAGGTGAGCTCAGGAGCTTGTCCCATGGATGGATAAGAAATATCTTTGAGGACCTACCACCGGTTTGCCGAACTGTACCGAACTGACCCTTTGCCTACAGTTCTCGAGGGTTGCCAGGAGTTGCGTGGAGCTTGGTTTAATGGAACCGTTGGGGCTTCCTTATCCAATGGGGCCTCGTCAGGAACAGGGTGGTCTTTTCCAGCAGTTAGCTCCGGTGGTTAGGTGCACTTCCAACTGTCCTCCAGGTAGGGAGCACTTTGCTCTCTTCACTCCGTGATTAAGACTGCCTTTGGGTAGGCTGGTCAGGTTTAAATACAGTTCGGCATTTCGGTGGTGAGGGAGGTTAATCGCTGAGGTAGCATTGCGACACCCCCTTCGATTTGGTTGCACTCCTTGGTTCACCGCACTTTACGCGTCCGGATGCCACTTGCAAGAATGCGCCGAATAAGCAGGCTGGCGCGATACCTGCACCGCGAGGTCTATTGCAATTACGAACGGGTTGAAGACCGTTCGTAACACATACATATATCATAATAATGGTATAGAGACTATATTATAAGTCGGGAACATTACACCCCAAATCGCGGATGGCTCCCTCCCTCTCGCTCTACTCACGATCTTTTGGGTACGTGTGCGGTGGGGTCGTTTTTTCCCGGCAAAAAAAATTGCGAAGATACGGACGTTTACGTAGGTGGCGCGATGGAAACAACGACGAGAAGACAAAAGACTTTTACCATCGCGCGTGCAAAGAGGAGAAGGAGGTCGAAAAAGGATCTCTGTTTGAAAATCGCGTCGTTTCATTATCGTTGGCATCCCCGCCTATAGGTATGTGAACGTCCGTATCTCTGCAATTTTTTCTGCTGACGAACAATAGCCACACCGCACACATACCAGAAACACGTGAGTAACGTGAGAAGGGAAGAGCTATCCGCGCCTCAAGCACTCTAGTTTGTTCGAAGTAAAAAAAACTGCAAAAACCGGTGGTGCGCATTAGATTCAAGATTTAGGCTTTAAGAAATACGTTCATATATTTCATGTATCGTTAGGTTTACGAATAAATACGATTTATAATCATATATACCATACATATATAACAAGTGCTCTTCGAATATACACCCTACCCCATCCTATTTCAGCTAGAATGCGCGCATTTTCAGACGCTGCAGCATACGTAGCAGAGAGAGAGAGAGCGGGACGGCCATCTTCATCAGTCCAATAAGTAATAAGTAGCGCTATGAGCAGGTCAACCATCTTGGTTTTTGAATTTTGAAAAAATAGACCGTCATCTTGAATTTTGCGAATGCGAGGGCGCCGTCATCTTGGATTTGGGCCGCTCGCCCAGCCGCAGGGCAGAAGGGACACGGTGACTCGGTGCGCTTAGCTGGGGGGGGGGGGGGGGGGGGGCACAGCGTTCTTCGTTTTTCCTTTACCTTCTCTTTTTTTCCAACATTATTTTTCCAAAGAAAATAGAGAAGGAGTATTTTTTTGAATGCCTTTTCCGTTGCGGGTTGTACTCTCTCTCTCTTTTTGTCTCTGCATAATGAACAGAAATCTACAAATTTTCTTCCGCATGGACCGACGCGAAGGTATAGAGTGCCGAACTCTGTATAGATGCGATGCAAATTGTGAGAAAATATTCAAACCAATTTGGACCAGTTGAGGAAAAATCGTGATAACGGGCGAACTCCTGGCCCAATTTGATGAAACGACAGATTGAAATGAACTTCGAACTTCGCCCGCTAAGACACAGAAACATGAACAATTATCCATATTTTGCACTTCTGGAATTGGATCATGTTTACAATACACAAGCTCCATTGCATTCGGAGTAAACTCATTTCTATTCCGTGATGTTGTTTCTCTTCTGATAGAACTCACTCGGTTTGTAGAACTCTTCTCGCCAGTATAGTTTTCCTATCCATCTAACTGAACACTTCGATTATTAGATTTCGTCCAAATTAGCAAAGCGAAATACGTTCATTTTATCAAACGTGATAAAATTACGTGTAACGCAATATTTCCAATACCTACTTTGAACGGGCAATGGATTTTTATCAGGCATCGTTCTATTCCGTATTGAATATACTGTCATGTTTTCGGAACCTGAATGCAGTAGTGAAACTTGTTGCACCTCATCAAATTCCATATCATAGTTATCTGAGAATGACATCGAACAATTTGTCCCCATC
Source organism: Phymatocera aterrima (assembly GCA_963170745.1). Taxonomy (NCBI): domain Eukaryota; kingdom Metazoa; phylum Arthropoda; class Insecta; order Hymenoptera; family Tenthredinidae; genus Phymatocera; species Phymatocera aterrima. The sequence continues at coordinate 11,801,658 of OY720667.1, forward strand.
ACTTCGAGAGCAATGCTGCTATCGTCGTAAATTTCTATCGATGTACTAATTATCATGGATCGTCGGAAGTGTATTGCTATCGAGGCTAACAAATTTTACTGCAAATTGGCAAAACCAAGATGGTCTGATTCAGTTGCTGCTCCAATTTACTCATCTCTCCCCTATTTACGGCCACAGAGAATTTATCCAAGCCATTACCGACAAAGGGGGCCGTACTTTACATCAGGCTACGATCATCTGTCGATCATTCGGTATACATAACAAAGTGAAATAGTATTTCCGGTTCGGACAAATGCATCACAAATGCACTGGCTGGCGCCAGTAAGGTCATTTGTTACGTCTCGCCACGGCTGGCGTACACTACTTATATATTGTAACATATTCGGCCGAGTTGGGCACCGTTTCGGTGGATCGGACGAATGATTGTCACTAAGAAGATTGACGACGACCGAAGAAGCACGAACGCCAAGCCTCGGGTGACGCGTAGGGCGTCACATGAACAGGAGAGGGGATACAAGGTTCAAAAGAGAGAGTAACCTGAGGCTCGGGAGCGTATTCACGTCATAGCGACTGTGCGACTCATTCGTATGGCAGTTGAACGCCTAGTTCCTCTGACCAAATTTAGCTTCATTTCAATTTAATCATAGCGATAAATTAGAAATTCCAAGTTAAATATTTCAAACTTCAATTAAGTCAAAGCGATAAGTTGTTAGGTCAAATATAATATTTCATCGTCGAATTGTCAAAAGCAGCATTCGTTCAAGTAAACATTCGAGCCACAGATTCATAGCGCAACTGTTGAGCTAAACAAACAAACTGAGAGAAAAGCCGATTAGCTTAAGTTAGATCATGAGTCGTTAGATTATAAGAAACGATTCCACACTTGTCAAAATTCATTTATTCAAATCCATTACCATTTGATTAAAATTGGTATTAAATACATTAATACGACTCGACTCTTGGCACTTCATACAAACCTTCTAATACCCATCGCAACTTCCAATTTCGCAGGCCGCTACTAGTTTAGAGACAGCTTTGGTGAGCTATTACATAGAGCGTACGGCACTGGACGCAAGTTCCGCGTCTGAGGGCCAGTGTTGGCAATCCCGAGTCTGGTGGACAGTCTTGGAATTTATTCCCGGATCTGAAAATCAGGTTAATCTCGCGGTTTAAGCTAGATAAAAGAGCAGGCTTGGAGGCAAGTCCCGGCTCTGTGTGGGTTGGCGGCTTTGGCATATGCCCGAGTCCGCATGAATAGCAGAAGGGGGGTCGATCAGGTGCTTTTGCGTAGCGGACCCACGTTTTTCCCACCAAAATTCTCTTGAGGAGTCCCAATTTCCTTCCAAAATCGTATTAACCACATTCCGGACCAATATACTCACAATAACGCGCGGCTTGTTGAAAGGCTCGCCTATCGAGAAGCCGAGGAAAGTTACAATATATTATGAATTATCGTGGAGGGTTAAATGATGAAAACCATTGTATATATTCATGTATATGAAGATTGTCTTTATTGATATTGAAATAAATTTTTCATCTATCATTCCAAATGTCCGCTTTATTTAACCGACTATCGTGTGAGCTACTGAATCCAAACCATTTCACATACAGTTGATCCTCACGTTTGCGCAATACTTTCCGAACAAGATATCCATCGGGGAATTTGACTTTGCTGAGATCCTCCTCATAGAAAACCTCCTCTATTGGCTGATCTTGATAGTCGCTGAGTTTATTGGTTGGTAGGTTGGTATTCCTAACCTCGTTCATGGAGAATATTTCTGTGGTCCGGTTTGGGGTATAACCTTTTTCAAAGACATTTTTATATTCACTGATCCGCACTTTGTCACCCACTTTGAATCGACGTTTGCGTTTACTCCTCTTGATTTGCCTTAGTTCATACGCATGTAGATATAATAGTTTTCCGTTGGCTACAAGCACATCTTCAGGTTTTATTTTGATTGTCCTGAGGTTAGTGCAGCTATTGTGAGAAATGATTGAATCCGGTAAAATATTGAACGACTTGTGGAAACCTTGGAGGGCGAATTCTCTCCACATTTTGTTTTTCAGGGTGCGATTGAAACGCTCGCATATCGACGCCTTCGAGTTGCTGAATGTCGAGTACATGTCGATATCATAATGTTTCAAGAGAGTCTTGAATTGCCCGTTGTAAAACTCTTTGCCCTGATCGACGTGCAAATGTTTCGGTACATGGCCTCGAGTCAGCACAGATTTCATAGCTAGCTACCACATGCGAAGCATTTTCACTCTCGATAGGCACAACCCGGGTGAGCGAAAATTCATAACCATTCGCGATGGATGAGTATGCCGACATGTCGACGAGATCAGCTTGCCAAGTCTCGTCTAGCCCCCGTGTTACGTCCTCGATTGAATTTAATAATATTCTGAGGATCACTAGTTATAATACTTTGAGGTTCTGATTCTGGAACTGGTAGAGTTCTTTATTTCTTACCGAGACTTGGATAACCAGGTCTTCCGATCGACGTTCAACTCGTATCTATCGAAGGTAATGGGTTTTTATCAGTCACTACTATGCGTAGTTGAAATAAATGATTGAAGATTTCGCTTGCATTTAACGATATTTATTCAACAATATTGAACTAAACGATCTGCACAACAATTTAAGTTGTTAACCGTACACTCACGCGTTGATCAACTTTAATTTTTTTTTAGTATGTGTGTAGGGTTTTACACTTAGTTTATTGTAATTCAACTGTTTCACCAAAATTATTCCAAGTTCTACAATTTTATGTAATCGATCTTTGCTTTCAGGTTTTGTGACTGACTCTCACATTCTGTAAAAAAAAGCCTTCTGCTCGCGGCTACGTGAAGGAGAGGTTTGGGAAAACTCGCGGGAAAGCGAGATTTTTCCTATTGGCAAAAAACACATGAAACAAAAGTGAGACAAAATGTAGTTGGCTAATAGTTCCTTAGTGCGAGGCGATTGGGTCAGAGGCCCAATCGTCAAGATGCTAGGAAGGGATGCTGAAAGCGTCTATGATCTGTCTTCTTTTAAACGAAGTGATCTTTGTCTCTCAAAATCTCCACTTTTGGTCCTAAAATTCTAAGAGTCTTGAAGATTTGTATTTCCTCAATAAACTTAGTTTTCATAGCTTTTCGAAGTTTACTTAAGATTTCGGATTTCAGATTTATAGTCTTTCGATTGCCTCCAGACATCTTCGTTCCGTGAGGAAGGAAAAAATAATTGTTTATGTCAGCTTAGATTGCTTTTTCCAAAATTAAGAGTTCGTAACTAAAAGTAAAGTAATATAAAAGAATGAAGGAAACAATTATAAATGGAATTACATCAAGAGATATATTATCGAGACTCTGATGATATCTGCACGTCAATAGTTATACCGACAGTATAAAGTACGGTATCTACTCAACCGAAAAATTGCCTATACAGATTTCAGCCTAGGACGTAACACGAGGAAATGAGTATTTCCTTACGAATATGTAGATAGCTGGATGAGGCTTGAGGAAAAAGAGTTACCCTCCATTGAGAAATTCTATTCAAAATTGTGCGGTACCGACGTTTCTAATGAAGATTACGTACATGCGATGAAAGTTTGGAGAACATTTGACATCGGTACGTTGGGCGAATATTCTGATTTATACCTAAAAACCGACGTTCTGCTCCTAGCAGATATTTTTGAAAATTTTCGCCGAAACTGTCACTCCACTTACAATCTGGATCCTTTGTACTATTATACCGCACCCGGACTCGCTTTCGATGCGATGCTCAAGCGTAGGCGTGTTACTCGAACTCCTCACCGATGTGGAAAGGCTGTTATTCGTTGAGAAAGGTATTCGAGGTGGTGTTGCTCAGTGTTCTAACCGTCATGCCAGAAGTGATGATAGGTATATGCGTACAGAATTTAATCCTAACGAAGAAGAATCTTACCTGATGTACTTTGATGCAAGCAATCTGTACGGTGGTGCGATGAGTCAGTACCAACCACGTGGCTCTGTCGAGTGGGAACATGAGTCTATCGATATTTGTAACATCCCTGATGATTCTCCCACGGGGTACATCCTCGAAGTGGATTTGGAGTATCCCGTGGATCTTCACGAGTTACATAGAGATCTACCCTCATGCCCTGAGCATTATGTACCCTCGCATGGTAAAAAATCTGAATTAATGACGACTCGTTTGCCTAAAAATAAGTATGTTATTCACTATCGAAATTTGAAGCAATATCTAAGTCTGGGAATGAAATTAACTAAAATTCATAGAATCTTGAGATTTGATCAAGCTCCGTGGCTCAAATTATATATCGAGATGGACACTGGGTCGAGAAAAAAATCTAATAACGAATTCGAAAAGAATTTTTTCGAATTGACGGATAACGCTGTATTCGGCAAAACTATGGAAAACGTGAGTGAGCAGAAAGATGTAAAATTGGTAACAAGGTGGGAGGTGAGGTACGGGGCAAAATCACTCATCGCAAAACCTAATTTTCATAGTTGTACCATATTCGACAATGACATGATAATTGTTGAGCTGAATCGCGTTAGGGTCCACTTCAATAAACCCATTTACATCGGATTCTCAATTCTTGATTTATCGAAGATCAACATTGATGATTTTCATTACAATTATGTGAAGAGCACGTTTGGAGATAGATCAAAGTTACTGTATACCGACACGGACAGCCTTTTATATCATTTCACTGTTCCTGATATATATGAATACATCAAACGTGATTTACATGAATTCGATACTTCTGATTATCCAAGTGATAACATCTACAAAATTCCATTAGCGAATAAGAAAGTAGTAGGTTCAATGAAGGGTGAATGTAACGGCAAGATTATGCAAGAATTTATAGGATTAAGAGCAAAATTGTACACTTTCAAAGTTTTTGGTGAAGATAAAGAGAAAAAGCGAGCCGAGGGCATTATAAAGCAGCGACGTTGAGAACAATCACGTTTGACGATTACAAAAAATGTCTTCTGCTACATCAAAATTTAGTGAAAACTCAATATTTAATCCAAAGTAGAAAACATGAGGTTCGTACTGTGTTACAGAAAAAATTAGCACTTAGTTGGTGCGATGATAAGAGGATTATCCTTTCCGATACGCACCGATACCGTACCATGGGGTTATTGTAAATGCACAAATTATACACATATTGAACGTTCATGTATTCTTTATTGAATGAAACTATTACATATCGGATTCATTAATCCAACTATTGTGTGAATTATCGATACCTAACCATTTTACGAGCAGTTTACTCCGACGCCTCCGCAGTACTCTTTCAATCAAGTATATCAGAATACTTGACTTTAGAGAGTTCCTCTTCGTAAAAGCCACCTTCGATCGGTTCGTCTCGATAGTCCACCAACTTGTAGGTTATAGGATCAGTATTCTCTATCTCACTTACGGTGAATATTTCAGTTGTCCAGTTCGGTGTATAATCTTTTTCAAATATATCCTTATTCTTGCTAACTCGAACTTTTTCACCAACTTAAAATTTGTTTTTCTCCGTTCGATTAACTCAGAATTTGCCATATGCATTCCGAAGAAGAGTCTTTTCATTGTGAGCTGTAACCTCTTTCGGCTTCATTCCGATGGTACGATGCTTCGTGTCGTTATAAGTCAGCACCAGGTCAGGTACAATATCTATCTACTTGCGATTCCCTCGGAGAGAAAACTGCTTCCACATTTTACTTTTCAGCGTGCGATTGAATCGCTCGCAAATAGAGGCTTTCAAGTTGCTGAAGGTGGAGTACAGCACGATACCGTGTCGCTGCATCAGAGCCTTAAAGTCGGTGTTGTGAAATTCTTTGCCACGATCGACGTGCAATTTTTTCGGTATGCGATCCTTCATGAAGATGAGGCTCACAGCTTTCGTTACATCCTCACCGCTCTTGGTCTTGATCGGTACTATCCAGGCATATTTTGAGAAAATATCTGTGATCGTTAGCAGATATTTATAGTCGCTGTTAGATTTCGCGTAAGCATTCATATCCACGAGATCAGCCTGCCAAGTCTCATCCAATCCTCGGCATTTCAACGCGACGACGAGGATAATTCTTTCGCGCAGGTCTACGAAGTTCCTCCACCAATGCCGCCTTTTTTTCTTCCATGCTCCAGTCTGGTTAATCGCTCCTCCAATTGCACGATTATTTTAGAATTACGAATCACCAGTTCTTGTCGGGTTTTCCAATCTCTTCCAAGACGTTTTAAATCTTCCTTCACGCTCGATTCGAGGCGTTTGATCATGAAATTGTACTCACTATCGCTGATTCTCTCGAATGCTCTCAGTTTCTTTTCCAGGCTCGCAATCAGCTGGGAATTACGAGATACAAAGTCGTGTACCGTGTCGCTGTCCGCACGCTGAGTCCTTGGCAATATGATGAATTTGATTTTCGAGAGTTCGGATTCTCGCATCAATATCTGGTAGTTGGCTACCCTCGGCTCTTGTCAATTGCCTACCGAACATGTCAACGCTCATTTTGAAACTGAGCGCCGATGATCGCTGAAGAAATCTAACATATGATTCCAGCTTCGCGCAACTCCTTGATGATTGAAATCATTTTATTGAAATGGCTCGTACGTGCCGAAATTTTAGATTGGCACAAGCTTGTCCCAATATTGGTCACCGGTCATATTGGGGCGGCCCATTCTTGGAAATTTCTAGTGGACCGTTACCGGCATGTAGTCCCGGGCGTTTATGGGCCAGTCCTAATAATAAATAACGGGCCAATATTCAATATAAAAATGGCCCAGCATTGGTCAACGTTATTGGGCCAAGCCTGATTTCTATCATTTGGATTACGTTTGGCTCTCAACCGTGGAGGGAGACTGGCCCACAACTATGGGCCACAATTGGCTTGCATTGATGGGTGAAGTCTGGCTTAGGACTATGGGCTAGGATTGGTTTGCATTAGCGGATGAAGTCTGGCTCACGATTATGGGCCAGGATTGGCTTGCATTGATGGATGAAGTCTGGCTTATGACTATGGGCTAGGATTGGTTCGCAGTACTGGGTGGACATTGGCACATATGTAGTTGCGACTGATTACGTGCCAGTGTTAATTACTCATGATAGAATGGACCCTTACCATTTCGGATTTGAGAACACTGTTCATGGTGTTGTTCTTATCCTAGAATGTGATCGGGGTGTATCGTTTTTCCTTTTTATCTCAAGTCGCTCATGAAGTAGAATATGATTACACATTTTTAAGACACACTTTCCATTATTTTATCGAAGAGCAGAACAATATGAGGAAGTATACATCAAATCCAAAATGGTTAGAGTACAAAGTTGGTCGAGCTTGTATTTTTATCAGAATTTGAACAATACAACATATATCATTCGAAAAATTTATTCGATCTCAAAATAACACGGTCAGAAAATAATGAACAAAGGGCATACGGGGATAAGCATGGTGAAAAATTGCCCCCGAGGAATATTTAATCGCCATTTTGGAGATATGTAGGTATTGATAATATACTAAGATCCTGAAAATTTCAGATCTTTAACTCAACGCGTTTCCTTGAAAATCAGAACATACTTAAAAATAGAAAAACAAAATGTTACTCAGGAACGACTCGATCGTTTTTGATGAAAGAAGTATATACAGGCCGTCTCAGAACAAATTAATAGCCATACAGGATTTCATTATCCAGTACAAAAAAAATTTTCATTTCAAAAATCTTTTCTTTAATCATGATGATATAATTTGAGCAAAATTATGAAATTTTCTTTGTTAGAAGCTTCATATCCTTCTGTATAATACATCTTTTTTTTTATTTATTCAAAGTGGTGCGCCATACGAAGAAAAAAATAGAATCTATTTTTTCGATGAATTTTCCATTTTTTAAATTATATTCAATATTTTTTAAGTCTGAGTTAAAAAACCTTAAAAAATATTGATTGTAACTGTGAAAACGGAAAATTCATAGCAAAAAATATTTTTTATTTCATTTTTAGTATGGCGCACCGCTTTGAATCAATTGAAGAAACTATGTATTATACAGAAGGGTATAAAGCTTCTAAAGAAAAATATTTCATAATTTTACTCAAATCATATTACGATTAAGAAAAGGAATTTCGAAATGAACATTTTTTGTTGACTGGATAATGAAATCCTGTATGGCTGTGATTTTGTTCTGAGACGGCCTTTATATACCCCTATAACATACTAAAATTTTATCAAAATCGATCGAGTCGTTCCTGAGTAAACAAAAATGTTCTATTCTTCAGTATTTTTTGATTTTCTTGGAAACGCGTTGAGTTAGAAATCTAAAATTTTCCGGATCTTTGTATTTCATCAATATCTACATATCCCCAAAGTGGCGATTGAATATTCCCCGGGGGCAATTTCACCATGCTTAGCCCCCTATGCCCTTTGTTCGAAAGCGAAAAATTGTATGAAAAAGTAAGATACAAAAAATATATAATAGTAAAGTTAACTTATTACTAATAAGTTATTAGATTGCAGGTTGATCTTCGGTCACCTCAGGCACCGGTGATACTTGTGGGACTGCGTTATTAGCCCCTACCGGAGCATTTTTGCGGGTTTTTCTTGCACCTTTGCGGTCATCAGCTCTGGCCAACCACGTTGACGTATATTTCACCACATCAGTAACCGATTTACACCCCTGATCGGTAAATGATCAATAATCGTCACCTGAATAGAGTCATTGATTATTTATTAGGTATCTGATTATACAGTTATTATCAAATTAGGGAAATTGCAGAAATTGTTAGAAAAAGCCAGTAAATAGTCATAATTGGTTAGATCATTGGATATTTTGCGGTTGAACAATTCAACGATATTAAAGTTACGTTGTGAACATACAAGATAGACTGATGACTTCATCCAGTTATTTTCAATAGTTAGATTGATTATCAGACTAATGAAAATATTTAGTATTTATGAAATTGGGATTGCGAGTTTGTTACTTGTATGGCCTGCAGGATACCTGATTATATGGTTTTGTATGCAATATATTGATCAATTAAGTGCATCAAGCAAACTCACAGCTAAGGCAATTGAAGGAAGGCGTGGTTGAAAAATTTGTTTTACCTCCATACTTTTCCAATTTACCAACCCCACTGTACAATATTTGTACGTCTGTTGCAATCAGCCGCGACAAAATACTGGCGACGCCGTGTTTTGGACTTTCTGTCGAACACCAGGAGGACATCAGGTTAATCTAAATTGAATATTTAATGATGTTATGACGAGGTTTATTGGGCAGCTAGAAAACACAGAAATCTTTACATCGATCAATCCTTCGTCATCAATCTGAGTTTTTTGAAGCTCAGTCTTGATGGCATTATAATAACCCTCTATCTGCCATTGTAGCACATTTTCCACATTCGTGAAACAGCTGTTTTTAAAATATCTCCCTTAATTTCAATTTAACAATTTCAATTTAACAATTTGAATTTAAGAAAAAGAAAGTTTTCACTGAATAATTACATTTGAAAAACTTTTTATTTAGGCATGAAAATTGAAAAATTCTATTTTTGAAAAGTGTAATTTGTCAAACATTTTGATTGAGAAAAATTTGAAACGGTTAAGAAAAATGATTTTGTTCAACCGGAAAGCGGATTGGCCGTTGAAGGGTTAAGGGAGCACCCAATATAATTATTGAAAAAATGGATATGATCTGTTTCGTGGTTAAAACTATCCTAATCAAAAATTGCAACTACAGTTTTTAGATAATGTTACTGCATGGTTTTAAACTAAACTTCAGCTTTCTTCGATGAATTCGTATGCGGAAGGGACTTTTCGCAGCAAAGGACTGCAGCAGTAGGTTCTCTGCTACAATTTCGTCGAAGAAGGCTGAAAATTTGTTGATATTCATGTACTAACATTATTAACTGAAAACTATGGTATGCCATTTTCAATTGACCAGTTTCAGTAGAAAATAAATAAAATCGAAAAATTGCTTTCTACAAATATTCCAGTGGCGTCCTCCCTTCAATAACATAGAGTAAAGTTTGCAGACGAAGGGTCAAAATAGTTCAATTATTGAAGTATGTTTTGATAGTCATTATAATATAAACTGATTCCTGCTCGGAATACTATGTTCGGTATTAATTATTACATAAAAAATTGTACAACATTATAGGCGCCGCGCTCGCGAGCAATACATTTTTAAGATAAGCAAATCCATGTCGAAAAAAACTTGTCTTCACGTTTTACATCGCGTTACTAATGCCAAAAGGGCATTTCCGCCTATTTTTCTATTGGAATCGCAAGTTGTATGTGCTTAGACGAAAAAACTATTGCGCGACGTTTATGTGATCAATATAATCAAAACTCGAAGATGTTTTGATATTAAAAAATTAGAGCCGTGTTTCAGAACTATAAATATAGTATTTAACCGTATTAGTAAAACCGCTAAGCCTGGGAGTTCGTATTTAGTTTTACGTTTTATCTCATTACCATTAATATTTCTTCCGACTCGTCCGTCAGCCTGGCGTCAAATTCCAAGAAAGTTTCAAGACTTGTGATAGGGAAGTTCATGTTCAATTTTCTCTCAACATTTTGAGCTGGTTTCGAAATGGTTCCGTTGAGCCCTTGAATTACGTTTTTCAAGTCGTCCAGTTGTTTTTTGACATCGTTTACGTGTTTTTTAAAATCGTAGGCAAGGCTGCGACGTGCTGGTTCAATTTTTTGAGCAATAAATGTCTCCAATTTAGACATACAGTTTTCATCACTGCAAGAAACTGAAATCGGAAAATTTTTCAATTGCTATATTGTTATAGTATACCTACTTCACTCACTGATTATTTTGCTGATTTTGGTTGTTATATGAAAGTTTTTTGAATGAAATTCTGAATATTAGGTCAATTGACAACTTTGTCATGACATGAAAGATAAGTATTACTTGATGGTGAGCCGATTGCTGTACGTAGGGAATCTACAATTGTAGGTGCTCCCGCAAGTTTTCTTGTTCCGCCATTATTGCGAGTTTCGAATGATGATGGACTTTTTACAGATTTTTCAATCTGGTTGAGATCCTTTACGTGTCGCAGAGGACTCCGGATTCGGGCTTTGGTTTGAGGGGTATTGCATATTGCGGATTCTCTACGTTTTTTTGGCTGTGGTTCCTCAATATCATCTCCGTCCTCTGCACAATATTTTCAGACTAGGATTATTTCTTCCAAATCATGAAGATATATATACATTGGATGAATTCATAGAAACAGTTTTTTTGAGAATGCTTAAAAAAAATTCAAAACGGGTATACAGGATGAAACAGACGATTTTCTACTTTAAAAATGAAAAAACCCCTTCCAATCCGTATCCAATAAGTGTGTCGACAATTTTTTTTTTTTCATAATCTTTTTTCATTATTTTATTTTATTATTATTATTGTTTCTTTTTTTTTATTGTTTATGTTATTTAAATTTAAAATTATTCCAATTCGGTATTATTTCAAACTAAACAAAATTTTTGTTTTCTTATTAAATTTTTGTTTTTTGTTCAATATTTTATTTTATTATTTTTGTTTTATTCCATTTCAATCCATATTTTACTAAATAATTTTTATATTTTTGTTCTGGACTATTTCGATAAAAAAAATTGACAAAAATTGGAAGCACAAGTCAGATCACTATGGAATGGAAATATATTATTCATAATATAAAATCGCATTTGCAAACAGACCTGAACTTTCAGAAGACGAACTCGAATACGTTTCTATCACGTTATTTTCATGGCCAGGTATATTAAAGAGGGCAGATTCTTCGGCTTCAGAAAGAGGTACCAATGTACTATTCTCTGGGTTGACATTTTCTTCATTATCTGTGCTTACTATCGCTCCATTTACTTGCAATCTCTTAAGCCTCCTCATACCCTGCTCGTAATCGCCTACAAAAATTGATAGTGATGCAGATACATACTTCTATAGATATAGGCTAGTCATAGTCACTACTGAATGAGATTAGTTTGATGTAAATTTTTGAGAGAAAAAAAAAAACATAATTTTCATGATTTTGTTGCCAGAGGGGCAAGATTTATATGTTAAGCTACATCTTATCAGTTGTTAAAGACTTTTAAGGAGTAAGTAATTCAACGCACTAGCTTCTTGTAACACTTTTACGCGGTAATGCTTCCAAGATTCGTTTGCTGTTATCTGCCTCTTCACCATTTTTTCTGAATTGTTATATTCTTTATCACTGGGAAATTTGCATAATAACTGCCCCCGTACAGATCTAACCCAAGACTCTGGCACCAGGTCCAGCAATTTTGGATTGTAACACCCAATAAACTCCACTATCACGTGTATGGATGATGGGGCGTTTGATTCATCTTTGTCAAGTTTACGCTGTAACAGTCAATTAATATAAATTCCGAAGTGGTTATCCTACATTTAATCTGTGATATTTTCAGAAGTTTCATAATACTTTCTCAAGGTATCAATAATAAAAACATTTATCGCGATACTCTAAGACGTTGTAAAATTGTAATGTGATCGAGGTAGGTACCTCGATTTTGAGTTTAAATCCAATATTTGTTGAGGGCTGAAAAAAAAAGAAATTTTTCTCCCAATCACATTTTTGAATTCATCAACTCAGAAGAAAATCAAAACGGTTAGTGGACAATTTATTGTCAGTTTCGTATGGACTTCTCCACTTTATTTAGTACTACTATTTGAGGGATGTTATCAGGCAGTCGGGACTTGATACTACATACAAAAAGTGTAACGAATTTCCCACATATCAAGACATAATTTTTTTAGAGAAATTGAACAGAACCCAATCTTTTAATGAATAATAGATGCAATACGAATATTTTCACGATTCTTTCAAGGTCTTGATATTATTCGTAATTTATTGAATTTTGAATGTATAAATTAGTAATTTTGCTCGAGATTTGTTTTCAAAATAATTGAAAATCTTTCGAATTAATATTTCATTTATTCCTGACCTATTCTTGATTCTGCTTGTATAGTAAATGAATTTATTTTTTAACACTCAGGGAGTAAGATTCAGTTTTTAATAGCTGTTTGGAGGGAGTAAAATGGCTCATTATCTCCCAAGGGAGTAAAAACAAATATGCGGGTCACGTGACTTCGATGTGTATTATACGGAACTCGCCGCCAGGGCTGTAAGTCGGTCACTTTTTGTCGGATTGGTAATATTTTCCCAGTTTAGTCATATATTGTCATACTTTCCTCCCGTTTGTTATATTTGTCATATTTTCGGATGCGACTCTTTCGATTACTATTTAACTATCCGCGATTCGCAAATTTTGTCATTGAATACTATCGTTATAGAAGCGATTTATATTATTTGAAACACTGGCGCACGCTGCTAGTCAAACGCGATACCTCCACCACACCAGTAATATCTTGCCAGTATGGAGTGGGGGTTGTATAAAATATATATCTACAATTGAGTAAACAAATAAAAATTTTAAATGTATATATTTTAGTAGTTCACGAGAAAATAATTTGGTACAATATTTTTCCTTTTTTCATTCAAACAAAAATGGGCGTTTGTACAACGGATTGAAAAACATAACATTGTGACGTCACCCATGTGTATATCGATGTATATTACACTGGTCGTTAAAAATTAAATTTTTTCTGACGCCCCCTCAAAAGCTTCCTTTTGATGAACAAACTCGAGGTTAATTTTTTTTTTTTTTGTATGAAAAACAACACTTGGACCACTTACAGCCCTGCGCCGCGCGCTACGATGTACAGAGAAGTATCATGTTTCATTTACGGGTGACGAGTCGAGCGCGCGGTCGAAAGAGAACCAGAACAAAACAAGAAATATCTTAGCTATTAAAAACTGAGTCTTACGCCCTTCGTGTTAAAAAATACTATATTCAACATGTGAGTATAGGTGTTTTTTAACCTCGTCTTTATTGCCGCCCTCGCTATTCGCTCGGGCGTCAAATCCAACTCGAGTAAAAATCACCCATTTCACTCTCTTGTTGCACAATATACTACTCTTTTTATCACTGACGTCTAAAAAATGTTAGTTCTAACTAAAAAAATGGAAAAACCACAGAAACGAGGTACAAAATAATCAATTTGAAACAAGAACATGACTATTTCCAGTTAGCTACATTGTAACGAGCATCATGACACAGTCACAAATGCGTGAACCGCGCCTTCTCCAAACCAAATCGTATTCTTCTAAAAAATCTCGCAAACATTAAGATCAATATATGTATCCACGAACCATTGTTTCAGTTAGATATAAGATGCTATTACTGAATAATTGTACATAAACTCAATTCTTAAAATATTGAATGGAAAATTTGATTAATATTATTTAGTAATTGACGAAAAGAGATAAGAGTGAGAGACTAAAAACATTTATGAGTCGAAGATGAAGATCAGTGGACTTGTAAATCGAAAAATAATGTCAAATACCCTTGATTTAAGAGAGGACTGTAGACGAGTTTCTCGCACTGCTGAAAGTCCTCAACAAGACTGATTGTTGGTGAACACTGTTTAATGCAACCAAATTTTGAAACAGCTGACAACTCTAACGTTCGGTACGAAGCAAGCAATATGTGATTGGTTGATTAAACGAACTAATTCTGCCAGTGTTGTAGGATGTAATGCCGTTTCAATGCCATTCCAATGCAATAAACGTTGGCGTTCTACCGCCGTTGTATCGCCGTTGTATCGCCGTTCTATCGCCGTTCTATCGCCGTTCTATTGCCGTTCTATTGCGGCGTTGACTTCAGTTTTACGTTAGAACTGTTTAATACGCAGGGTATGCGAGATTTAGTAGTAATTAATCACGTTACGATGTAGTTCATGGGGAAATTTTCATTAAAATCACGGGGCATTGAAAGTTTTGACCTGCGATTTTCTTACAAAATTTCAAACACAAAAATTAATACTTATTATTACTATTTTTCATTATCATCAGTTCCGGAAATTCCAAATTGATTTCGAGAACTTTTTTTTGGCCTTGTACTACTCATGAAGCATACGAGCTGCATATTCGTCCGTGCGTTTCATTTTCAATTTTATCATTTTCCCCAAAATTGCGGAACAGGGAAACCTTGAAGTCTGCGTAGATCGATGCTTCAATTTTAAAATACCCAATTCCGAAGATGCACATGGATATGTGAACAAATCTCCTGCCGCGCGTCGTTGATATCCTTCAATGAAGATGCGATCAATTTGATTATTATGATTATTATTATTATTATTATCATTATCATCTACTTCGAGCACTTCTATAATAGCAGAAATTTCCGAAAGCTTTTCATTTGTGAGAATCACCAGATTGTTTGGGGGTCTTATGGTCAAAGTCATATTCTTGTACCGTATTTTTTTATATTTTGTTTCGCAACCACCATCGCAGCCGGGAATCACATCCATGAGTGCAGTGTGTATCAGAGGTATGCGTTTCTCGTAGTTCATACGCTTGGATTGCAATTCGCATAGTCGTCGACACACTTGAGCAAAAGGGTTGTTGGGAATTCTGATCAATTTTTTCATTTTTCCCAAAAAATTTTCAAACGGATAGGCTGTGTAATCATCCAACGAAGCTCCCCTATTTTCCACGTCATCACACAAGTGAATTAGATTATGAAAATTCATAATCTGGGAGTCGTTTCCATAAATATGCGGCAGAAGTTTAAAATATCGAACTAAATAGTCTCTGGCTAAATCAATTTCACTGGGTACTGCCTTTTGGTGACATAGTATTCGTGCAACGGAATGTAATAGAAGGAAACGTTTGTAAGTTCTGGTTGGTCATAAGCCCTTCCAAATTATTGGACCAGAATATAACAAAAAAGAATTTGAATTCCGTAGCTTTCCAACGCTTCAGTTCGATTAGACTACGTGGCTTACATTGGGATTCCGCAGGAACATGTTCACGGAATTTTTTCAACCTTTTTGAGACTACTTAAAGGGTCCGTTCATCGAGTCTAGATCGGTTATCACCGAGAGTCCATTTTAAAAGGTTATTCTTCATTACCCCGGCTCCCAAGTGCATCCAATCCAATAAAAACAGACTGACTAGCCCGAACTCAGGTAGCATTTCGAATAGTGAAGTACCGACATGATGCTCTTTTTGACGCCTTGCTCGAAATGATTCATCGGTACGTCGTAGGCAATTCGTTTCACCATAAATTCGACGTCTGTTTACTGTCTCCCCCTTAATTTCACATCTTTCACACGCGAAAAATCCTCCATGACCTTTGGTACACTTCAAAAAGGACCGTGCTGGTGTGTCACATACAAACGCTTTTACGGACACTTTAAAAAGTTTGTCGTTTATGGTCAATCCATTTTCCTGTAAAATAGTGAGTTCAGTAACAAAATCTTCTAAAAATTGATTGACGTCACCGGGCTTCGAATCACCGCAATATAGAGCTACAACAAACGGCTTGCAATCCTATGCTTTGTTGTAAACCATACAAAGTATTGGCCAAAATTCAGTCGATGAATTCTTGAAAACCGGTAATCCGTCAATATTAAATAATAGTTCGATGCAATCTTCAGAAAATATGTCTCGCGATATTGTAGCTTCTAGCCCCTCACTAATGCCAAAGTAAACGAAATCACCATAGGTACCCCTATGGCTGAGCATGGATGAAACTGTTCCTTCAGCACAGCTTCTGGTGCCGAGTAGAGTCACAGCAGATTTGGGTAACTCTGTATGGCCTTCGCTTCTCGAAAGAGTTAAAAGTTCGGAAGTTGCATGATTCATCAACACATTAATGTGCTTCAGAGCCCAATCACGGAGTTTTGTCGTCAAAGTCCGTTGAACTTCAGGTCGAGGTACCGGCTCTTCAGCAAACTCATCACCACTTGCATTTTGTACATAATTTTCACATGTACTCGCTGAATTATGTTCGGAATGATCTGTTTGTCCATCACTCGTATATGAGTCTTCAATGTTCACATCACTCGGACCTGTGTCTTCAATATTGACGCCAATCGAGTCAGAATCTTCAACAACCGCAAACTGCACCGAATCACTACTTTGATCACCACACTTATCACTTAAATCTACTAAATCTATCGAATTTTCACTCCTCACATTTTTTAATTCTGCTGATTTCTGCAAAACACGATGCTTCACGACGCTATCGTATGAACGCGAATGTTGACGAGACATCGTGTCGCGGAGCTGTTGTACACTACACTCATAATTCGTGACTGATTCCTTCCTGAGCACGCAGATAGAGAAAGAAAAAGAAAGAAAGACATATACTAGAAAGTGGGAATCGAGAAGTCGAAAAGTACGTGCATTTCGAGAATAATGTGACTGATAGATATTTCACTACTGCATCCGCTGCCGGATTGAAGTCAATGTTCAATAGACTTTGTACTGCATCGAGCAACCATTGCGTCGGCTGCCAGATTGAAGCCAATGTTGGAAAAACATTGTACTCCGTCGAGCAGCCGCTGCATTGGCTGCCGGACCAAAGCCAGAGTTGGATGAACAGCGTACTTCGTCCAGTAGCCGTCGCATTAGCTGCCGTATTGAGGCCAATGTTGGATAGACATTGTACTCTGTCGAGCAGCCACTGCATAGACTGCCAGATTGAGGTCAATATTGGATCGACGCTGTACGCCGTCCAGTAGCCATTGCATTGGCTGCCGGATCAAAGCCAAGGTTGGATGAACAGAGTACTTCATCCAGCAACCGTTGCACCAGCTGCCGGAATAAGGCGAATATTGGGTCGACATTGTACGCCGTCCAGCAGCCATTGCATTGGCTGCCGGATCAAAGCCAAGGTTGGATGAACAGAGTACTTCATCCAGCAACCGTTGCACCAGCTGCCGGATTAAGGCCAATATTGGGTCGGCATTGTACACCGTCCAGCAGCCATTGCATTGGCTGCCGGATCAAAGCCAAGGTTGGTTGAACAGCGTACTTTATCTAGTAGCCGTTACATCGGCTACCAGCTGAAGACCAATCTTTGATAGACATTGTACACCCTCCAGCAGCCATTCCATTGTCTGCCGGATGAAAGCCAAAGTTGGATGAACAGCGTACTTGGCCCGGCAAGCGTTGCATCGGCTGCCAGATTACGGCCAATAGTGGATCGACGCTGTACGCCGTCCGGTAGCCATTGCATTGGCTGCTGGATCAAAGCCAAGGTTGGATGAGCAGAGAACTTCATCCAGCAACCGTTGCACCAGCTGCCGGATTAAGGCCAATATTGGGTCGACATTGTACGCCGTCCAGCAGCCATTGCATTGGCTGCCGGATCAAAACCAAGGTTGGTTGAACAGCGTACTTCATCTAGTAGCCGTTACATCGGCTACCAGCTGAAGACCAAACTTGGATAGACATTGTACACCCTCCAGCAGCCATTCCATTGTCTGCCGGATGAAAGCCAAAGTTGGATGAACAGCGTACTTGGTCCGGCAAGCGTTGCATCAGCTGCCAGATTAAGGCCAATAATGGATCGACGCTGTACGCCGTCCAGTAGCCATTGCATTGGCTGCCGGATCAAAGCCAAGGTTGGATGAGCAGAGAACTTCATCCAGCAACCGTTGCACCAGCTGTCGGATTAAGGCCAATATTAGATCGACACTGTACGCCGTCCAGCAGTCATTGCATTGGATGCCGGATCGAAGCCAGTGTTGGATGAACATGGTGCTCCGCAAGACAGCCGTTTTCATTGGTTGCCAATATCACACCCGAGTAGAGCCGATTAAAACTACGATGCAAAGCCGTTGCACTTGGCCGCCAGTATCAGCCCGACGCAGAGCCGTTTTAAAAGAACGTGTAACAATCTTATATTTCTGCACGGGGCGCGCGCGCGGTGTTGCCAGCCGCCTGGGATGCGTAGAGCAATCGAAGTCGATCGACTAGCTCATTTGGACCGTCCCAGTACACGTAATCCGTTCGCCTCTTCTTACCTCTGGCGATCTTGTAGCGCGGTAAGGCTTTGCCTGTCTTCCGTTTCGAAGAACCAATAATTTGCGAAATGATATTTCTGAATTTATCGTTATTCTCTCGACGAATCGCTGCATTACTGCGACAGTGTTCTCGATCTGCGTTTGTAGCGATGAGGATTTCACCATAATTCTGCAAATCAGCCTGACTAACAGTACCACGGTTCAGTGACTTTTTGAACAATAGTTCAAGCAAGCCTTGCGTTGGTTCATAACTCTTATCTCAGATATGAATAACGTTATTCTCGAAAGTTACCGCAGAGTAACCGATCTTTAAAATATCCTTAAACCTGCGAACTCCGTACGAAGTATCCAACTCTTTCGCTTCTTTCGTACTGAACATTCGAAGGTAAGATCGAGGCGAATAATCGTTAACGGTAGGAGCTTCCTCGGAGGAAGAGTCGCGTTTCAGAGAAGAATCTCGTCTACTAGCGGTAATGGGATCATCTTCGTCATCCGAATCTTCGTCAGCCGTTATGAAAGAATTATCAAACTCATTCTCGCCCGCTTGCTCGAGGGTTCTTCTTTCACAGGTGACTCTCGAACTTCTTTCTCGATAGACTCCGATTTGATCGATTGATCCAACAGCTTTTGGAGAGGCGTCACCACAGGCTTGAAAACTTCATTCATAGCCTTTTCGTTCGTATCCCGTCCTAACTTTAGCATTTTATGTTTGTTTCGTATCGCATCGCTAGCCTTTCGCGATTTGATGCATCACATCTCTCTGCTGTTGCAATTCGACGATCCGCATGTTGATGCTTGTAAGTTCAAAGTATCGCTGCTCTCATCACGTCATTTATCAACTGTTTATGAATATAAATCAGTCGAAGCCCCTCCGGTACCTACCGTCATCGAGATCACTGTCCTTGTCGATCACAATGAAACCGTATTTATTATTTTTCCAGCAGGCTGCGCACAGGTCCCTAAATTGTGTGTACGGCATGTCGGTATTCGCGTGATCATCATATACATGCTTCAAATTCATCTCGTCTTGTCGGAAAAGTATTAAAAGATTGGTGTCGTCGCATATGAGGTGTTTGGGGATACGAGCGTAAGTTTGGCAGAGATGGAAGCAGTCAACTTTGTTGTGTCTTCCCATACGAAAAAAGGCTCTGATGTGTTATTCTACTTCTCGCAGGCCACGTCATCGAAAATCATGAGAGAGTTCGGTCGTGCATCTTCAGAATTAAGAATTAATTAATAAAGATTAGACAGGAAGTACTGGCCGAGCGGAATATCTCATTCATTCTACGTGCGAACAACGATACTCTGTGCAGCAAAATCGAGTGCGACTATCGGATAGATTTTCGACCCGCTGACTCTATCGGTCGCCTCTTGGGATTCAGCCCACGCATCCTCGAAGCCAATCTCACTCACATATCCGACTTGCCGGTTACCATTCTCAAAGTTAACTCTCTAAGAGTCGAGTGCAACATCACTGCGGGTGCGTACGTTAACGAACAACGAGTTCACACCGTTCGCGAATTTTTCCCCATCGTTCCGCCCGGATATAAGATCATCGAATTACCCGCAAACGTCATTTAGCTTCCAATCCCCGTTCGAGCAATAGATCATCTGCAGCTCAGAATAGTCAATCAAGACGGACGACTGATCAGTTTTCAGGGTGAAGCGGTAACAATAAGACTGCGTGTAAAATCGTGATGGGTAGTGTTTTCGAAACCAAAGTTGGCCGGAGTTATAAAAGAGGGTTGGCGTGCCGAGAAACGCACAGCCGTCGCACACCTCTCAAGGAGCTAAAACCTCAAAATATTCGGTTCCCGAAGAGTCTGAACCTCAGAGTTTGCGGAAGAGGAATTTCCAGAAAGTAAGAGTGAACTTCGGCTGCGTCGTAGTCGCCTGCTTCGTACCATGGAGGAAATCCTAGCGATACACAATACAAAGACCCATTGTCTTTGACGAGTCAGTTGCGCACTATGAGACCCATGCGCATCAACCGTTCGCATCCACAAGCTTTGAAAATAACGATGAAATTCGCATCGCCGTTCAGCATCAGAATTTGTGTCTACTGCCGAGCAGGAGCTCGCTACACGTGTACAGTAGATTGAACAAGGCTGATGGGCGAACGCCCGTTACCGCTACAAAGCTAGTTCACAATACCGTCTGTCATCTGTTTGAGGATATATGCTATGAACTAAATGCTGTTGAGATCGATCGAAATAAAAACGATGGGCTCGCAACGCTTATCAAGAACTACATATCACAGAGCCCTGGACAGAGGTCTATGCCGGAGAACGCTGGTTGGATAGACGATGACAGTGACATAACCGACGAGAACGGCTACTTTGACGTCTCCATACCGCTGAGTCTGTTGCTAGGTTTCGTTGAGTACTATCGTAGAGTCGTCGCAAATGCCGAGCACGAGTTGATTCTCACGAGAGCGAATACTGACACGAACGCTGTGGTACACACAATTATCGATGTAGCTGCGGAGCCATTAAAAATTTCTTTGCTGAAAATTGAATGGATGATTTCATACGTCAAAGTCTCGGATCAAGGAAAAATTCAGTTGTTGAACTATATTGCCAAAGATACGCCTATTCCCATCAGCTTTCGTACGTGGGAATTGTACGAGTATCCGCTACTATCCGCTACCTCGAAGCACGTCTGGGTTGTGAAAACTTCCACTCAGTTGGAAAAACCGCGGTATATCGTGTCGGGTTTCCAGACGGGACGGAAAAACGATGCTACCAAAAATGCGAGTAATTTCGATCGTTGCAATATTCAAGATGTCAAGCTCTTTCTCAACACGCAGAGTTATCCTTATGGAAATCTGAATCTCGATCTCGCTCGCAACCAATACGCACTACTTTACGATATGTATTCAAACTTTCAAACCTCGTACTACGTTAAGGAGTCCGAACCGTTGTTGAACAGAGTTGAATTCCTGAAAAACGCACCTCTGATCGTTATAGATTGTTCTAAGCCACATGATTCGTTGAAATCGAGACCTGTGGATATTCGCCTCGAATTCGAGTCAGCGTATCCTTTTCCCCCCACAAACCTCAGCCTATTATATGATTCTACACGATCGCATTGTAGAGTACAATCCAAGCAGCGGTAATGTGAAAAAATTAACACGAGGAGATCTAATTTTCCCTACGCGTTTGCTGTTAAATGATATATTAAAACTGCATTTTTTGTATCCTACTAGGATTATTAGAAATAAATATAACTATCGAAAAATATCTCGTTTCTCCAATCACGTATTTCATGAGAATGATCAATATACCCCACCTTTGACTGAGCAAAGATGGGTAAAAGAAATGACGTCACCCAGATAGAACTATATAAGAGTTGAATGGAATACCGCTCAAATCAGTCGACTTCTAACGTCTCCTCGTATACACATCGTACCATCCCCAAAGAATCGTTATAATGGATATGATATTGGACGTGCAAGGTTTCGAACAACCTGATAACAGATTCGTACTGAAGGAGCTCGGTGTAATCACAATTCAAACGGATAAAGAAGGCAAGGAAGGTGTGGCTCGCATCATCTTCAAACCACCATGCACTTGGGAAAGCTCACCTATCAAATACAGGGTGACCAACGCTTGGTTGACACGAACTCTTCATGGAATACCGTGGAACGTGGGAAACATGCTCTGTAGCGACGTACAGAAAGTGATCAAGAAAGTTGTCGAATATGCCGATTATATCTATGCGAAGGGATTGAAGAAAAAACGGTGGGTCCAAAGAATGATGAACGACGATTCGAAACTTGTAATCGATCTGGCGGAGTTGGGTTATCCAAATTGAGGAACGCTGCAATTTTTCAAAGTGATTCATTGGCATCAAGATCATCATAGGAACGTTCCCAACTATCGATCTGCATTTGAGAACGTTCAACGAATGAAAACTTGGTATTTGAAAAACTGTGTACCATCTCTCCAGAAATCACTGCACGTATATATGCAAGTCGGGAGTTTGAAACGAATGAAAGCGGAGAATATTGCATTCTTGTCCAAAGATTTCATCCTTATCTACGGTTCCAACGGCATCGACGAGGTGTGGGAGAAATTATCAGAGGCTATGAAAAAGGATAAGGATATCGTGAGCTGTCTCTAATGTCGAATACATAGCCCAAATGATGCTAGATCTATACCTATGGTTGAGGATTGCTCAGAATGTCAAATGATTCGATGATACTCAGCTACTTTTATTTATCGATAAATCAGATGAAAAAATAATTCGCTGATATAGTGTCTTTCAATCTATTTGAAAATGGAAGCTGTTAGAGTGTGATTTTTCATGTACTGTCTGCGAATCAGATTTTATATTTTAGAATTATGAAACTTAAATTTTATATCAATTAGGCCAATTAAGTAATATTGTCATATCAGGTATGATCGAGTTCTAAGGCATTTCTATTTGGAAAATAGAAGCTGTTAAAGTGCGATTTTTCATGTACTGTCTACGCATCAGATTTAATATTCTAGAGTTAAGGAATGTGATTTTTATAATCAATAAATCAGATGGAAAATAATTCGCTAATATATAGTGTCTTTCAATTTCCCCGTTCCCCATCCTTTGATCATACACCGGATGACGTTTGTATTAGAGCAGTTTCTTTCTATAGTAGGTATATTGCGATACGTTCATCGCGCTGGTCTGACCTGCAGAAACGTGTCCGATGCGACCGCGTCGCCAGTGTGGGGATCGGCATGTGACGTCAGAATCACAAGACGCCGGCCGTAAGATGACAGCCGTGCGTCACAAGATGGCAGCCGTAAGATGGCAGCCGCGCGTCGTAAGACGGCGACCGTGAAATAACAGCCGTGCGTCACAAGATGGCGCCCGCAAGATGGCAGCCGTGCGTCACAGGATGGTAGCCGCAAGATGACGGCTGTGCGTCACAGCCATAGACTTATAGAGATAGACTGAGCGCTCTTATGGGCCGCTTGAAGCTGACATACACGGGACAGAGATATACCGGGAGTACTCTACTCTCTGTCTGACGATATTGGTGGTGGGGATCGAGGCGGTAGAGGAGAAATGGAGTTGAATGAGGGGAAATCGCGCGCTCGTATGTATATATATGTATGTATGAAAAGGTATGAATGGATATGTATTAATTAAATTAACCCAACTTCGAATAATACGAATATTTATAAACAAAAAGCATATACAATATCCTAAACTGGATGGAAGAAAACATAACCACCACACACTTAGCGTATATTTGATACTTTCCATTAATAACTCCAACTTACTTGTGAAAAGTGACATCTTCCTGTACACCCGGGTGCGCTTTACACATACAACAGTTCGCCACCATTCTGTTGCCTTCTTATTATATTATTTAATCACAATAATAAACAAATTAAACATAATCCGTTAGCGGTGAAGGAAAACATGTAGAAAGCAAATGCGTATTTGACACGCGCAAGACCAGAGATCAGTGGTCCCACCTCCACTGCTCCCTTGTCTCCCACCATGACGTCGATTGAAAAGAGAAAGGAGTACTCCCGGCATATCTCTGTCCCGTATATGTGAGCTTCAATGCCTCTCGCGGGAGCGCTCAGTCTATCTCTATAAGTCTATGGTCACAGCATGGCGACCGTGCGTCACAAGATGGCGCCTGCGAGCGCCATTTTGAATTTGCCGCCATCTTAGAATCGGTTGGTAAAAATTCGTGGATCACGTGAACCCGATGCTCGTTCACGTATGCCTCTGCGGTTATATCAAACTCCACTCTCACGGCAATAACTCCGAGTATGGCAACTGGTAGCTCAGATTTATGTGTAATGTTACTTCCGAGAATACTTGGCTTGAAACCAAGCAATCGGGCAATAGAATCTTTCGATTGGAAGTTCACCATTTGATTGCGCATAATTTCACTGTGAAGCTCATTGTTATTGTCCCTCAGACTAACATTGATATCCTTTATAGGTAGTGTATTTTACAAATATTTTTCAATATCTTCGATTTCGTAGCTCCCTGTGGTCATTGTAATGATTGTATCAGCATCGAGGCGCTGCTGATTATAACGTGTCGTTTAATGTGAAACTTATCATATCCATCATCAATGTTCGGAATCGAGTTGAATGTGAGCAGCTCAACGAGTCTGCGCCTCCAGTATGGAGGATGCTCCCGATAATGTCAACGTAAACGAATCGCTCATGACCGGATACCATATCATCGCTGTACAACCCTTTTATAGTTGCCCGCTGAGACATCTGAGGCACAAGTGTCCACAAATCACTGTGTTAGGTTAGGTTAGGTTAGGTTAGGTTAGGTTCTGTGTTATATTCCTGATAGCGCTTATGATTATATTTTGCGCTACCGACACTGAAATATTCCATAAGATGCAAGTGACAAGTTTTCATTCATAGTTATTGACATATTTAAAAAGATTTCGTGGGTCGTGGCGACTGAGAGTGAAAATGCTAAAGACGTTACGATCGCGATGAAGACCGTGTTCACCGAGGATCGCATACCCAATCATCTGCACGTTGAACAAGGCAAGGCATTTTGTGATAAGGATTTTAAGACTCTGGTGAATCAACATGGTATAAATATGTACTTAACATTCAGTAACTCGGAAGCATCGTTATGCGAACGTTTCAATCGAACGGTGAAAAATAAAATGTGGAAGCAATTGAGTCTACGATGGTCTTACATGTGGATTCATATTTCACCCACATTAATTGAATCGTATAATCATACGAAGCATCGCACAATTAAAATGAGGCCTAGAAATGTTACCACTATTATACCGAAATATGTTCAAGCTGCGCCAGATCCAAAGAAGCAAAAAGGAGCGAAAATTCAAAGTTGGCGATGAAATTCGAGTGAGCTAGTCTACGCCTTGAGAGAGGCTATGCACCAAACTGGTTTGCTAAAATATTCATCGCTACTGAGGTGAAGAATACCGATCCACTAACGTATAAACTAACCGACTACCAGAATCATACATACCATTGAAGGTGGTTTTGACCAGGAGGAGCTCACCGGAGTGCAATATCCGAATGGTTACTCGTAGAAAAGGTTTTGCGCAAACGTGGAAACAAAGTTTATGTAAAATGGTTGGGATTCGACGGGTCAGACATGGGAAAATAAATATTCGTAAGATAGGAATTCATTTTGAATCATATTAACAATATCATTTCGAGAAAGAGGAGAACAAAAGAAAACAGCAAAGTGTATGCAAATCATATGCAATTCTGAGCAATTCTTAGTGATTTTGAACAATTCTAAGGAATTCTGAGCAATTTCTTCTTTCTTCCTTCCTTTCGTTCTTCCTTTTCCCAACGAACTAATATAGTATCTTACTAGTCAACGGTTATGAGAGTTTGGTAACCTTATGGTAGAGTATCCATCTTACCAGGTAGTAAATTCTGCTCGTTGTCACGCCAACTAAGGGCTAATTTCTTTTGTACAATGGTGCTAACAGCATGATGCCTACTTCACATTCAACATTGCTTTTGTACTCAAGTAGACACCGCGTATAATCATTCAGAGTGCTGCTCCTCAGTGCTGCACCTTTGATACCTTCGGCACGTTTCTTATCGCTTTCGCCCACAGTTCTAAATGCGTACATTTACGCGCTCAGCTCTCTGAAATCCGTCATAATTTTCCCTTTATTTTCGTATTTCATGAGGCCGAAACGTATTTATTGCGCAATGGACTGCCATACTCATCATCCCGAGGATAGTCCGAGGTATCAAAGGTTGTTCCGACATCACGTTTGATCATATTGTGAATATTGAGCACATTGAATTGACAAATTGAACTATCAGTATCCGTATATAATAACTTAGCTTGCTTATCTGTAAAATTACTTTTAACATAATCGCAGTAATCATAGAAACCTGTATAAAATGATCTTTGACAAATCCGAAATAGCTGCTCTGGTGTATAGTGGTTTATTGAAATACTCATTGAACCTATTCATTTCAATCATTACCATATCACGATCAAATTTGGTGCAGCTATGGAAACTAGGATTCGCGATTAGAACTATGCAATGTCGACTCTGTTTTACATTCTCATGTTTTCGAACATTCTCCGTCGTTTTAACCAACACTGCATTGTTCATTGATTTATAAAAGTTGTTTTCGAATCAATGCTTCGATTGCTTTGGCTTGTAAGTGTTCAAGTCGATGTCGACGACTGAAATCATGGAGATCAACTGAACTTGAGAATTCGATGTACCTTGACCAACTTTAGGTCTAAATCTAAACATTGCATTGCCTCAAAGTCTGAGAGCGAAGAATGTATTTGGTTTTGGGTAGAAGCTTTGTACATAGCTTGGCTGTTTTACTACCTGGAAGCATGTAATGCTCGGAGCATAGTGGCAGATCTTCATGTTGCTCGTGTAGCTCCGATGCACCATGACCAGGTTCAGCCCCAACTTTAAACGAATTATTAACATCATAATACATTAGATACGATTCTTCTTTGCTCGGTTCGAAATTCGCACCCATAAATCGATTGTTTGCACTATTGTTCGCATTGAAACACATCGGCCAACGGACGGACATCGGTTTTTGAATATAAATCTGGATATCCAACAAGCGTATTCAATTTGAATTTATTCCAAACATTCTGCGCATGCTGATAGTCGACATCAGTGACACCGCAATCACTGAGTTTCGAATAGAAGTCCTTTCTATCAGGTAGGCTTAATTCATCGAGTTCTCTCCAACTTTTGATGTATTCATAGGGAAAAACACCTTTGCGAGTCATGAGATCAAACTCCTCATCATACTCTACCGTCAATTTTTCATTTGCTTGGTGGACTGTTTTGTGTCTTCTATCATAGTTATCTCTCTGTTTGTATTCCCTTTAATTCTCTTTCAATGCTACCGCCTCGTGCGAGTAAAATGTTCCTAGATTACTTGGTAAAACTGGTACTGTGGATCTTATTTTTCTTGAAAAAATCCATTCCGCTGAAGAGTATCCGTTCTCTAACGGAGTCATTTTATATCCTGGTAACCCTGAATTTATATCTTTAGCTTTTTTCAGTATATTTTTTGCAATCTTCACTGCAGCTTCCGCACATCCATTGCTTTGTGGATAGTGTGGCGAGCTGGTTGTGCGTTCGAAGTCATATTCCCCGGCGAATTCGTTGAAACCTTGTCTGAATTGTGGTCCACTATCACGGCGGACTACTTCTGGTATCCCATATCTTGCGAATAATGTTTTACGATGTGCTTGTTATGTATTTCTCTAACATACTTCCTAATCCTATTACTTCTGCAAATCTTGAATAATAATTTCCGGCTATCAAATACCATTTCTCGCATTTGCAAAGATCCAATCCTATTCTCTGCCACGGTCTGTCCGGGAATTCTTCTCTAACAAACTTCTCTTTGGGATTCAACCTTTCCTGGATGCAGTCTTGGCATCCGGTTATCAATTTTTGTATTCCGGTACTCAGTCCTATCGACCAAACTGCTTGTTTCGCTCTTTCTCCACACTTAGTTACCCCTAAATGTCCTCCGTACAGTTTGCAGTTTCCGTCTGCATCCCTTGTGGGATTAATGATCTTGTATTATATAATAGGAATCCTTCCCCGATGGGAATATTATCTTTCTACTTATGATATGGAGTTATTGTTTCGTCTAATTTATTTTTCTAAGCAATACTGTTCTAGTTTTCTACAAATGGTGTCATTTTCTTGGTCCAATTTATCTCCATCTAATAGATTCGTTGCTGCCGGAAAACTTTGTACGACCAGTCTTATATGTAATTGTCAGTCTCCATCTCAAATTCTCCTTCGTTTCCTATCTGTGGCCTTGGATCACGGGATAATGCATCTGCTAAGACTAGTTGTTTTTCCGGTATCCATTCCACTTTATAATTATATCTCATCAGTCTTATACGCATTCTCTGTAACCTTGGAGTAAGGTCATCCAATGATCTGGTTACTAGTATTTGTAGCAATGGCATATAACTCCCGTTATATATTCTTCAAATTCTCCGCTGCCCTCACTAACCCTAACGCTCATTTTTCTATTTGGCTATATTTTTGTTCACGTTGGCTCAAGGTTCTCGAAGTATATGCCTGTCTGTTTCCGTCTTTTCCCTGTAACAATACCCCGCCCAGCCCATTGCTAGAAGCGTCTGCTTGCACTGCTATCTCTTCGGCGTGATCATCGTATGCCAGCGTTGGCGCTTATTTTAATATTTGTTTTACTTCTATAAACGCCCTATTTTGTATTTCGTCCCATATAAATGGCGCGTCATCTTTCAGTGAGGCATATAGCGGTTTTAGTGTCTGAGAACGGTCGGGGATGGATGTATTTACCTGCGAAATTGACCGGGCCCAAGAATTGTAATAATGAAGTGTTATTCTCTGGTGCTGGAAATTCAGATTCATTCAAATTCATTGAAATAATATGCCCTAGAAAGTAGAAACTCTACAGCTTGAACGCTGAATTCACATTTATCCTTATTTAAGGTTATTCCGCCCTTTTCTAATCGTTGTAAAACTTCTTTTAGTATCAGGTCATGTTTTCCTGTGATTCCGCGTGTATTAAAACATCGTCTACGTGAAATAATGCATCAGATATTTTCATCAATAACCTTGAGAACATCCTACGAAAGTAATCTGGACCGCAGTTTATCCCGAATGGCAGTCTCTTGAACATGAACCTTCCGAAAAGTGTGATAAACGTTGTCAACGGCTGACTTTCTTCGCATATCGTGATTTGATGGAATCCCGACTTTGCGTCTAGCCTAGTAAAGAAATTTGTATCTTTCATTCTCACTAGCGTAACATCCACCTTAGGGATAGGAAATACTGCTCTATAATCGCAACACAATCGAATCTCTGATCCGTCTTCTTTTGGAGCACATACTACCGGGCTACACCACTCTGTGTGCTCTTCCACTGGTATTATTACCCCTTGCTTTGCTAATCTATTTATTTCTGCTTTCAGTTTCTCAAGTGCAGGGGCACCGCTACTACCCTCAGTACCGTTACGGCTGTCGGTATTATCCCCGTTTTTAGTTGTATCTTCAATTTCTCTCCAAAGTTTCCTGCACCTTGAAATACTTTTGGGAATTGTTTTTCTACCGTCGCTGCTGACTCAAATTTACCACTCCTTAATCTATTTTCAGTTTGGATTCTATTGATCTCTTTGTATAGTTCAAACTTTTTGATCGCCTGACGTCCCAAAATGTGTGTTCGTAACCCTTCTATAACATATATTTCAATCGGCTGTAAAATTTCTTCAATTTTAAGAAATAAATTTATACAGCCTTCAACTTGCAATTGTTTCCCATCTCGGCCGGATACGATGGCTATGGTTTGGTTTATCTTTCTTTTTGATTTTTTGCAATTGTATCCGCCGGTACGCAGGTTACATCTGCGCCGGTGGTAATAAGAAATTCTTCTTCTCTCTCAAAATCCTTAATGTATATTTTAATCCTAAGCTTAGCGTGAATTCCTGCCTTAGAATCTATACCGCCTAAGAATAACTTATCTACTTGCTCGTCCAGTTCCTCCGCCTCTTCGATTTCGTTTATGTTCCTCGTCTTGCACGCCTGTTCCCAATGCCCGATCTTCTTGCACTTTCTGCACTCTGCTACTTCGGCAGGACATCTTCTGCCTCCGGTGTGCTTTCGAAGTCCACATCGGTAATAAGTGGAACTTGTTTGCTGATCCTGCGGCTTACGCTGGTTACCTGTTGTCGGTTTCTTATCTGGCTGCTTTCCGTTGTACTTTTTGTACTTTGGGTTCATTCAAACCCGGCCAACTTGACATGTTTCTGTCGAGTCCGATCTAATGATTTTCACCGGTTTGGCGTGCGTTTCTGCTTGTCTCGCCGTAGACACTGCTTTGTCCAATGTGAGATCCGCCATCAACTGTAGCCTTTCGGATGTCTTCATGTCGTGAATTCTGATAACTATACGGTCTCGTATGAGCTAGTCTCTTTCCGTCTCTTAATCACAGGTATCTGCTGAGGTATGTAATGCTGTTATGGAGTCATCTACACTCTCGCTTTTGGCCCGTACTCTTGAATTGAATTTGAATCTTTTGAAAATAACGTTTTTCTGTGGTGAAAAATATTCATCGAATTTCTTTGGTACTATTGCGTACGTACTCGGCTGGGTTGAGGGAAGTGATTGTGTTAGAATTTCCTCCGCCCGTCCTCCCATAGTGTAACACACCTAATAAGTCTATTTTCTCTTTCTCTGACCTTGAGCTTTGATTTGACACAGATATTTATCTGCCGAACCTTTTTCTCCACGTGGGCCATGCTTCTGGTCTTGTAAAATCGTAGGAATCTGGTGGCTTCGGGTAGGCTGTCCCTATCGCCGCTTGCTCTGTATCAGGCATTTTTTCCTCTCTTTTTTTCTCTTTTCCCTTTGTTTCTTCCACGCTAGCCACGTTTGTTTACCATGCACTTCTTGCCCGTCACCTAACGAATCCGCTTCAATCCGTTTTTCTTCAACTTATTTACAGACTTGGTTTATTACCACTTCTAAAACCATGTTTTGTTATGCCTTTTACTACTATATTTGATGGGCAGGGTGAATAATTAGGGTTCTATAGATTGTTTTTAAAGCCTTAGTGTCTCGGCGTGCGGCCGCGTCATCGGCCATCTTGACTGACTCTGTTTGTGCCTTAACGCACGTTTTTATTGTCGCTCGTTGGCTTACGGCGCGTTCACGCAACAGAGCGTAGAACACTTCCTCCTCCCTATATGCACTGACGAACACGAGTGGCAAACTCCCTGGTCATGTGAGAGATCATTTGAGGAGTCGTGTTCTCTAAAATCTCTACGACTCGTGCTTGAAGTGTAGTGAGGTCTGGAATTGGATGTCCAGCGTAGTAGAGAACGTTCTTCAGGTACGGGCAAATACCGAAGTCCAACGGCGTCAGGTCAGGCGAACGAGCAGGCCACTGAATGATCCTGCTAGTACAAGATAAGATCCTGGACCGTTAGAAACAGAACTTTCATTGTTATGAATCCGAATTGAAGTGTTCGGCGGCAAACGGCGAATGAATGAGCTTCAATCAATAAACTGTACTCCGCTCTCCTTCGATGGCTTTTAAAGCTCGTACAATTTGGTTCTGTAGCATGTCCAGGTACATTTCACCTTTCAAATCCCCCTGTATGAAGCATTGACCGACGAACTGCTTGTATTCGACCCCAAGCCAGACGTTCAATTTTTGAGGCCATTGCGTCGCCGTCTCCGCTACTACACAGGGGTGATTTTGGCACCAGAATTGTACGTTCTGCCGATCTGGTCCAGCAACAAGTGTTACTGCACACTCATCGGAGAAGCAGATTCTTCGGAGAAGACCCGCGTCTGCTTCGTGGCGAACCTGGATTGCCCTGCATTAAATCAGACGATCATGAAAATCATCGGGTGTCAACTATCGATGTTCTTGAACTTCGTACGATCGGTACTTAGCTTGACGCAAAGTCTTCACGATCGAAGTTTGCGACACCCCGATTTCCTGCGCATTTACCCTCGAAGATTTTCCACTATCCTCTGTGGCCGTGAAGGAGATAGCAAGACTCGTGGCCTCGGACAGCACCCTGTTCGGTTGGCGAACTTTGGTTGGTACCCTGAGCTTGTTGTCGGACCCATTCCACTTTTTCTTGCACCGTGAACACGATATTCGGCATCTTCAACTCACGTCGAAACAGAAGAAGGATCCAATAACCGAATTTCGGTCGAATGTTCACTTTGTAAGGATTTTCAACACGAGGCATGCAACAGCGCGTTCGTACGTTGAATGGAACCAACTAATTATCATCTTGTACGTACAGTTTTAGCGCGGACCGAATCACATAAATGTATATTCTCGAGTATCAGCCAATCGATAAGCGACAAGTAGGGGTATTCGAACAACGCGCTGCCCGCGAGATGAAGTCTCATTCGCGGCCAGAACATCATAAGATTTTCGGTCGAAATTTGAATAAGATTTCTACCTGTCATCGCGTAGGAGTGAGGTTTCTGCGCAGACCGACACAAACAAATGCAAGTTCCTGGGAGTCACCTAAGTAGGTGAACAAATCTTATACGCGAACTTTAAACGAATGTTAACATCGGTAGGATGGCTGGCTAAAATTTTACGGTTACCATTGAAATGGAAAATCTTAACACTAAAATCTTGTGAGTACTGAAGCATTATGACAAATGAATATTATTTAATTAACATTTTTTGCTATTTCGAAATTTCTCACAGATCTTCCAAACCGTCGAGGTTAAGGGAATCGGTCAGTGAGAATACGCGGCCTCGCGATATCGGGAAATCGGAAACGTGGACCCGTGAAAAAAATAACGCCAGACCTGCTCCAGGCTCGACGACAGGGTAGAAAAATCAGCGATTAAAATTGCGCAAGAGGCTAACATTTGAATATGAAAGAACATCGGACGCTTCAGCCTGTCGGTGCCGATAATCCATCGAATTTCTGCAAATAATGCAATTCGTTGCGGCGTGATGCAGATGAATGTTTTTTTCCATAGGATCTGGTTTTTTAACAAGAGCATTTTTCACAGGCAATACCTACAAGTATATTTCGAGTGTAACGTCGTTGAGTTGGTTCCGCCTGAACGGAGTGATAAATCAGCTGTTCAGCAGCCAGCCGGTTCGGCGTTTGACTGCGATACAAGCATCGAATATCTGTTTCAAGATTTTTGTTGCCATTGCCGGCGTGCAATTCTTCAACAGTCATTACAATCGCAGTGTGCCTAGAAAATTTGATATATACCTCTAATTTGTGATTGATTTTCGCTTGCGATGACTGCAATGTAACTCATCCTTTGGACCTTCTTGAGGATTTATTGTGCTGGGCAACAAACTATTGTTATTTCAGCCAGACAACTACAGAATACATTTTTTCTGGCCACACGATTGTGTCAAGTATTTTTTTAATTATGGAACATTGTATCTATTGTTTCGAATAAACGATGCGGCCACATTGGTTTGCCTTATCAGCAAAAGGAATCTTTGAGTCGTATTGAGTCAGTCTGAAGATAAACATAAATTTCTAAAACAATGCCTCAAGATTAACGTTCTTGTTGAGAAGAAACTTCATTGAAATTTAAAACATTTTCTAAAATAGTCACGTATAATAGATCCTTGCACAAATTTTCAAATTATGGCGATATGTACATTAAAAATAACGTCAATTCTGTACAATGAAAGTTTATGCGCAAGGAGACTTTCGCAGAGAATCCTGTACATCGCAGAGGGTTGACATTATTTTTCCATTTACAGACTACCATAATCTGAAAACTTGTGAAATGATTTTTTGTTTCATCCATTTTTAACCGACTGAGGAAATACCGTACTAATTGTGATATAAATATTGTAATATTTTGAAATTGTTTCAGCATTTCACGTTAGCTATCTGTTTGAAACAAAAAAAATAGCAACCTCAAGATTGGAGATTGAATCAGGAATGCAGAAATCATTCTGTGTTACATCTAGAACATGAAAAAATTCAAAATACTCCTTGGGTCGCAAATATTATTAAAGGGCATCAAGGTTTTAGACTGATGTTTACAACACTAAGATGAAGATGTACAAGATTCAGATTTGAGGGTGAGCCTTTTTTCCTGAGAAGCAGCCGAAATCCGATTTTATGATGAAAATTTCTGACGAAAACTGGGACAATACAGAATTTTGGCTGTTGTTGAGGAATCACAGACGCAATCTCAAGTCCGGCACTTGCCAATTTCCATCTGAGTGTTCGAAACATCATTTTCAAACATGGATGTCATGGAATGATATTCGTTTAGCAAGGATCATTTTTAAATTTGCAATTCTCTACATCTAACGCTGAATAATTTCTGTATTTCTAATTCAATTTTCAATCTGAGGGTCCGATTATTCTTGTTTCAAAGAGGACTAACATCAAATCGAAAAATAATTGGTATAAAATTAAGACATTTCCAATCTCCGTAATGCCTTATCTTGGAAAAAAGAAAATCGATTTGATTAAAAAATTGTTCAAAAGTCTCCTCTTAACATCGGTAATGCATTTCAGTCATCAAAATTCAGTTTACTGAACTTGAACACTTGGCATCATATCTTTTTCATCGCTTCTAGTTAATTCATGTTGGTTAAGAAATAATTTGTTATTGCTCAACCGGTTTCCACACAGAATAAATCGATACAATTATTCTCCACTGGAATGGGACTGCAGGACGTCGATATTGGTGCTTTTCATCAATTTGTTAGCTGAGAGCTCGTAGTACTTTTTATTGAATTCTCACACAAAAATGTACTGTACCACCCTATTTTTTTTTCATTCGACTGAATAAACTTGAAATGCGCATCATTAATTTGTTTCTACCTACCCGATGTAATTTCATCCGGTCTCCATTAAACAATACAATTTGTTGTTTCACTCGCGTCATTTTTCACTTCAAGCCGATCAGTATTATTTGAGTATGTATCAACGGGCGTATTTTTGATGCACATGAGTTTTGTTAGCTCGAATTAGTTCCGACTCCAATGAAAATGACACAACCTTTCGCAGATGGAAATAATTCGAACAGTCCGCAAATGGAAAATTGTGCATTGTTCTATTTTCAATAAAGATTCTAAGTTTGATATTTGAGCAATGATAGTTTCAACTAACTCCAGCTGGTGCAGCGTCTCACGTCCTTTACAAAGCAACGAACATCGCCTTTCGTAAACTGACGCCTGTCGGTCGGTTCTAGGGAGTTTTCGTTCGTTAGTGCGGATCAACTGGCATTATGTCAGCCATTCAGAAAACAGCAAGTCGTAATTCGCTGAAATAAAAGAAGCGTTATGTCAGTTTTTTATATTTCCAAACAGGCAAATGGAATCACTTCCAAACAACACTATGCGTTGTGATCACTCTCTTCCCCAACATTAATAACGACAATAATAATTGTTGTGATGACAACGAATATGATTTTTATGCGCAATTCGATTGATTCATTCAACTTTTTGAACAAGAAAACCTGAGTTCTCAATCTGAGCTGCGATTTTTCGCATGGAATGACCTTATTAGTATTTTATATTCTCAGAAAAATTAACAAAACAAACAACAAATTTTTGGACGGCACTCCGACTCGGACAGCCTGCGCGTGAAGCGTAAGCGCTAACCACTCGTCCGCGCGCATGCACGAAAACGTCGTAACGCAAATGGTACACGAGTGTCGTCAAATTATGTTTTGCAATGTTTTTCGCGAACGGCTGTAAGTCGGCGTCGTGTGACTTCACTAGATCGCACCTCTGGTGAAGTACTTGAATAGGAAGAAGACTCGCTTAAATCGGGTTGCCAGCTATGGCGGTCTCCCCTTGTAGAACTTAAGCCATTAATATATGGAGTTTTAATAGTTTCAGACGACGTCTGTTCCACAGCTAATGAAGATTGCCTGTTCAGGCTGCAAGTTTTCACGCAGTGTAACGATTATTGTGAAATACAGATGAAGTATTGATTACAGGCCGTTGTGAGAGAACTGAACAGACTTGGAATGTTGGTTGACTTATCGCACGTGTCAACGAAAACTATGAGAGCTGCACTTCGAACAACCAGAGCCCCGGTAATTTTCTCTCACAGTGCTGCCAGAGCCTTATGTAACTCGACCCGAAATGTGCCTGACGACGTTCTTCGGAGTTTAGTAAGTTTTACACATTTTAAAGTATGAAATCATGAAAAACGTGCCGAGTATTATAAAACCTCGAGAATCGACGAGGCTCATTCGCTACGACGGCATGACTGTTCGACCAATGCGGTAATCTATCACGTACTTAGACCATGCTGAAACGTCGCGCGCGGGTACGTGAAAGAGGTTCGGAAAATTGATGACAACTGTCTGACGTCAGTATCCATTACCAATATTTAAACATGTCTGAAGTGAGACTAAAACACAGAATACACAACTATCGTACCAATTTCGTTCGACTAACGATGACATCAACTGTTCGGGCTGTTATCCGTCTTCCTCGATGTAAACGTTGATTCGACTTCGCAACAACTACCAAATCCCATTCGAAATGGATTCCTACATCACGCGATTATGGTTGAGTCTTCGAACCTTATTGACGTACCAGGCCACCGTTGAACATAGTTTGATAGTAATAGCCAGCCTCACCGGTCGAATGTGTGCATGCCTTCGCATCAACTGAGCCCCGCCGATTCTCGAGGTTTCATAAGACTCACCCTGCGCATAGGATCTATGCTATGATTTATCCGTATAAAACACTTGTATTTGAAATAAAAGCGAAATATCCGAATGTCACAAATTCATTACTATCTTCCGGTCGGGGACCATATCCTATGATTTTCGAAGTGTTACTATCTTTGAGGAGAGGATTTAATCGATCCAGTCGAGTCAATGATTCGTGAGGTTCGCGTGACGTTTCGGCAGTCATGTACTGCCCTCATAAGAGGCTATTTTGCCAGAGAAAATACAATTCGAAATGAACAATAGATCCAAAATACATGAAACTAGAAACAAAAACAATTATCAATCAATGCAAAAATCGCTCACAACGAATAAATTCGCGAAAGTGAGAGTCAATGAAACCAAGTCCAACTAATAAAATACTGCGATAGGTAGGTGCACATAATACGAATGTACGGTTACCTTAAGGTGCTATTAAAGCCATATTCACCAGACATAAAGACCGATTGTTACTCATTCTTAGAAGCATTATTGTCACTACGGAAACGCGATTCGTCGCCACGCCTACACCACACAACCGATCAAAACGAAACTTCAAAGATTAGATGCAGAATTTTGGCAGAAAGTGGCTAAATATTTCATTTCGCTGAAATTCCAAGAGAATTCAAAGTTTTTCGGGATTCTCTGAAAGTCAGGCTAGGTTCGTTTATAGGTTAGATTGGAGAAATTTTAATTCTCGATAGAGGATTCAATATTTTGTAGATATAAAATACTCAGCCACTTCTTGCCGAAATATTGCATCCACTCCCCAAAGTTTCATTCCGATCGGTTGTTCGGTGTAGGTTTAGCAACGAATTCCGTTTCCGAAGTGATAACAATGTTTTTAAGAATGAGTAACAATGGGTCTAAATATGTCTTTAATAGCACCTTAAGGCGATCCCGTACTCGGTTTGTATCACCCCAAAACTAATTGCGAAAGGGCGCAACCAAATGAAGTTTTCGCTTCAGATTATATCAATAACGGAATAATGGGAACTGATAGGCTCATGAAAATCATCAAACCGATAAACAAAATTACGTTTTTGTACCGTAAAAGACGGGCGTGTTACACATTCCGATTTATTTCCGAGCCCAGGCATCGAGAACGGAAAAAGGAAGAAAGAGCGCCATTTCGCATTTCATTCCAAAGACATACCGCTTAAAACATCCTCAGTTCATGCTGAAACAAAACCGAAGAACGGAACTGACGAAATACGTAATAATTGTCAATCGAAAATCGCCCGTCGACCATTCTTATCAGTCATTCGGGGTTCTCCCCCGAGCTGAGCCGGGTCAATGGATATATTGTCACCAACGAATTGACCAGGCATCAGCAGAGAGGAAGAATGTACAGATGTAAACACATTCAATGTGGCGCTATGCGTAATGTTTTGAATAGCTTACATTTCGCGTTATTCGATTCGACTCATCGAAATCCATCACATCACGTTCATTACCGTGATATTTATTGAAATCATAATCTTTTTTATGATTATCAGCCGTATAATTGCCTGATAGGAATCGAACGGATCAATATCTTTTCAATAATCTTTTATCAGAAAAACAACATGTTTCTTTAGTTTTACAAGATTCTTCTCGGTTTCAGATTTTCATTTCAATTATAATTTCATTTAGAAGGATGCTATTATCAAACCTGACAACCAAAAATGCATATCATGAACGTTACAACCTTTCACTGATTTCTAATATACACACATATTATTTAGTGTGTCAATCGAATCATGATAATTCCATTAGAATCCTATACATGAAATATAAAATAATAAATTAGTGATATTTGTCATTTTTTATACAGGCGACAATAGAGTCGTATGTGTTTGTACAGAAACAGCCATCTATTCCTATGCAAAAACGTTAAACAATATCTCGTAAAATATGTAAATGAAATAAACGGGGCAACATCGCAACGACGGGCGGAATATGGAAGAGAAAGACATTTGAAATAGATACCGACAACGAAACGAATCAATCAACGGGTGCATAATCCGTTGTTCAATGGCTTAGAAAATGGTTTGAAATAATGAATTATGGGGTTTTTTAATAAATGGTTCCTGGCAAAACGGATTTCATTTGAGGTTTGAATACATTTTATTGGGTGATATTGACCTATTGTAATGGGAGCACAATTTTTGGGACCGATGGAAAAGTTTGGCCAGGTGTAATCTCTTGGTTGCGGACACTCGGCTTATGCTGTAAATTCGTAATTTTTCATCGGAATGGGAAAAATATCTTGTGAGTCGATGTCTCTCAGGACTCGCAGTGCCGTTTCGTTGCAGGTGAAGACGCGAAAATACTTGGCTGGAAGGGGGATTGCTTGGCGTCACCGCAAACATCGCTACGACAGGTATACGGTAACTTGTAAGGAGAGCAATGAGAAGTTGGTGAGAAAGTAATTGGAGAAAAAAACTGATGTTCACCTGCATTTGTATCGCGCTCAGATAATTTCTGGACGGCAGCAACATCCTGTAGAGGTTGGGAAACTCTGTAGCGAGAGGGATCGAAACAGGTCCCTTCAAAACGATTGCAGCAAACCTCGCCCTCTCCGATCGGCTTATAATTTGCTCCTCTAACGCCAATTTACTATCAACGGCAGATTTCAATGATCGTCTCCGTCGAAGATTAACTATATATTTAGCAATAACCATATTGTAAAAAGTTTGGAGCGCTATAATTGAAAACCTATGCGTTACACAGAAAAAAGTTTCAGATAAAAAAGATGGCAAACATTATTATCTATAAAAATGATCTCCACTATTTTTATCGCACGATGCGCGGTTCGCGAGATATTCAATAAAACGTGTTTTTCAAGATGGCGGCTGACGCTCGCGCCACCCCACCCCGCCGACTTGGATTTACATTCAGGGGACACCCCTGAACAAATTAAAACAAAAAAAAAATCTGTAGTCTAGAACTTTGCAAAAAAAAAGTGCCCGGCGCTTGGCCTACATAATGGATATCTCGTTTGTCTTCAGATACCGCCAAGTGCGAGCTGACTATCTCGACCCGTGTATCGAAGAGATCGAGCGAGTAAAATCTCGCGTCTCCTACTGTTCTCGGGTCTACCGCCGTGGTTTACCGACGCGTCTCAAATTCGCTGGTAACGGTATCCAATCGCTAATTATAACTATGTATCTCTTGAGTTCCATTTTTCGGCTCCGTTTTAGCATGAACTGAGGATGTTTTTGCCGTGACGTGTCAGAAATCAAATGCGAAATATAGCTCTGTCCCCCTTCTCCCGTCTACGATGCCTAGGCCCTGATATAAATTTCGATGTGTGACACACTCACTTTCCGTGATACGAAAAAGTCTTTTTTTTTTGTTCATTGAATCTGAAAATTTTCATGGGCCTATCGG
Source organism: Phymatocera aterrima (assembly GCA_963170745.1). NCBI lineage: Eukaryota > Metazoa > Arthropoda > Insecta > Hymenoptera > Tenthredinidae > Phymatocera > Phymatocera aterrima. The sequence continues at coordinate 11,842,069 of OY720667.1, forward strand.
TTCACATATTGTTCTGTTCGCGATCTCATACCTATGAGGGAGAATTCATTTGATCGCGCTATTCCGCAATTAGTTTTGCGGCGATACAAAACGAGTACGGTATCCACCTAATGAACTACTAGGTTACGATGCCCCGAGCGAGACACCCTGGTGTCTATGGTTCACTGTTGTGAAAGGAACAAGTCAAATGGCTCCGGTCCCCTTGCGATTCAGTTCGTAATGAGATCAGGTGTAACACCTCGTGTTTATACATGATAAACCGCGATGAATCAAAGTGTCGACATTCGTCACCGTCCCGGATGACGTCAATAAATAGTATACATCTCACAATTAAGAGTTTTTACCACAAACAATCAAGATTTCGCACGCATCGGTATTATACGAAAGCCTGTGCGGAACGTTACGAACAACTTTTTGATCTTGAAACCATGCAACATATAAGAGTAAGGAAAATGCAATTTTTCGTGCCTTCGTTTTCGTTATGGCTGTTGGAACGAACGAACTAAATCGCAGGAGGAGAGAAGCTGTTTGTGTCCATCTATTCACAATGGTGAACGATAGACACCATCAAGGTTCCGCTCACGGCATCGTAGCCTAGTTCATCGAGGTAATCATATTTTCGTATTAGGTCAGTCTACCTGTCGTATTACTGACTTATTGTGAGTTGGACTTGTGTGCATTCACTCTCACTTTTACCAATTTATTCGTCTTCAGCGACTATTGTATTAATTGCCAATTCTATTTGTCTCTAGAATTGCATATTTTTGACCTATTGTCCATCGCAAATTGTGTTTTCAGATATAATAGCCTCTGGCGAGGGCAGTGCCCGACTGCCAAAACGTCTGGCGATCGTTACGAACCATCGACGTCGACTGGATCGATAAATACCTCTCGTCGAAAATTCATAAGTTCGAGTGTTCTTGTCACATGGATGATTTACTCTTCATTACTCTTTATTTTCACAGGCAGAAAATGATGGCGTCGCCATGGTTCCTTTCTACACATATTTCATCACGTGCAACAGTACGGCTACAATACGCGACGTTATTGGTAGGTGTGAAGTCTATTGTAGAATCGAGCGTACAACAAATTAATTTTTTGAATGGTCATGCATATGTCGAAACGGACGGAAAAACGTCATTCCCTGACCCCACGGATTCTGTCTATATTCTACCCAATTCAAGTACGTATCGGAAGAATCGAATCTTAATTTTTTCAGAATTTTCGCAATCATTCTTCTCCCGCAACGCTCGCTGCAATAGTCAGATTTTGATGAATCGTCAATTGTTCAGGCTAACATAGCTCAGAATCTGAAAATGTCCTGATATGAAAGTTTCACAATTTTGTATAAAATTCTTCAAATTTGTTCTTTCACATTCTCCCTTCACCTCTGTTACGTACAGACCGTCGTCTGACTTTCAATTCTCGATTGTCTACCCTGAAACATCACCCTGCTGTCGTCAATAGTCGCGCCGGCAAATAATGCAAAATCTTATTCACCCGCATATCCCACACAGCCTTCCCACAGTATATAACTGAAAATTAGATATTTCCTGTTCTATTATACAAAAAAACACGTATAGCTTCTCATAAAAGACCGGCATAATATCGCGTAGAAACTAAAGTAAGATAAGATGAAGAGCTGACCGGACATCGCCTGATGTCCGGTGCTGTTCCCAGCTATATCTCTCTCTTCTGGATCTTGTATCCTGATAAGCACGTAGAATCAAGTAAGAATGCAGGGTAAAAGAACCACCGGTATAGGTGCAGCGACCGGGGAGATAAAACTCCGCGGAGTAAGACACCTTACTTGCTGACCAAGCTCGCGCAACGATACGACGACTGGGATTACCTAGTTTACTTGGATGCGTTATTTCATAACTCGTCGTCTTTCTTCTGTAAATCGTATAGAGCGTAGTCGCCGTAGAACCGTGTGCTATATTGCGAGCCTATAGAGTTGGTGACTGAAAATCTGCGAAGTTATACGGCCCAAAATTAGAACTCGAGTACTCGTCGATCTAAATATATTTCAAAGACTCTAAATACCAAGCCGCAACTTTATCTAGTAAAGTTTCAAATTAATTCTCGTTGGAACCGTGAAACTAAACCTCTACTCGAAACTATAATCTCGACAACGCTATTTAAAAATTAAAATCGAACGACGATCAAATTCTCTTTCAATTCTTTCAACCCGTCTGAACAAAGTGAAACGAGATCAGCAAGTGGGGTGACCTAGACGGGCTACCAACGGACCGAAGGCCTGACATCAAACACGGGGTAACCTTCGCCTATTAATCTGTTTCCTCTAATCAATTTCTCCGTAGAGTCACATTATCGAATTGGAATATATATATTGGATTGCATACCCGTATATATATATAGCGGGATAAGGAAGTCTTAGCTATCTCTTTGCATTCAACTCTCACACTGAGCCAGTGCCGGATTAAAAGATAGGCAAAGTAAGCTAAGCTTAGGGCCTCGCGACGCACGGTAGGCCGAAGCAATGTAAAAACCAGGATATACAGTAAAATTACTTTTTGTTTCAACAAGTTTTGAAGCTATTTTTACAGAGGATCGTAATGATTTCTGTTCGTTTAATTGAAAATTATTTTGTATGTATATAAAAGAAGTCACAAACTACCAAAAAAATTCTTTGCTTCAAAAAAACCATAGTACACGCGGCTCCGCTAGGTGGCCTAGCACATAAAGCGCCGCGTGACGTTACCGTTACACAAGTAATCCCGCGTTTGGTAATAAGGCGGCCGATTCATCAGTATAGCGATCGGCATTTTTTAGCTAAACCTACACGAATCCGAGAGATCCGAGAGACCTATCTTCGTAGGTACTAAATTCAGAAGCTAGGTATACTTTTTGTGTTAGTTTGTTTGAATTCGAAATTAAACTTCTCTCCGGGTTTTCCTGATCATCGATGGCCTGCAAATTTGTAATAAAATGAGGAGATTTGAAAGCGGTTGTCAAAAGCGAAAAAAGAAGCGTGAACTCGAAATGCAGCTAAAAAAGTTGCCTAAAGTAGACCTTTTCCAACTTTGACGCGGTGATGGGGCTTGATTCACTAAGAGGAATCATAATAATTACATTCACATGACGTTTTGGGGCCTCCAGCATATCATAGATTAGGGCATTCGTATATACCTTAGTCCGGTGCTGCATTGAGCCTATGTTGCGCCGAGCAAGCTCGCTCATACACGCCCATACACGACGAACAACATGAAGACTGCTGCATACACGAATAATCCATATGTATAAATATATACATATATATATATATATGTATATATATCCCAATGTCTCAGTTAGAATAATAACTCTCATAGCTTTTCATAGAAGGACTTGGGATAAAGACAGAAAAATAGAAAACAAGAAAGAGAGAGAGAGTGGCAAGAATCCATATTAATTATAACCACATGTTTTGTTCCACCGATTGCCTTGTAATCATAGTCATTCGATGGTAGATTATACTTCAACTTTTATCAGAGTCTCATAAATTCATTCGAAAACCTCACCTATTCCATCCTCATAAGTTGGCCTCCGTTAGTATTATTAAATTCCAAACTGCACAGGGCCTGTACAGGACTAGACGGATAAGAACTCATTTACCGACTTATCGAAAGGTAAGTCTAAATAATTATCTAGTTGTCACGTGAGTTATTAACGTATTACAAACCCTCCGCTCGGGTCCAAGACCCTGACGTGACATCTAAATTGGTGGCAGCAGTGTCTCTTGATCCGTTGAAGTACTTTTCAAAAATAAAGTTTGGACAATTTTTATTGGATAAATAAAATTTTGTTGTTGTTGTTGGGTGTTTTGTACGGAAAACTTGCGATTCTCTCGAAATTCTTCATCTTTCTTTCAAGTATATGTATATATATTGTGACGGGGGTTAATCCGCCGCCAAATAAGGGGAGTGGGAGTTGGGGGCAACGAAATAAGTCGGGGCGATATCGAGGAGTGTGGTTGCGATTTTTATTGCAAAACATTGGACTCGCCGGGGCGAGTACTTGTGTGTGTGTGAGGATGTGTGTGGGTGTTAGTGTGAGCGGTGGTACCGACCTTGGGTGTGTTAATGTATGTTGGGCGTCAATGTGGTCTCTTCCAATCGTCTCGTTCTCGGGGGTTTTCGTCCGTTCTCGTTAGGGGTCTCCACTCGAGTGAGTCCTCCCGTTTCTCGTGTCCTGTTTCGTGTTTCTTCGTGTTTCTTCGTGTACTTCCGTGTGTCCGGTGGTGCGTGTATTTGTGTGTATTGGTGTCTTCCGTCTTCCCCGCGGGTTTGGGGTTTATTGTGACTTGCACACCGGGTGCAACGTCACAATATATAATATATAATATATATATCTCTTCGCGAATTTTATTCCTTGCATACACACCTAAAACATATATATGCCAAATTCAGCATATACTTGTAACAACTGTACGTTAACCTAATTGACCGATTACTGAATTTACCGATTACTCAAATTTCCTTGCTACTACTGCCACATTTGTTTCAACGGACCAAAAACACGAAAAATGCCTCATAACGGACACGGCTCGAACAACCCGAATAATTCTGATTCGTTAAATAATTCCTCAATGAATCCTATGATGACATCGATGGCAGAATGCCTCTCAATAACATGAAGCATGTCAGGAATACCTCATTTCGACGGACGGAACATGCCATTAAAAGATTTTCTGCGAGATATCAGAAACGGTTCAATTTACATATCTCCAGAATCAGAAGATAAATGTGTGTACGAGCAGTCATAGGAAGATTACAGGGTGTCGCGCGCGACAGCACATACGGTAAAAGTTTTCAGACGGTCAACGATTCAATTAAACATCTGAAGGATAGATTCGCGAAGGGGAAAAACGCCAAGTTACTATGAACACGAAATTCAAAACATTCGTATGAAAAGGGGAGAATCGGTGCATGATTATTACGACCGCCTGGATATTCTGATCATTGAAGCGCGGGTGGCCTTAGAAGAGCAATACGGAAATAACGCGAGAAGCGTAGTAAAGTCGATTTCCGATGACGCTATAGAATATTTCACTCGAGGCTTAGGCTGGAGTCCCATGGTCCGGAATTCGTTCCGGATCTACGGATCCGCAATCCAGGATATTTCAGAGCGCCAATCAGACGCTTTCCGAGTTTCCGTTCCGTGTGCACCGCCGGCATTTGGGATCTGTCAAAAATTTCCGGGTCTTGTGCATCTGTGTGGGCATCACCCAACAGTTTACAACGTGATTAGGTACAACGCTTGCCTTGGGCTAGACAAAAATGGATCGGTCAGTAGGTCCTGTGAATACAATTATACAATTCTTCATAATACAAAATTCATTTATTTATTTATTTGTTCGTTGTAGTTGTTGCAATGGAAGTAATTAATCGATATTCTGCAGTGAATATCGGGCGAACCAAAAATTTCCGTTTATCATGATCTTTTTCCGACTCCAGAGTATCGTAGACATAGATCAATCGTAACAATTTTCGGCGCACAATTTCACTCTGCATCGGTTGCTTGACTGGCCTACATTCAACCGCCACGGCTGCAATGGACAACAAAACGGTTTCACCCATCCATTTCGCCTCACGATGTTTCACGATATGAGAATTTCTTTCGAAATAAAAGGTTAAGCGCGAAACGTAGTAAACAATGCATACGATTGTGTCGGTAATACGGATTCCGTCACTGTCAGGAACGAGTGTCCCATGACACGGAATACACAGGTCCGGAAACGCCGTCACCCAATCACAGTAACGAATTTCGAATTTAGCGCTAAAAGAAACGATCGCAATTCGCCGGTGATCGTTCCGTGCGTGTCAATTCCGCGTCATGGGACAGTAGGAAAAATGCAACCCGTAGATCAGTGGAGCCGGAACGCCTCTGATTGGCGCTCTGAAATATCCTAGATTACGGAACCGTAGATCCGGAACGAATTCCGGACCATAGGACTCCAGCCTTACCCGACTAATTAGCTAGGGATGTAGATTTGTTAAATCCAAAGACCTTAGAAGACGCGCGCGCGAAATAGCAATTCGAATAGAACCGCGAACGGAGGCGGAAATAAGACCGTCAACCACAACGCCTATTTTTCCCAGTATATCCCCAAATTACCAACGTCACGATTTGACGGATAGATATGGAAATTCGGGGCGAGTCTTCTCTAATTATTCTGTACAAAGAGAGTCTGAATTCAGAGGCAGAACTCCGTCGCCAGACAGTTCGAGATACGCGACAGAAAACTATCGTCCACGCGATGATTATGTATCACTTGGCTACAGATATAATTCTCCCGGTCGTACTGGGTATGAATACTCGTGTCCAGATTGTCGGCTGTGTTATAGACACCGAACACGTGGTCGCTCTCCTGAGCCACCTCGTCGTTACGAACAAGATGATCACGCGATAGAAGCAATGCACACACATCAAACCCGCAAAATTTGAATTCAGCGAACCAAATTTATGATAGACCTAATTCGCCGGGCTTGGGTCGATACGAAAATTCAAATAATCATTCAAATCCCGGACCGTGGAATAGGAGAAACGAGTCATCGTTCAGACCTCGTTCCCCGTCTCCGCATAATAGCAAATCCACCGAGGATTCAAACTCCAACGCGGACCGTCGGATAGGCGCGACCGCGGAAACCGGGGAGACGCAGCATCGACCAACGGTCAAATCCTTAGAGCCGGTAACAGAATATTGTCGTGCGAATCAATCACAGAATCAGCAATACTAAAAATATCTAACCCGGAACTAAAAACCCGAACAGGAATCTGTCTCATAGACACAGGGGCAGACATAAGTTCAATAAAAGTAGATACATTAAATCCTAATGCACCGATAGCAGGGCAGGAATCTGTAATTATCGAAGGCGTGACTACGGACAAAATGAGGACGGCCGGGACACCGGAATTAACTTTTAAAAATCAACCGCGTAAATTCCATGAAGTTTCGGGGTGCGTTCCACTTAACGCCCGCAACGCTCGCGACGCCCGCTAACTCGTTCCACATAACGATCGCGGTCGCCATGGTCGTGCTCGAAACGTCATAACTGGCGACCGCATTGAGCCCGCTACGCCCGTAGTCAATAGGTGGGTCTCTGTGGTCGTCTAGTGTATTTCCCCATATCATTTGAATTGTTTACAATCAGTACTAGTGACAATTATGGCCACCAACAAACTTTCTTTTTATAATTCCGAAAAAGATACGGTAGTGGAAATCCACGTATCTCCACAGGATGCTCTACGTGCTCGAAATCAGTAACGACGGATCAGTAACGCAGTCGCGATTTCAACGGGATTCATCGTTGTTGTCGACTCCGATTTGCTCAACCGCGGCCATATTCTGTTCGCTTCGATCGCCCGCAGAGTTCCACCAAAGACACTCGCCCGGAACGCCCGCAACGTTTAAAAGCTAGTCGAACGGGCAACTCTACGGTCGCGGTCGTGAGCGTTGCGGACGTTAAGTGGAACGCACCCATAAAAGGCATTCCCTCTGAAACGGATGGAATGCTTGGCAGAGACTTTTTCTTCGATATGGGAGCCGAAATTCCATTTACTCTTGGAACATTAGTAACTAAATTCGAACCGATTCACCCAATCCGGTTCCTAGACACAGAAGAAAATACCGATACAGAATACACCACGCGGAAGCTTGTGCTCCCGATACGTGCAGGCCCGCACGAGACAGGCCATATCGATCGATGTCATTCATAGTGATTTGGAAGAGAGTTATTTGCCGAAACTCCGACTTTGGATGGAGCTAGTATACGTTGGTGAGGCAACCGTAACTGTCAACAAAGGTGCGCGCCATGTCTCAGCAATTAACACTCTCCGGGAAGACGTTCATATAAAACTACCCCCACAAGAAGTGATTCCTTTGGAATATAGCAAACTTCCAAATGACTTCGAACGTTCCGATGACGACTCGGACAATGCCGATCTAGAACCCACAACGACCGATCGAGTCTCAGAAATCGTTTCGAAATTACGCTTGGGACATCTGAACGAAGAAGAGCGAGATCGTGTACTAGATATGGTCAAAGAATTTTCAGAAGGATTTCATTTACCGGGCGATAAATTAAAATCCACTCCACTCCAATTATAAAACATAAAATTCCGACAGTAGATGAAGTACCGATCAATACACGACGATATCGATTCCCTCCGGTCCGCAAAACACAGAAATACAGAATCAAATCAGTTCTAAATTGGAAAATGGAATAGTTACTTCCTCAAATTCACCATACAACTCACCGCTTTGGATCGTACCAAAAAAAAACCCAACTCCGAGGGAAATCCGCGACGGCGAATGGCGATAGACTTTCGCAAGTTAATGGAGAAAACTATTGGAGACTCGTATCCGTTACCTAACATCACGGATATTCTAGACCACCTAGGCGGAGCACAATATTTTTCGACTTTCGATCTCGCTAGCGGATTCCAACAAATTGAAATGGACCCTCGCGATAGGGCTGAAACTGCGTTCTCCCACTCAAAACGGGCACTACGAATACCTTAGAATGCCTGAAGGATTATAAAAACGCCCCCGCGACATTCCAGCGTTTGATGGATCGAGTCTTACGAGGTTCGCAGGGCGCAGAAGTTACCGTTTATCGTGACGACATTGTAGTTTGCGTGAAAAACCTTGAAGAACACGGGAAGAAAATTGGAAGATTATTTGAACGTCTATCGGAGGCAAACCTAACACTACAGCCGGATAAATGGGAATTCTTAAAAAAGGAAGTGGCATATTTATGACATACGATCAGTAAGAAGGGAGTAAAACCAAATCAAGATAAAATCATCGCAGTAAAAAACTTTCCGCGACGTAAAACACAACGAATATTAGACGATCTTTGGGACTCGCAGTTTATTGTCGCAGATTCATAAAAGATTTCGCTGAGAAGGCCAATCCCCTCACTGAACTGTTAAAAAAGAATACCCCACTCGACTGGCGAAGGAAACAGAAGAAAAGTTTCATAATTTTACGCAAAGCATTATGTCATCGCGTAGAGACCATATGACGTTGCATGAACTGAAATCCCACTTTAATTGCTTTTCGTGGGGAGTAAGGGCGATGCTTGTTTCAGCCCTTGTCCTCCCACATATTGATTATTGCAGTGTTGTCCACCACGCGCCGACGGATTATCTGAATATTAAGTTGCAGCGTTTGGTGAATAGTGGTATCCGGTTCGTCTTTGGTCTTCGACGTGATGTGCACATTACTCATTACCGCGTGAAGCTGGGTTGGCTGTCTGTTGCGGATCGTCGTGTGTTTTCGCTTTTGTTACTTTTTTATCGAATCTTGCTAACCCCGTTGCCTGCCAATCTTCACGTTTTGTTGCGGGAGCCGGATTCTGCTGTTCGTCATTCGCTGCGGCTTGCTGATTCTGACCAATTATCACCCCTTTACCTTCCGCCGTTCCGGACTGAGACCTATCGAAATTCATTCACAGTCTCTGCGGTATACCTTTGGGATAGTCTTCCTCTACGCATTAGGTCTGCTTCCTCGTTGGAACTGTTTAAGCTCAGGTTGCGCGAGCATTTTCTATTACGCGAGCGCAGTAGTCTTACTGCCGTTCCAGGGCTCCGTCTTTGAGCGTTGGTCCTATATGTTATTTTACTTTATTTTACCTTATTTTTATTTTATCTATTTGTAATCTAACTTTTTATTTTATTTTTATGTTACTATTATGTTTTGTTTGTATTTAGCTAACTCTTTATCTAGTCCAGTCTTTTGTGAGGCGGTCTATTTTTCTATTTTTTCTATTTCAACTATTTTAGTTATTTATTTGTTTTAGTTTTTATTCTGTTTGAATTGCTCTTTTATGTCACTCATTATTTATTTGTCTTCTTCTGGGTTGTGCTCAAATTTTATTTCTAAGTTTTCAATTGTTTGTTCATCTCTTCTGCTTCTGTGTGTGAATTTTTTATCATTTTTTACTCGCTTGCCATACAGTCAGTTGTCGACCTTGGCATTTAATAAACGAATCTCTCATCGACCTATTCTACAATATCCAAATTTCAATAAACCATTTATTCTCACAACCGACGCATCAGATTAAGCAATCGGAGCAATTTTTGCAATCAGGAGATAGATGGAAACGATCTGCCGATAGCTTACGCGTCCAAATCACTCAACAAAGCCGAAAGAAATCATTTTACAACGGAAAAAGAATGTTCAGCTATCTTGGAAGCAATAGCACACTTTCGACCCTATTTATTCGGACGAAAATTCAAATTGGTCTGCGATCATGAACCAATAAAGAGGATCGATTCGATAAAAGACCCCGGACAGCGTCTGGTACGCTTGAGATTTAAGTTGCGAAATTATGATTATGAATTTAAATACAAGGCAGGACGCCTGAACACAAACGCAGACGCTTTGTCTCGTAACCCGATTACTGACCAGTCATCCTCTTTCGAAAGTGACTCGGATCCCGAGGCTGCAGACTGCTCAGTAAACTTTCTCCCTAAATATTCAGAGTATTTAAAAATCACAAAAGACCACACATTCGAAAATGCCGAGGTAACAGAAATTCACAGTGATCTCTTTAACCGAAACGATAACTACGCGCGCACGGTCTCAGTGGACCTCGAAATGGACGCGGGCATAGGCTGAGCAATTTAAAGATAAATATGGCATAACTGAAGAACTTTGGAAACAAGCTAAACTATACGCCAGGGCTGAATTGAAATTGCCCGACAGTAATATTGATTATATCACGAGTAAATTAGATTACTGGGACAAACCCACTCTTCAAGATTTATATACTAGTCTAATGAATTTTGGGAAAATTTTTGAAGAAGACTCAGTCGAAACGATTACCTTACAAAAAATCGGCTGTGGGCTGGATAGACTACCTTGGGACAATGTAGGAAGAATGCTAAAATTCATTTTTAAAGGTACCGGAATAAAAATTACCATTTGCACTGTAATCAAAACCGAAGATAAATTAGAGAAAATGTTGTCGTGTGATAAATATCATTCAAATTCCGATAGTGACGAAAAAGAAGAGTCACGTAGAGTGTTTCCAGTTACTAAAAAATGAGATAAACCGCGTAAATCCAATCCTAACGGTCGTAAACAAATTGCAAGATCGATTTCGGTAGGAGAAGGAGAATCAAGCATTCCGAAACCAAATGTTCGTAAGAAAATAGTTAGATCCAAATTATTAGAAAGCAAAAACCTTGCCTGGCGACCCACTGGAGCAAATTATAATTACAAACCAAATTTAGATCAAAGCACAATAGCCACTAGGACGTGATCAAGGTTAAACCCTACAGAGGAAAATAGTCCTGACGATTCCTCTGATGACGAATCATCAGAACCGCCGGCCTATAGGAAAAGAAGAAGCGTTCTACCGAATTTAGGTTTCCAGCCTAAAACAACACTCAGGTTTCCCGATAGAATCCCACAAACAGTCGTAGAAGCAACGGAAGAATCGAAAGGAAAATCAGATAATTTAAATACCGGTAATATGACTATAGAATTGGAAGAATCGCGAATTTCGGCTAATGACAGCGAAATAGAAGACGATGTATTTAATGAAGCACACTTAGATCCAACGGCCCTTCAACGTTCGTTTAACCTCTTTGACGAATCTCTAACAGCACGTGGTTTAAACAAGTCCAGAAATCGGGACCCAGAACAAGCAGAACTACCCGAAACAATCTCGGACGGCGAAGAATTAGAAAGATCAGTCCGCGAAGCGTTGGATAAAAGGGAGCCGTTCAATGATGAAACTGGGGACGAAGAACTAAACAGACGTATCGAAAACCTACTGAAAAAGACAAAGCCGGCGGAATTAGAGCCAAAAGAAAAGTCTTTCGAACTTACCAGAACGGACGATGACTCCACTAATCGGGACAAATCTATGATACACCAGGTACCCGGAAAATCGACTGTACCGCCGCGTCCGATAGCACTGTCAACTCCATACCCAATAACATTGCAGACTAAAAATTGAAATCAAGACCAAACCTCCGTAACCAATTCAAATATTTCCCAACCACCCGGAAGATCAGAAACGCAGTTTATGCCAAAACCAAACAGGATTCGGATAACTAAGGATATTTTAGCTGATATTCCACCAACTTCACCTCTCAATTTACCAAGAGCAACTGCCGACGGATACAAAAATGTGACACGTCCATTTCACAACAATAGATTCAGAAATCGCCACGCCAATTCAAAGGTTGCTGAATGACCTAGAAAGAATAAACTCCAATGAACAACGTACGCGAGACGAAACCCGAGATAGGCCAGATACTAATTACAATGAGAGGGAAATACCAAATATTTAGCGTAACAGTTAAAAACAAAAATTACGATAAATTGAAACTCGAAAATTTATAACTCCGTTTGACAAACTTATCCGCGACAATCGCTAACCTACAAATAGAAAGCTTTAGAATTTCGAAGCGGGGAGATTACTTGGACGAACTGCCAGAACATGTGTACCAAGCGACTTATTGATAGAGATCTTCGGGGGAGACGACATCATCATAAAAATGTTTACAGGAATAACCGAAATACCACCACTAACGATTCGTTCAGACATTATATCAGAAATGCATGACAGTATGATAGGGGAGTGACACAAGGGAGTGACAAAGACATACAGAAGAACCCGCGAAAGATTTTATTGGCCGCAAATCCGCGAGGACATAATTGTAACTTCATCCTTAAGTGCAGCAGCTGCCAAGAGCAGAAGCTCATGAGAGTGAAGACCAGAGAACCGATTCTAACAACAGATACGCCGTCGAAAGCCTTTGAAAAAATGTCATTGGGCACCGCAGGGCCTTTACCAACTACTTCCAATAACAACAAGCACATATTGACGATGCAGGATAATTTGAAAAAATTCTGCATCGCGGTACCAGTCCCGGATGTGAAAGCGGAAACGATAGCTCACGCGCTAGCGAAGAATTTGATTCTGCAATTTGGTTCGCCCAGGATTATGCTAACCGATAGGGGAACAAATTTTGTTGACAAATTATTTAATGAATTAGCTCGCGTATTCAGAATTAAACGTATAACTACGTCTAGCTACAGGCCACAATCAAATTGTTCACTAGAACGGAGTCATATGGTTTTGACAGAATATATAAAACATTACATCGAAGAATTTGATGATTGGGACGAGATCGTACCGTTTGCAATACTTTCATACAACACCTAAGTTCATGAAGGAACAAATTTTACCCCACATGAATTAATTTTCGGAAAAACAGCACGCGTTGTCCGAGTTCATTTCCCACAAACGATAAAATGGTGACCTGTAACGCTTACCTGGAAGACTTGATAACTAGACCGGCAGAAATGCAATCCCTGGCCGCTAAGAGCCTGGTACAGTCGAAGGCAAGATCCAAAGTATACTACGATCAAAAAGCTAACCCATTTGAGGTTAAGGTAGGAGACAGAGCTCGGGTATTGATTGACGCAAGGAAAGGTAAATTGAGTAAAAGGTACCAAGGTCCGCAAAAAATAGTAGTAATTCCAGACAACGATAATGTGATATTGGAAACGGATGACGGGCAAAGGTTTACCGAACATACCGATAACATCGAACTGGCGCATATTGAAAACAACTGAACGAAGATACTACTTGACGCGACTGGTGATATACTCGACCGCCGACGGAGCAACACGCCTGCAAGGAGTGAAATCCCACAAAATATGCCGGAGCTGGGAATGGTGTTCGAGCGCGTGAACAATCAGCCATGGGACATGGGACCCTACTTGGGCGTCAATTTAGGAGGATACCATCCCATACTTACGCTTATTTCCATTGCTCACCAGACCCCGACTACAGATAGACGGACACTCTGATAGACTCGACCCAAAACATGTATCAAACTATCGGATATTTGATTCTAATGACAATATAAGATAAGCAAATATCAAAATACCTGCCTTATGCCACGGTGAGCGACCATACCAATCAATACAAGGGAAAGCCGTGGGGAGGAAAATACTCGCACAAACCATTTTTGCGGACTGCATCATAAAACCAATGAAATCAAACCCAGGCCTATACTTCGAGAAGATGTAAAACATAAGACTTGAACGGGCGGAATGGAGAGTGGCATTATTTATAGACGTTGAAAAAATAGCACAACAATTTGCCGAGAAACTAACGCAGTACAAGAATTGTGAAGGATATGTTTGTGGATGGATTTTGAGTAAAACACTGGGATATTTTGTATCTGTTTTATAAGTTTTGTTCTATTTTCAATCGGTTATATTTAGCGATACTTCTGCTTATTTTCACGCGTGCTCTCTTACATGATCGAAAGAAGAAGAGGAAGGAGAAAAAAGCCTTCCAGTCCTTGCATAAACTTACGGACTCTAAAACTCCCTAGCCTCTACTAGTCTAGTTACTTTGTTTCTAGTGACTTTATTGCTTCTTTTGGCTACTTTCACAAGAATATATATGAAACCTGTACGATAAACGAAAGTGCGGGAGCAAATTGCGCATATATATTTAGCCGCTATTCTATAGAACCAAAGATTCAAGAAGCAGTGGATGTACGCCAGCAGATCCTAGAACTGGCTAATGAACTCCGACATCCTTACGCTGAACACCTACCTAAAACAATAACAAGAAGATCAGTGCCACTGGGATTTGCGGGATCTATAAGTCATCGTCTCTCTGGAACCTGAACCACGGAAGATGCAGATAACATGAACGAAGAAATAGATAAGCTCTGCAATAGCCAGAATAATCTAACACGGATCATCTCCAAGCAAACCCACATAGTCACCAGTGAACTTCATACTCTGCATCAGCGGGCGGAAAACCATCAACTTATAATAAACCAAAACAGGAACAAAATAAATGAAATAGCTGAACGAATGAATACGATGGACGATGAGACGAATCGGATGAGCTACAGCTACAGCGCAATGAGATATGCACGCGACGTACAGGGCGCTCAGTCACTATATGAGCGCTGGCAATGATTTTTTAGATACCATCCAAACAGCTCTACAGGAGAGGATACCACGAAAATGAATAACCAACAGACAACTCCGGAAGATTCTGCGTGATGTACGGGAATCATCAAAGAGTCAGTACAGAATAGACGAAATCAGGAAAATCTCTACCATAAGTATTGGCTATCATGAAGAAAAAATTTTGATTGTACTACACATCCCTTTGGTAGAGAGAATTGCTCGTCACTTAAATTGTACCGCATGCATCCATTGCCAACTCCACAGAAACTCGGCAATGATTCCGAACCCACCGTATTTGCTCAAATATCACCACGGACTATGTATTTGGGACTCAGCGACGATCACAGAACCTTTTTATATGACAGATTTTCCGTTTATAAGTCAATCGATAAGAACTACATACCGCCATCTCTGCAATGCGGAACTACCATTGAGAGAAACCACGACATCGAAAACCTGCGAGATACAACTACTACTGAAACCAGACCAGCAGTTACTACGACAATGTGAAATACGAATAATAAAAACTGGCGAAGCCTTTTGGACACAACTAAGTTCAGCAGGAGCATGGTTATTCTCTGTATAGTAAAACGGGAAACCGTGCAGCCAATCTGTAAGGCAACCAAAGATCAACTCGTCACACTGGCGGGGACGGGAATACTACACTTGAATCCTGGATGTACAGCAAAATTACACGATGTAACGCTACAAGGATTAGAAATTGTGGCCACCGGAGCTGAGTAGTTGTATCAACCGAATCTGATACTCAATCTTACCACGGTATCACCGATAATACGCACGCCGCATGCAATTCAATATTTGCAAAACCTAAAACCAACGGGGAAACCCTACGATCACGAAGGAACGTCCCTATTCCAAATAGAAGATGATTTAAACGAAATGGCAAATCAACACCGAGATAGACAAAGCCACTACCCGGGTAGGTTTTAACTCACGGGCCAACGCTGGCCAGGGCCGGCCCAGTGCTGGAAACCTACTCGGGGATCGCACTTAATTTACGGAGGCTATTTTGCTCAGATGTTGACAGTAACACTCATACTACTCTGCTGCTACAGGAAGTCGCTTCGAACTCGCTGTAACTCGATCCTACCTACGATCCAGAGAAAGGAAGGTACACCGGCACAACCAACGCCAAAAGCGAGACCAACGAAGAATGGAACACCGATTGAAGAACGAATTGCCGAAAGATCCCCACCCCAGGAACAAACTGCCCTCACAAACTGAAGTCGCCTCTCCCCATAGCACTCTTTAGACTAAATATGTTGCATGTTTTCACGCAACAACAGACAGAAAATCCCCTCAAATCTGCCCTAAGATACAGAAAACATGCTATCCTAGACATGAGTGGCTGATAATCCAAGACGCCTAGCATCGTAAATGCCGTACTCTGAGGATCTCCCTGGCTGTGAGAATCTGTGCGACTGAAACCCTTGAACTATCACCCCACCCAGATGCACATTGAGTCTTTATTATTTCGATTATTCTTACTATGAGAAGGGGGGAAAAATAAATAAATAAAAATTCATAGAATCATATCTATGATAATTAGACGAGACTAGAATTAGAATAATTTGGGAATTCATGGAACCTTTGGAAACATTATGCGTTCAGGCTGAATAAGCGAAACTATGAGCGGAAATAATATGGCGTTAACATACATAATATTGTAACATATGCAGCCGAGTTGGCAACCCTTGCTGCGATATTCGTACCATGAGTACCACTGAGAGGGTACTGAGCGATCAACGACGAACGTTAATCCGCGAGCGACTCGACTGACGTCGCAAAGTAGAGGGGAGAAGAGCCTTTAGATACTCGAAGATCCACAGCACAGCAGCGTATTCTAGCCAAAGCGGCAGTGCGACTCAAAATCTTGACACAGCTGTTAGACGCCGAGTCTAACAGACTGAACTTAGAATCATTAGCGTCACGAAAAGCAAATAGACAAAACGTCTAAATGTAAACACAACGATTTCAGTATTCGATATTCGAAGCGTCTAAAGTAGCGCGTTCGAGTCAATAAAAGGAAAGAAAATTTAGAGTCGCGTGCAAAACGACCGGTTGAGCTCAACAAAGAAATTTCAAATTCGAGAGAAAAATCAAAAGCCAGTAGATTTGAGTCTGAGCTTGAGAGAAACCAATGTGAGAGTTGAGAGACGAACATTCATTTATTTTTTGTTTTTGCAAACTTTTATTTGCGAGAGTTTGTGATTAAGAGAATTTTGTTAATTCACGAAACCGAATCGACCCAACGCGTCTCATACTGCTTTCGTCGAACCTTCGTAAAATCCTTTACAAAGTCTGCGTTTAGCTCAGAGACAGATTTGGTGAACCATTACATAGTGCGTACGGCATCGAATGCAAATTCCGTGTCCGAGGGCCAGTGTTGGGAAACCCGAGTCTGGTGGACAGTCTTGGAATCTGATTCCCGGATCTGTAGATCCAGGATAGCTCGCGGTTTCGGGAGAGTAGGGAGACAGACTCGGCGTAGAACCCCGGTTCTGTAAAACAGGCGGCTTTGGCGCAAGCTCGAGTCCGTGAAAGAGTATAGGAAATAGAAATATAAAAAGAAGTAGCAAGTCGATCAGGTGCCTTCGCGTGGCAGACCCACGATTTCCCCACCGATGCAGATCTTACCTTGAGGAGTTCCTAAATTACAAGAAAAAATTCCGTTGCAAAAATCTTTCGGACAAAGACACTCGCAATAACAGGAGCGGCTTTAATACAGGCTTCGCCTCCCGTAAAGCCGCCGAACGTTACAATACTCTTGCTGTTATTTTGTGAAAATGAATCGTGTGATTACGGGAGGAAACAAATTTCTGTTTACTTTCTGTAGGAATGATATACTTCGCGTGACGTCACCAGCTGTACGGGGCATACGTATGTATTATGTTGTGAGCTACCAGCGTCACTGTGCATGAGTGTATGTATGTATGTGTAGCTCTCCGCGGTTGTATTCGCGAATATCTTTCTATCGCGATGTCGCATCTCGCCCAAAATCAATAGGGATCTAGATCCCAGTGCCAATGATATTTGTGGCAAAGCACAACTTTTTTTATCGTTATCATTATGAAATGTCTGATACGAGATTGTGCTATTTCATCAACTTTGACCTTCAATAACTCGAAAACTACTTGACCGGTTTTCATGAAGTTTGTTTTTGGCAAACTAAGTTCCACCTGCACTTCCGATTACAGTGAACTACAATAAAAAATTTTCAGCCGTTTACGAGATAATCTATATCGTTTCCAAGTATAACTAGTTCGCAGACGTAAAGATACGCGGCTATCGCTCGCCGGCCTACGGGACTTGGCGACGATTCGCTGCCGCGAATTTTGATAATATATCGAGACCACCGAGTTGCATTTGTTCCATGTTTAGTCTAAGCATATTTGTTGATATTGAGATCATTCAGATATTCTTACCTTATCGAGTGGCGCGGAGGGGAGTGTGAGACGAAGTCTCTGGGGATGAAAGTCTTTCATGAACAAGCCACGACCCTAGAAGATATTGATTTTGAGAATCCGTTGCATTCGGACTGAGCCGGTGTATAATACGGAAATCAAAAAGATCGCATTCGGACTGCTAGGGGCAGGATAGATTCGTGGTGACATTACCCTTCACGCAATAGCTTATTGTTACGTAAGATAGTGAAAAATAGAACAGAGATCAAGACGCGATTAGTGAATCAGGACTACCTTAAACGGTGTAACAGTGATTCAGTGATCAGGATCGTAATTAATTTAATATCGAATACTCTGCAAGATTGTATCTGTGGCCGCCCCTGAGCAACGTGCGGTCGTCTCTTCGACATCAGAACTAGAATAATTGCAAAAATTCGTTCAGGATGTTGAAGGTTTCGTACAAGAAGGTTCTATGCAACAGAATATGAAAACTGTCAACTGGGAGATGATGGTTGACATGCGAAATCTAAATATGTTCGAGATCATACGAACAATGGAAGAGGCGGTTACCGCACGATCAACAAAAACCATATTTCCCCACTATAATCCCGACACTAAAGGAGATACCGAGGCACGAGATTGGTCCAGAACGGTCGATTTATGCCTTGATGAACAACCCCAATCCAAGAGAGTGCGCTAAGAATAGGCAAGGCAGGGCATTAAAGGGGATTGCATCCCCTGGTATTCATGAATCAGCTATGGCGGAATGAAATGGACTCAATTTACATAACGCTTTTTGGCTCGATATGATTCGGTTGAAACTTCAATTGGAGTGATAATTCGAGTGAATAGTGGTACACCGAAGAAAGATGAGTATTCATTTGGTGACGCCGGTAGATGAGTGACTCGATTAACAACTCGTTGGCAATCCACGACTGTCAAGCAGATTGCCGTAGCTCCGGTGCTAGCGCATTGCCTTCGACGTGAACGGCTATTACAACGACTTGCGTTTACTACAGATACATATACGCGAAGTGGGTTACAAAAAGAACTAATTGCTAGTGCTTGTCATCGCAAGACACCCGGTGACCCTAACACCAACGATAAGGATGAAAAATCTGTCGTAGGACCGAGAACTGCTTGCTTTGTTCGTGGTAAGATGGGTCACGAAATGTCCGAGTGCTGGCTTCGTGAGAAGGGGAGATGAGGAATTGAAGGCAGCAGGCGCTGCGTCCAGAGAAAATAGAACTAGAGCCGTATTGGAAAAAACGAATCCTGTCACATGTTTCAAGTGCGGCGAGAGCGGTCACATTGCTCCTCGATGCAGGAAGAACACAGCAGAGAAGGATACGGCCGGCGAATCATCGAAGACATCTGCTATGAACCAGTCCCCGTGATAATTCAATCCAACCTAACGATTGAGTTACATGCTGACGGTAGTGCGGACGGATATGGAGCCGTACTTATGCAAAAAGTGAATAACGATTCACATGTGTTGCACACTATGGTACAAGAACGACCCACAAAAAGCCACGATACCATTCGTATGGATCAGAGACCGTGGCAGTAGTTAACGCTGTTGAACACTTTCACCACTTTTTACAAGGTCGCAATTTTACGGTGTTCGCTGATTGTAACACGCTTGAAGCATCACGTTACGAAGTAGATCTGACACCGAAAGTCCATAGGTGGTGGGCTTTCCTTCAAGCCTATGATTTCGATATTATTTATCAAGAAGGTGAACGCATGGGTCACGCCGATTTTTTTCACGAAATCCAGTAGAAGCAAAACCCGCTATCGATCGAGTTAACCAAAAACAAGTGAATTTGGCCGAAATTTCTGAAAATCGGTTGCAAGTTGAACAGCTACGGGATGACGAATTATGTGATATTATTTCGAAATTATAAAATAACAAACTTGATACAGAAAATGCTAATACCTATGAAATGAGATCCGGAGTTTTGTACAGGAAGATTCAGCCTAAAAACCGTAGTCGTTGTTTACCGATAGTTCCTGTGAGTCTTCAATGGTCAGTTATCAATGATGTCCATGAGGCAGTCATGCACTTGGGATGTGAAAAGACCTTATGAAAGCCCGTTCATAATTGTATAACTGATAAACTATCGAGATCTCATTCTGGTAAAGTATGAGCCGAGCTTTATTCGATTCCAAAAGTTAGCGTACTGTGGCACACTATCCATATTGACGCTACCGGTAAACTTGGTGAGAGAAATAATTTAAAGGAATATTTTTTTATATTTTTTGATTCGTTTACCAAATTCATGCTTTTACGGGATACGTTACGCGTGGGATGCATGTCTTGCAATCTCGACCCCGAAAGAGTGTGTTACTCTTTGTGAGCGCTCCGTTTACAATAGTCGCGGATCGAGGTGGATGTTTCACTAAAAGTGATTTTCGGGAGTTTTGTAAAACTCATAACATCGATCTACATTCAAACGCAACGGGCACAATTCGTACTCATGGTCCAAGTAGAACGTGTAATGAGCGCACCCAAAAATATGCTAACAGCTGTGGAAGTGAGCGATGGCATGATGGAGTACAGGTAACGTTGAATTGTACGGTGAATCGCACCACTGAACATAGTTCTATGGAACTATCGATTGGTAAAATAGCAAGACCTCTGTATCGGTCATTGATGACCAAGAGAAGAAAGCAGTAGATCATTCAGAAATCAGAGAGCAGGCAATCGCTTCTGTAGAGAAAAATGCTATAAAAGATGAAAAAAGATTCGATAGTAGTGAATCGAAAGTTTGTCGATTCTCAGTAGTAGACTACGTTCTCATGGAGAATCATGAGCGAAATCAAACTAACAATGCTAAGTTTTGTGGGCCATATAAAGTGGTCGAAGTTTTGGCTTATGACACATATTGTTTGAAGGCCATAAAAGGTAATAGGACGTATAATTATGCGCATGAACCTTCGAGGTTGATTCCTGATAGCAATGAAAAAGAAACTGAGTATACCAGTGAGTATACATGATCCATGCGCGTCTGCCTGGTCGCAAGTCAAGAAAATCTTACCCCATTAACGTGGACAGAGATGGTACCGAGGAACGGTAGACGATGGGTCTACTTGGTCTGGAGGATCAAGCGCCATGTGGATGGTCAAAGAGTCAATATAGTTTGACTTTGTAAAGGTTGGCAGATACCAATGATACTACATGAGTGGTTGATAGTTTCAAAATTCATATGGTCAACCATTGGGTATTGGACAAGATGCCAACTGTGGTGTACTGAGATGCACATTATTGTAGTCGTATGGTTGACTACTAATGCAAGACGGGTCAACCTCATCATCGGCGTCCTCTCCGCTTCATCATATTCATTCAGATAACTTTGGTCATTTCCACTCCTACGATGTCCTAGCCTAAAAAATAATCAGCATTGCAATCGTAAATTTGAGGGTTATTGATATCTGCTAAATAGTCATGTGCCGTGAAATTAGGGGTTAGTGGATGACAGCTGCGGTCTGTCAAACATCAACACAACCCCGCCTGTCTCCTGGTCCGCCGGCCACGGACACAAATGACATAGTAGAAAGAAAACTCATCTTGAGAAATTCGTGAATAAGAAGTTAGGCACTGGGTAGTCCATCAGTGAACAATACTGTACGTACTACATGTATGACGTATTATTCTGTTAAAATAATACCGTTTATGTTCACCCAAACTTTTCGTTTTACACGGTTTCACATTCGTAGCTGAAATACGTGTTCCCTGTCTGGAATCAGAGTTTACGTGTAATGTATCTCGGAAGTGGAACAAAGCGGAAGTGAACTTATATCAGAATTATTCCTCCTCCCCCCCCCCCCCCCCCCCCCCCCCCGATACCCCTCAACGTTTATGGGAAACTTTTTCCGTATTTCTTATGATTACCAAGACGTTCGGGGCGATTGAAAAATACCTGAACCCTATACATGACTTACGTCGGAAATTTTCGTGAACGGGCCCACTAGGCAATAGAAACAGGATGTTCGGTCGCGCAGGGCGTTGGGACCGGTCAGTCGAACTACCGTCTCTTTTGGTAGCTTCTCAGCGACGTTGTCGTTTGGGGGGACAATGTCCAACAGATTTGGATCTGATTTTTGCATGATGGTTTTTTTGGGGTGTTGCGTATTTTCCTCTTATAGAAAATACGCCGGTGCTCTACAGGCAGGTAGGTCCCGAGATTGGGCAAGAGTTTGGGTCTTTCCCCCTTATCGCGTAGCCTCGTTCCGTAGGGCTACGGCGGACACTCATATGGCCCGTCGCAGTTTTCCCGTTGCATTACGGGGCCGGGGGGCAGGTAGGCTCTGGCCAACACCTGTGACCGTGGCAGAGACACTACGGGAGAAGGAACCTGGGAATTCGCTACCTTATGCGGCTGGGTCGGAATGCGGAGAAGGTTCAGAGAGATAGAACGAGGCGGAGGCTTATAGAATTGGATGGTTTCAGCGGCAATTTAATAGCTCCGGGTCAAACGCCGGGATCCCGTCTGGGGTGTTGGCGTGGCCTCAGGGTACAGTTGACGGTACGGAGAGAGTTCTGCCACTGCTGGGCCAGGATCTCCAATTGTAGAGCCACCAGGGCTAGAAACACGATGTTCGTAGTCCGGGTAATGGTCCGGGCGGCGGCTGGAATCCTCGGGAATAGGTGGCGAAATAAGGAATTCATACACAGCAGGTTATGGTTATGAATTATCTTTATTTGCTCTTTGAGGTACAATTCTATCTGGTTGTTTCCTGAAGAGGTGTGGGTGGGAAGACTGGTTGAAGACTTCTCGAATACAATGACAATTATCTCGTCTCTCATACTCTTTTTAATGCGGGATCGCATTGTAGGTACTACTTGGTTTCACAAATCATAAACGCGCGCCGTTTCCGTGATGTTTGAAGATTGCCGCATGTTCGTTCATGACGCGTTTCGTGTATCGTTTGTCAATGAGTGACGCGTTTTGGGTGTCATTTGTTGAATATCATCGTTACGTGGCAGTTTTTAACGTCTTGACGATCGTCAGTTGTTTGAGGGTTTTCGTGTTACTCCATCATATCGGGTGTCCGAGTAGTTCTATGCCATCCTGCATTTCGTGCGGGTAACAAACAGGACCGAGTCACAGGCGATTTGTAACGTGTAAGACAGAAAACAGAGCGTAAATTGACAGATGCCACCTATCATTCGTCCACTATGCAGATAACATTGTAAACAAATGGTTGTTGGCACCTATCCTTCCCAGCTCGCTTCTGTTCTGTAAACTTTCAAGATAATCTTTTGGGATGTAAATATATTAAGATGATATGATGCTGGAATACCGCCAAATTTCAAAGCAGTGATCCACGCGCGCAAGAGAGAGAGAGAGAGAAGAAATGGGGGAGTGCCGCAGATGAGTCGCTCCGTCTCTTTCTGCTTCGGGTGCCCATGCATTCGCGGCAACGCTGCGTAATCGCTTGCACGCGCAGAGAGAGAGAGAGACACGCTGCGCCGTGCCACCATGGCATTGGATTACCATACGCAGCGGTGAAGGCGGCAACAGCGCGTGCGTATCTCTCTACTTGTAGAGAATTATATTTGGTGTGTTTTACAAGGGTTCAAGTTCTTTTTTGGTAAGTAAAAACATAAATCACGTATGGTGGATTGTTGGCTCTTCCACTTTCAATGGAGAAATGGTACTATAAAATTTTGCTAAATGGAATACCTTGTTTGTTTCGATCAAATCTTACGTTCATATTTTGCAATATAATGTCGGAGTTTGTTTTCAAACGAAGCTTTCCTTCGAATATCTATTCATGACATGAAAAGTATCGAGTGAAAAGTAAATTTATCCAGGTCAGATGAGTTTCATATATGAGGTATGTATATTGATCAATGAATATAATCGATTGCTGTCCATTTATGTCAGCCGTACTAATCGGTGTGTCAATGGTATTATTTGTGGTACATATAATACGTATACTTACTGCGGTTGATTCACGGACGGTTTCGTCCCAATTGTTTTCTGGTTGGGCAATGTCAGACGATTTATTTTGACCACCACTGAACGTCGACGGCAGCGCCGGTTAAGTGCCAGCGAATAGAAGTAACCGCTCGATCTTCTGCTGTCTAGTGTCCGATCTCCGAGTCTCCGATGACAGTTCAATACCGATACCTATTCTATATACCTAATCTATTTCGTAGCTGTATTTTCCTATACAACGAGTATTCATTATTCATTGAGCAACAAATTTCTGAACGATTATCACTTTTGAATGACAACTTTCAATTTGCCGAAATAGATTACGAGGTTAGGTATCGGTATTAAACTGTCATCGGAGACTCGGAGATCGGACACCAGACAGCAGAAGATCGTTTTGATTCACTGGCACTCAACCGGTGCTACCGTCAGCGTTCAGTGGTGGTCAAAATAAATTGTCTGATACTGCCCAACCAGAAAACAACTGGGACGAAACCGTTTGTGAATCAACCGCGGTAAGTATACATTGTACGCATCGACCGATAAAGCTCGATAGTTATTTGATAGACAGTACCCAGTAATATTCATAATTTCACTGAAGGTGATAGTGCGTGCTCTTGCCTTATTTGATTTATTGAAGTGGATGCGCAATTATGTGACGTCATTTACCGAGAATAGGTAGTTCTCATAAGGATTTGTCGTACAAAATCAAAGCCTACGAAATTTCAGAACGTGTATCTATTGGCGTGGTTGATACCGAGACGATTCCCTTTTGGTCTGTTACATTTGCGACAAAATAATATGCATATGAAGAATATTAATTGAAAGAAGTCTTCTTATTTTTAGCATCAACTACGCTTGGATACGTAATCATGCATGGGCACGGTAGTAAACGGTATATCAATCGTATAATATACATATAACACGTTCATTATACGCGTCACCCGACGAATCTCGATAATCACCTGGAGGACAAATAATTATTTCATTTGAGGCGATAACTGATGCTTCTGAAAGCTTTATTTTGCTAATTCTTTTATCTAGCGAGGTGGGTACACAATTCAGTCCATGAAATTTGTGAAGGATTATTAGTTCTCGTAACGATTTGTCGCGTGAGATCAGAAAATTCAGAACGCGTATACATCCATAGGTGGCAAGATATTCGGTAATGATGTTATTTTCAATTATATTATCGATATTCATTGTAATCAATTCAACAATAATCAACATTTTTATTCTAGTCCGAAAATTCTCATTCTACTTCGAAAAGTTGTGAACTACACTGCTAGTTATAGTATACATTGTAACGTTTCTTTTTTTTAATTTTGCCCCACGATGGGTACCAATGTAACGTTTTCTATTTCATACCATCAACCCCGACGTTGAGTGCCTATGAATTAATTTCGGTTAATCACTCTCCCCGTTGGGTGTCAATGGAACAAAATTCTGTTGAAAGCCTTACTATCCCGTTCATGGATAATATTTTATGTTGTTATATTTATCTCGGGGCTACTTAAGCGAAGCAAATATTCACTTGTGATTATAGATTTCATTTATAATCAAATTTAATCCGGTTCTCTAATAATATGCCTCGGAAAATACCGGAAAGCCTATTGCTCGTTGGTATTGACTTCAGCGTTAATAATTGTTAATTTGAAAAGATATTCAGAAGCAGGAAATAGGACTGTTCGACCGGAGAGTCTAGTGACTCGTTGGTACGAACCAATACTGGAAGGAAAATATTACATGTGCCTACCGGATTGATCTATTAGACCCGTAGATATGCTCATATTGCCCACAAATATCGGATTGGTTCCTTGAACCCGTAGGTATCTGCTTCAGCGGTAATATTTATAGGGAAGTTAGATACCGGAATGATCCATTGGACCCGTTGGTATTTAATCTAGGATTGGTAGGAATACTACAAGTAATTAATTCCAATAATTCATTTCTATGACCAGTAACAACTCCAAAGAAAGTCGTTAACTTTTGGAAGTCCTGGAAGACCGGAGCTTCGGGAGAGTTGGTCTATCCAAGGAGCAAGACCCGAGTGTCAGAACGCTCTAGCGCTCCTGCTTATATAGTAGCGTGGCCGGCTGCCAGTGGCAGCGGCTGCGTTTAGTCTCTCCGCGTTGTGCTACTCCGCTACGCTATCTAGCGGAATTTCGTTGAACCTTGTCATCAACTTTCTTTCAATTCATTTTTCTTTTATTCAATTTATATGCTTCCAACAATACAGTTAAACGATTTTGTTAGAAATTCACTTATTAATTGTTGTAATATATAATCAATGCCTTTTGTATTAATTACCAATATTTTTCATCCCATAATACTTGATATTTCGACTAGCTGATTGACTGTCTACTCTATGAGCTAGCCACCTGTCAGTTGGTAGATTATAATCATGAAAAATGAAAAGCGTTTATGAATAAAAAATACGTTTCAACATGTATTCCGCATGTAGTTATATTTCACTGTTTCGAAAAGCTACGATTTATGGCTTGTGTTGAATTTCTAAATTTTCATAAGCGAGAATTTCCACAGAAATATACTGCCGAGTTTTCAAAAATATAATATTCGGTCAAGATCAATTCCTGGTTGTTGGGAAAAAAAATCAGTGCTCTAAAATACGCTACTTCATCAGTGTTCACTGTATCAAATATGCGTGGAATTCACGTGAATTCATCCAATCCGTGAAGTTCAACATTATGATTAATTTCTGAAAGCTAATTGCTAATACTGTAGCATAAAATAACTGCAGTCTGTCTAAAACGCGTATTATATTTCGTATTCTAAAAGTCGTGCTTTTTTTCTGACGAGTGGTTTTTCTTTTGTAAAATGTTGAGCTCCGATACATCGGTGGTGGAAGGTAGTACATAAATCGTATAATATGTATAATATACGCGACTGGCGACTGGCCTTTAACCGTAACAATTTCGAAACATATGAATTCATAAGTCAGCATCTCACAATTGGACTTCGAAATAAACTTTCGCATCAAAACTTGACTAGGATGAATAGAAAAGAAAATTCACGCAATGTATCATTTGGGTACAAGAGTGTTATACTCTCACAAATATTTGCGGCGGATGGATGCATCGTCGTGAGGTACTCGCATCTTTTCGAGCAAGAACCAAAACAGGAATACAAAATTATGACGTGCAATGTGAATTAGACGGACGACACGAAGGCACGGGCGCTTCCGTTGATGAGAGCACAGACGTATTTAATCGACCTGATTCCATTGCTGAGGAAAGTCAGCCGTTGGCCATAAGTTTTGATATGAACGCGCAGCCAACTACGCGAGATTCGAAGGCAGTTCCCAAAAATTAAAGCGATATTTTCGTCAATGAATTGCGTAGAAAAGCATGTAACATGAATAATGCGACACGAACAACAACGCAACGAGTAATAAATTTAATCCGGCCGAAATTTCAATTCATACCCAAATCTGCTAAAACTCTCTTAGGAACGCCGAGGACTAGAGAAACCATTGCATTGGGTGCGGGAAAAATGCTCTATTTTGGAGTAGAAGCTGGTCTTGTACGAAAATTACACTTCGAAACTAATAACGCTTCGCAAAAAGCCATTGATATATCAATCGATTGCAACATCGACGGTTCACGGATATTTGAAAGCAGCAAGAGTCAGTTTTGGCCTATTTCAGCAAGGAGTACGTATCTAGAGAATAAAAATTCATTTGTTGCAACAATTTTTTGCGGAATCGAAAAACCACAGCCATTTGACAACAACGGTTTGTTTACAATAATGAGCGTTATCGTGTGAAAATTAGATGTTTCTCCTGTGACGCGCTCGCGAGAGCAATGTTGAAATGTATATTCTCACATGCTAGCTGCCACGGATGCGAGAGATGTATACATGAGGCGATAAAAGTTTCTATCCAATAACACACAAAAAATTCGGTCGAAGGAAAGATGAACATTTTCATTCCGAAAAATCATCGAAGCTCACGAAGGAAAATAAATCACCGTTATGTGAATCGATTGGGCTTGTATCGCAGTTCAGTCTAGATCCAATGCACTTGATGTATCTTGGTATTGTGAAACGATTGATGAAGAAATATTGGTTGAGTGCGATACGTGAGTTCCAATTATATAAAATGTTTGTGCAAAACTTAAAATTAGTTGACAAAATATCACGCGAGTTGAAAGACTGTGTTCCAAACGATTTCGGTCGTAAGTGTCGAGGGTTCTCAGATGTAGACCGTAGTTTAGACTATTTTTGCTTCACACCGGTCCAGTTGTGATATGTGATGTATGGAACAAGGAACCGTACTCCGATTTTATGTTGCTGCATACTGCTGCGTTAATTTTGAGAAATAAAATTCTGACTTCTCGTTAGTTGGAAGTTGCAAGGACGGCTTTATCAGATATTGTTTCTCAAGCAGCAAACCTGTAGCTCTGTACGGAACTCTAGAAGAATACAGTTGTTTCCCTTACGAAGACTACCTCGGGCATTTGAAAAGACGTATCCGCTCCAAAAAGCAACCATTATCACAAATTCGTGATCGTTTAAACGAAGAATGTCTGATTATGGCTTCCGAAAAATCTGCATGTCCTGAGGATACTGCGAAGAGCATTCGATACACAGCGGATGATTCTGATTCATTCGAATGCAAGAGTGTGATTACTAAAAATTTTAAAATTCCCATCGAAGAGCCAGATAATGTCGTCGTCGTGAACAGGCGGATTCGTAGTATAAAATCAATCAACTTCATTGTGGTAGAGTAAAAGCGTATCAGGATACCCTTCATATACATCCAAGATTTATATGAACAACCACTTCCTTCGTCAAAATTGGGGGTATATTTTACAAGAGGATCCCGCGATCCGATAACATTTGCGATCAATGATATCGCGCACAAATCGTTATGTCTCCCGTACAAAAATGGTTTCGATGTTCTTTCTGTACTGCATCAAAGAGAATAATTGTGACGTGCATCCGGATATAGCAACGAATCGACCTACTCATTATATTTGGCGGATAACATCACTGTTTTTCTCGTGTTGATTACTTATAAGTATTATTCAAACCTGATATTGTTCATATTTCATCCGGTTTTTTTTTTTTTTTTTTGTTCGATCGTATAATATAACTGTGTATGAATTCCGTGGACTCCATTGCGAGGCGTTATAGAACGAATACAAAAAAGTTGCGGAAAGTTGAGCAGATGTATGTAGATGTATTTCAAGCATTACGTAACGGATGATGTGAGATGATAGTCACTTTGACAAAGAAGATCGCAAAGCACGCGAAACACTATGTATACTTACCGACGGTTTTGTCCCGATTGTTTTCTGGTTGGGCAAGTCGAGACAATTTATTTTGACCACCACTGAACGCTGCCGGCAGCGCCGCGCCGGTTGACTGTCAGCGAATGGAAGTAACCGCACGATCATCTGCCGTCTAGCGTCCGACCTCCGAGTCTCCGATGACAGTTTAATACCGATACCTAACCCCGTAATCTATTTCGGCAAATCGAAAGTTGTCATTCGAAAGTGATAATCGTTCGGAAAATTGTTGTTCAATGAATGATTCTTTGTGGATTCTTATCACACTTTCAGGGTACCGGCTCTCGGGAAACGAACGGGAAGGATCTAAGCGAATTCTTTCAGATGTATAGGATGCGTTGCGGTGCGATGTCGCCTATGGTGCGGTGTCAGTTATCGAGCGTTAATTGGGGGCTGGTAAAAGAATCAATGTAGACACGCTGAACTATACCAGTCCAAGTATCAATCATAATTTATTCATCACTCATATTACAACTTCAACGATGAATCACGAAGGCAATACGCTCGTCGGTATATATTCAAATCCAATGCAGACAAGTCTGATTGAATGTTTTCATTTTCAGAGACTGACCGCCGATTACAAACTTTATTGATAAATTACGCAATAACTTGACGCGGGAGTATTCCAAGATCCAAGGAATTCAACGTCCGTATGCGGATGAGAGAAACATGTATTATAATCGGGACGTGACTTATGTAGGCATAAGATATGAAAATTAGTTGACAATTTTTACAATGAATAAATTAATTCTATAATTATAATCTGATGTGTTCTATGACTGGGCGTGTTTAGGATTGGGACTTGGTTGCGGCAGCTCAATCACGGACGAGTTGTACCTACTCGGTTGACTCCGCTCAAATTTTACTATTGGATCGGTTTGCATACATTCGAATCGTTGCCACACAGGAGTCGGCCTACTTCAAGGTCCGTCTCGGTCGGCGGACGGAGCGAGACTGCCCCGGCCGCCGCTCCAGCTTTTATCTGCCCCTGATTACAGTGGCGCCCCCTTCTGCCTATCGCGTGGCGGACTAACCGTTGAGTGTAGAAAGGTATAGAGGTGCGGACAGCGTGGTGGGGGTATGCTCATTTACTTTTCCTTATATACTTGAGCTTTACTGACCCAACACGAGGTGGCGCAGACGTAAATTGTCCGATTTTCACTCACACACGTAAGAGTGCCTCGTAGGTGATGCGCGCACACAATCACGGCTCACAGACGTGTCGGGTTTGCTGACCCAACACGTGGTGCGCTACAGTCGATCACTACTCACAGCAATTACGTGTAAATGATTTAGGACACACACAATCGCCTCACACGCGCGCAGTTTAAATCTCTGCTTTTTCGTACGATATGTTTAAAATTTTTACGCCTCCTCAAATGACACGTGGAACGTAATGTATACATACATAATAAAGAATGATTATTATAGAATGATAAATATTGATAGTATATAGGTATATACATTAATCAGGAATTTATATTTTCTATATATATTTTCTGAGAAAGTGCGAGCAACCATTTCCATCGTACATATCACCTCACGTCACATATTTGTAGTTTGAAAATTTTCGCCGTATGTCATACCGCGCTTCGCTGTAACGAACGATTCAATCGGCTGAAAATAACAATTAATGGCTTAAGATATTAATTGTTAACGAATTTTGTTTATTTCCTAAAATTTACGGACATGTATGCGGATATAATCAAGTAATCTGAAAAAAATGTAATTGGAATCTGAATTTTTTTTACGGCATGTCGACTGAAAAGAAAAGAAATTAAAAACTGGTATAACATTTTGAAAAAATACCATCGTGTAGCCCGAAAAAACCATTCGAAAATGTATTCTCATTCTCCCTCCAACTGGGTTTTTGACAATTGGTCAGTAAACAATGCAATTTCAAACAGGAAGGAGAATTTTCTAATGTTCGAAAATTTTCGTCCAGGATTTGTGAAAGTATAGAGAATTTTATGCGATAAACAAAATTTTCAAACAATATCTTATTTAATATTAATAACAACGGCTCCTTAAATAAATTTCAAACAATTATTTTTGTCTTTTCTTGGTGATACCGTTTGACAACACATTGTTTTTATAATCAACGAATTATTAGTTTTTCCCTAAATTGACGTTGATGGTACGGAGGTTTGTTTATTTAAATATTACGAGCAAACGGTTGCACTCACGATGCCGTATCAAGGGATCTCGTTTTCAGAGAACGAACGGACCTTAAAAATGAGAGCGATCCGAATTTTTTGAGATGAATAGTTTGAAAGTTATGGCAGCTCAAGGTCGGAAAAGGGTGTTCAAAAATGATATTTTTCTCTAAGCCGACAAAATTTCAATTTTCAATGAATATTCTTCTCTTAGCTGGGTCTGCTTCGCTGACCCAGCACGTGGAGCGCTACAGTCACTCACATCCACACACCACACATGAGAGCGCACGCAACACACACATGCAAACGCTTCACACCAACGTCGGTCCTTTAATTCGAAACGAATGCGAGAGCGAGCTTCTTGAAACGAGTTCCCGAGAGGTACCTACATACGTATCGCAGTAGACCGGCGGCGATAGAAATCGCACAAAATCTAAGGCACATCGCGTGACTGACAAACGATAGAACAAAGGCGAAAGCCACATGTTTACGTCCTTTTCCAATTTCCAAAGGCAAAAGGGCATATTTTGTTTTTTCCTTATTTCACTAAAAATCTCTGAAACGAAAAAATACATCAACATTGAAAAGCGAAAAACCTAAAAACAAAACGGCGTAAACGCCGGAGATAAGGCTCAGCTACAATATGGCACTTTGTCGTATACGTTGCCGTAACTTTGCCGTAACTTTACATATAGACGCAACACACGTAAATAAATGTAAAACATGTGTCCTGTCTGTGTGCAAAGTTATGTTACGTACACGACAAAGTGCCCCAATGCTGATCATCCTTTGCGCTTCTAGCTGGAGGAAAAGTTGAAAAAATCAGACAACTTAATGTGAAAAGGGCGTATCCGCCGAAATTTTGCGATTTCTATCGCCGCCGGTCTACTGCGATACGTATGTAGGTACCTCTCGGGAACTCGTTTCAAGAAGCTCGCTCTCGCATTCGTTTCGAATTAAAGGACCGACGTTGGTGTGAAGCGTTTGCATGTGTGTGTTGCGTGCGCTCTCATGTGTGGTGTGTGGATGTGAGTGACTGTAGCGCTCCACGTGCTGGGTCAGCGAAGCAGACCCAGCTAAGAGAAGAATATTCATTGAAAATTGAAATTTTGTCGGCTTAGAGAAAAATATCATTTTTGAACACCCTTTTCCGACCTTGAGCTGCCATAACTTTCAAACTATTCATCTCAAAAAATTCGGATCGCTCTCATTTTTAAGGTCCGTTCGTTCTCTGAAAACGAGATCCCTTGATACGGCATCGTGAGTGCAACCGTTTGCTCGTAATATTTAAATAAACAAACCTCCGTACCATCAACGTCAATTTAGGGAAAAACTAATAATTCGTTGATTATAAAAACAATGTGTTGTCAAACGGTATCACCAAGAAAAGACAAAAATAATTGTTTGAAATTTATTTAAGGAGCCGTTGTTATTAATATTAAATAAGATATTGTTTGAAAATTTCGTTTATCGCATAAAATTCTCTATACTTTCACAAATCCTGGACGAAAATTTTCGAACATTAGAAAATTCTCCTTCCTGTTTGAAATTGCATTGTTTACTGACCAATTGTCAAAAACCCAGTTGGAGGGAGAATGAGAATACATTTTCGAATGGTTTTTTCGGGCTACACGATGGTATTTTTTCAAAATGTTATACCAGTTTTTAATTTCTTTTCTTTTCAGTCGACATGCCGTAAAAAAAATTCAGATTCCAATTACATTTTTTTCAGATTACTTGATTATATCCGCATACATGTCCGTAAATTTTAGGAAATAA
This sequence comes from Phymatocera aterrima, assembly GCA_963170745.1. Taxonomy (NCBI): domain Eukaryota; kingdom Metazoa; phylum Arthropoda; class Insecta; order Hymenoptera; family Tenthredinidae; genus Phymatocera; species Phymatocera aterrima. The sequence continues at coordinate 11,875,657 of OY720667.1, forward strand.
ACAAAATTCGTTAACAATTAATATCTTAAGCCATTAATTGTTATTTTCAGCCGATTGAATCGTTCGTTACAGCGAAGCGCGGTATGACATACGGCGAAAATTTTCAAACTACAAATATGTGACGTGAGGTGATATGTACGATGGAAATGGTTGCTCGCACTTTCTCAGAAAATATATATAGAAAATATAAATTCCTGATTAATGTATATACCTATATACTATCAATATTTATCATTCTATAATAATCATTCTTTATTATGTATGTATACATTACGTTCCACGTGTCATTTGAGGAGGCGTAAAAATTTTAAACATATCGTACGAAAAAGCAGAGATTTAAACTGCGCGCGTGTGAGGCGATTGTGTGTGTCCTAAATCATTTACACGTAATTGCTGTGAGTAGTGATCGACTGTAGCGCACCACGTGTTGGGTCAGCAAACCCGACACGTCTGTGAGCCGTGATTGTGTGCGCGCATCACCTACGAGGCACTCTTACGTGTGTGAGTGAAAATCGGACAATTTACGTCTGCGCCACCTCGTGTTGGGTCAGTAAAGCTCAAGTATATAAGGAAAAGTAAATGAGCATACCCCCACCACGCTGTCCGCACCTCTATACCTTTCTACACTCAACGGACTAACGTCCTGTGCTCATCCAACGGTCCTAAATGGTCGCTCATCGTTTCGACGCTGACTGCGCGCACCGAACTCAGGTTGACCGAGTTCGGTTCGCCTTGTGCGCGATCTATTTGGCCTATGGCCGAGTTCGCTGGACTTTATGCGCGTTTCAGTCACCTCGTTAGCGTAGCTGGGATTCGGATCAGCCTATGTGATCCGTAGACCCTGTGTCTATCCCCCATACAGATCACCCTTTGCGGTCTGTTGACCCTATGTCTGGTTTTTTTAGAGGTAGTTTTCACATGTACTCAAATCTTGCCGTTTATTAAAGATACATGGTCCATATGATTTTGGGAAAAAACGCACAATGATTCCAGTGTATATACGCACCAAGAGAGTTTCTTGAAACCACCCGGTCGAAGCGCGCGAATTTCGACTTGCTGTTTTCTGACTGGCTGACGAAATGCCAGTTGACGCGCGCTAACGAACGTTAACGCCCTAGAACCGGCTGACAGGTGTCAATTCGCGAGAGGTTATGTCCGTTGCGTTGCAACGGACGTGAGACGCATGAGCTGGAGTAAGTTAAAATTAGCGTTGCTCAAATATTAAACTTGAAATGTTTATTAAAAATAAAACAATGCACATCTTTCAAGTTGTGAACTGTGCTGATTATCTCTATCTGCGAAGGATTGTGTCTTTTCCTTCGGAGTCGGGGCTAATTCAAGCCAATAAAACTCATGCACCTCGAAAAATGCGCCTGTTGACACATACTCAAATAATGCTGATCGGTTTGAAGTGAAGAATAATGCAAGCGAAATAACAAGTTGTATTGTTTAATGAAGACCGGATGAAATTACATCAGGTAGGTTAAAACAAGTTAAATATGCGCATTTCAAATTTATTCAGTCGAACCAAAAAATAATAGGGTGGTACAGTACATTTTTATGTAAGAATTCAGTAATCAGTACTAATAAACTGTCCCAACAGATTGATGAAAAGCGCCATTATTAATATCCTGCGGACCTACTCCAGTGAAGAATAATTGTATCGATTTATTCTGTGTGGAATCTGGTGGAGCAATAACAAATTATTTCTCAACTACCATAAATAAATTAGTAGAGATGAAGAAGATATAATGCCAATAGTTTAAGTTTAGTGAACTGAATTTTGATGAACGAAATGCATTACCGATGTCAAGGGGAGACTTTTAAAGAACTTTTGATTAAAATCGACTTTCTATTTTTCAAGAGAAGACATTACTGAGATTGGAAATTTCGCAACTGTATTTCGATTATTTTTTGATTTGATGTTAGTCTTCTTCGAAACAAGGTTAATCGGACCCCCAGATTGAAAATTGAATCAGAAATACAGGAATTATTCAGCGTTAAATGTAGAGAATTCAGAATTTTCAAATGATCCTTGCTAAACGAATACCATTCCAGGACATCCATGTTTCAAAATGATGTTTAGAACACTGAAGTGAAAATTTTGAAGTGCCGGATTTGAAATTAGATCTGTGATTCCTGAACAACAGCCAAAAATCGATATTCTCAGAGTTTACGTTAGTAATTTTCCTCATAAAATCGGATTTTGGCTGTCTTTCAGGAAACAAAGGCTCAATCTTAAATCCGATACTCAAACATCTTCATCTTAGTGTTGTAAATATTAGCCCAAAACCTGAATGCCCTTCAATAATATTCAAGACCCAAAAAGTATTTTGAAATTCTTGCTGTTCTACATGTGACTCAGAATGATTCCGGCATTCCTGATTCAATCTTCAATCTTGAGGTTGATATATTCTTCGTTTCAAACAGATAGTTAACATGAAATCCTGAAATAATTTTGAAAGATTGCGATATTTACATCACAATTAGTAGGGTCTTTCCCCAAGTGGTTAAAAATAGTTGAAACAAAAACTCATTTCACAAGTTTTCAGATTATGGTAAATGGAAAAATAATGCCAACCCGCTGCGATATGCAGGATTTTTGTGAAAGGTTCCTTGCGCATAAACTTTCATTGTACAGGACAGCCGTTATTTTTTGATGTACATACGGCCATAATTTGAAAATTTGTGCAAGGATCTGTTTTATGTGACTCTTTTTAGCCTTTTTTCAAATTTCAATAAAGTTTCTCCTCAACAAGAACGTCAATCTTGAGGCATTATTGTAGAAATTTATGTAGATCTTCAGACTGACTCAAATCGACTCGAAGATTTTGCTTGATGATGAGTCAAACAATTCCGGCTGTCCATACGAAGGAGGGAGTGTTCCAAACGGATGAGGTTGGTGTCGAGGCTGGTGATCCGTACGGAACTTGCATGGTGTAGCTACCCTGAAGTACGGAGAGGTTAACCTCTATCTACGTTGGCACGACGGAGCCCATCTGTTCAGCATTGACCGTGGAGGAGGCTGTTGTTGGAATACTGCAAGATTTTATATTGGGAAGTTGAATTGAGTTAGCTTTTACACAAATTCGACATTTGTTTTGCAAAATTCAGTATTTTGATTGCCATTGGTTTTTTTTTTTTTGTTCCACAGCGATGTTTGTTTGTTTCCAAGAAAATGAGGTTTGGGGAAGTATGATTTATAGAAACTTTCCCAAAATTTTGGTTGACCGAATGAGGATTATTACCGTCAAGTTCCAGATGCTCGCCAGCTTAAGGGGACCAGTACAGCGACTCCAAAACGAATTAACATCGTCCAAAAATGATTGATTTCATGACCAAAGTTTACTTCATATCGTGAAAAAAAATGTGGATAAAACGTTTGTCGCAAGGATTTTTCTTCACCGTTAGTCCAAATCATCCATTCGACATCTCATATCCTTCGGTGAACCATTTTCCATCATGTGAACGTGAGGATTTGAAAACAAAAAATCATGTCAATAGTTATGATCCATTAACCAAATTGTCAAAATTGTCAGTTCGCCGTATGTTCGATTTCAGCTAACAGTGTAACGAGGGTTTCCTCCGTTTTGGAGCCTGTTCTTTCAGTACGATTTTCAGGGCTGCCTTCACGGAGCGCACCATGCGTTCCCACGCTCCCCCCATGTGAGGAGACGCTGGCGGGTTGAAGTGCCATTCCATGCGCTTCCCCTGTGCATATTCTTGCTATGATTCCGAGTCTAAGTTCCCTATGATATTTCTCAGTTCGTTGTCAGCCCCCCTCAGGTTGCTCCCGTTGTACGAGTACATCGCAAATGGTTGGCCTCTGCGCGCCGCCAGACGTCCTATTGCCATTACAGCGGAGTCAGTTTTCAAGCTGTGCGCTAACTTAATATGGACCGCTCTTGTTGTCAAGCAGGTGAACAATACTCCCCACCGTTTGTCTTTCCTGCGACCTAAGGAAACCATTATCGGCCCGGAGTAATCCACTCCACAGTGGCTGAATGGACTTAGGTGGTACGCTACTCGGCTGAGTGGGGGTTGGGGTTTTGCGCGAGCTAATCGGCGAATTTGGCTTTTGGATACCACCGTCCGCAGGGCGTTCCTGAGGCCCACCACTCAATATTTCTGACGGATTTCATTCACCGCTGTTTCGTTGCTGCCATGGTTTGCTCTCTCGTGATAGTCTTCTATTAACAACCGCATGGGAAGGAGTCATGGGTGATTACCGCGACCGTCTTTGTCCTTTCCTCTAAACCTTTTGCCTCCGTCATTTCGTTATGCGCTGAGCGGTTTTGATGTGGCCAACTTGATTTCGCTAGATACAAAAATGGCGATCCTTTTGTCCATCGTTTTGTGTATCGTTGTTTGCCATGATGTGTGACGCTTTTGTCGCGTCGTCGGCTGGATTTTACTCTGACGCCAACCATCGCCATTTGGACGGCTCGGTCAAGTCGCTGACTTCCCCTGGGTCTGGTAAGAGCGCGGGTCAGATTTGATCCAGGAGATAACGGTGCGTGAGTCCGACCAAAAAACACGCCTCTTTACTTGGATCTCGTGTATTTTGATTCTATTACTTCTGCTAGTCGGCTGGCCGGAACCGCCGCCTGAAGTTCGAGACGCTGCATTGAAAGCGGCTTCAGCGGAGCTACTCGACTCTTGGATGTTATGAAACTGACTTGGCATGTGGTCTCTAACTGGAATTTCCAGTAGCTCACGGCAGCAAAAGCATTTTTACTTGCGTCGCAAAACGCGTGCGGCTCAACGGAAGCGATCTTTTCTTGTCCTTTCAGGTACGGCCTCGGTATCCTACATGAGTTGAGTTTGTTGAAATCTTTCACCTAGGACTTCCGTGCCGTGAACTCGTTGTCTCCTAATAGATCATCCCAATCGATGCCGCTTACCCACACGTCCTGCATTATTTTCTTGGATCTAATTATAGCCCAGTCACCTTAGCATCAAATTTGACGAATAGCGGGAATCGGACCCAAAGTTTTAAAAATTGGTGTACATGTTCCTTTTGGCATTACTTTTAACAGAAAAAAAGTCACCACCTGTACCTGTAGAGCTAGCGCGGCCATCTTGGAAAATAGGTGCCATTTTGCAGTTTTTCAGGTATATCTCAATAACTGTCATTTTTTTCGAGATCAAGGTGTTCAGATAAAAGAAAGGTAACAAAATTTAGAACAAAAAAGTGCTGAACATAAATATTTGTTTAGTGCATAGTTTTTCGGTAAATCGTAAAAAAATGTGCAGTATTTCAAAAATTTGCTCCTAATTTTTCTGATATATAATTCATCCACAAGTAACTGTTAGAAAGTCGGTGCCACATGATCGAGGACCCTTGCGACGGTAGCTCGGCCCGTTCAAGTATATAAAACACAAAAAGAGGGGTACGCAGAAAGGGTCTTGGCGGCCAGGGGCACAGGGGAGGCGCGGGGTATCGATTGATTGCTGCAGGCGTCAGGGACTAGCATGCGTAGGCCAGTAACGCTATGCGGATGGTTCCCGAGTAAATTTTACGATATATCACAATGTATTAATTTTGTCAACTCATATTGTATACGCGATGAATAATATGGAAGCTTGTTTTATTTGTGGTGGTGAGCTGGGTATTGGCAAAACAGTGACGGTTAAAGAAAAAGGACTGAATACGCTAAAAAGTTACAGTGTGCTAAGGAAAGACGATAAGTTTGAAAAATTAACGGGATTGTATTCTATTACGGTACATATATCGTGTAGGAAAACGTATACTAGCGCGCACAGTGTCGAAGCTGATTTAAAAAAGAGGCAGCTGGAAACCGAATCTGCTCCTTCAACATCCTCACTTGTTTCTTCAAGATCAAAGGTAGCACAATTCGAATTCTCTAAAAAATGTTTTTTTTGCTCTCAAGATATTCCCGCCGATTACCTCAAAAAGGAAAATAAGAAACCGATTGACAAGCGGATACCGGTGTATAACGTGCGGAGTATTACACTAAAAAATAATGTACTAAATGCAGCTGAAAAAAGGTCGGATGCGTGGGGTCAGGCAGTAAAAGATCGGGTTATTCACGTGGTAGATTTGGTAGCTGCTGATGCTCAATATCATCAGCCTTGTTTTGTATCATTTTTTAAACCCCTAAAAGGAGGAAAGAGCGTGAATCTTCCTTCGGATGAAGTTACAGATGCCATAAATGAAATATCTTCGTATATTGAAAGTAGCGACGAATGCCAATTCGCAATGACCGATTTGTTAAAATTAGTTACCGGTTACGTTCCTACGGTAAAGACGATAAAAAAGCGACTCACGGAAAAGTATGGGGACGGTATTATCATATCAACAAGCAAAACGAAAGAAACAACTGTATGCTTTCGCGATACGGGATACCAAATCCTGACAAATGCATGGTATGACGCGAAGAAATCAGACGATCGAGAGGAAAGATTACGAATTGTAAGAGCCGCTGCAGATATAGTAAGAGAAGATATAAGGTCGAAGGTGTATGAAACTGCATCATATCCCCCGAGCAACAATTTCTTTCAAAACTTGACGGAGGATGACTTGATGGAAACTTGAGGTGCCAGAAACTCTGGGCGCGTTTTTAAAAGGCGTTATCGCGAAAAATCGCAAGGGCGAAGCTGCTACCCAAGAAAAGAAATGTGTACCGATTGCTCATGCAATCATATCGGCGACCAGACCGCGGTCTTTCCTGTCACCCCTTCAATTAGCTCTTGCTTTGTTTTTGTATCGAAGGTTTGGCTCTAAAAATTTGGTATCATTGGTCTCCAATTTAGGCTTCTGCGCATCTTACAAACAAGCTCAAACGTTAGAAATATCAGCAATATTGCAACCACGGCCAACAATCCCATCCGGTTTGTTTTGCCAATTCGTATTTGACAATGCCGATTGTAATGTGAATACCCTCGATGGATTAAATACATTCCACAGTATGGGTGGGATTGTCTGCATAACTCCTTCTAGTGCCGTTACCTTAAATCAGCCAATTACGAAAGTGACAAGGAATCCATCTGCTGCGGAGATTGGAAAGGTTGGAATGATTTCGCTGAAGTCATTTGAAAAAGTCGAAGGTAGTGGATTACGTACTATCATTATTGAGGATTTACAACGTTCTAATCCATTGATGGAAGAAGGAGAACTATTTTCGTCATATGATCTACTTTGGTTGTTTGGAAAATTGCAAGGAATACCGAATATTCCGGGGTGGAGGGGATTCATGGAAACCATAACTAGAAATACGACATCACAGTTAACTCGCGTAACTTGTCTACCTTTCATTAATTCACAGCCGAGCAAATATGATACGATTTATACTACATTACTCTTGGCAGTTGAAGAAAGCAGAGAAGCAAGCCAAAAAACAACTCTCGTTACTTTCGATCAACCTTTGTATATAAAAGCACGGGATATTGTAGCTGCATGTAGTGATGATCCAACTTTTGATAGGGTCATAATCAGGCTAGGAGGATTTCATCTTCTTATGTCCTATCTTGGAGCAATCGGCTACATTATGGCAGGCAGTGGTCTAAAAGAGCTGTTGAGTATGATATATGGTCCCGTGTCTGTTGATAAAATGTTAACAGGTCACGCTTATGCACGTGCTGTCAGAGGACATCTATTAGCTCAATTAGCTCTTGCTAAGTTTATTTTCGAAGGGTTTCCGTTATCCGATGAATACGACACGTTTGTACAAAATATTCTAAGCAACTTCAAACTTGATCCACCTACAGTTACCTCGATTTCCGCGAATTCCGCGCTGCAAGACGTTGGTGAAACGTTAAAGGACCGACTAAAAAACCTGGAGCTGAATGGACCCACCGCAAGACTATGGATTCAATATTTCCGCATGGTTAACGTGATGAAAAATTTTATACAAGCAGAGCGGTCAGGTGATTGGTACGGTCATTTACGGTCTGTTCAAGAAATGCTTCCATACTTCCATGCAAGTGGCCATTTTCCATATGCCAAAGCGGGACAGATGTACTTGCAAGATATGCTGAATTTGCAATCCACAATGCATCCTGAAGAATTCAAACAGTTTACTGAAGAAGGCTATTTTACAATAAAAAGAACAAGTAAATTTTGGAGTGGAACTTGGTCCGATATGACAATAGAGCAGTCATTAATGAGACCCTTTAGTGTACATGGTGGGCTTACTCATGGTCGCGGATATACCGATAGTGTGCAGTGTAGATGGATTTTGGGAATGCCTACTACGCACAACATATGTGAAGTCATAGAAGAATATGGTGGGATATCTTTCGTTAGTTCAGAACAACACGTTGACTGCCGAGATTCGCGCGTAAGCAAAGATGAAAAAGATATTACCGAACTTGAAAAATTCTTCACATCACATCCACCTTTCCCGATACATGATGCGATAGTGTCAATAAGTACTGGCGTTGTCGGCAACGCCAGTATCAATTGTTACAAGGCTGTGGAAATGGGTAAGATCGGAATGGAGCAAATGATCGGAAATAATTTTAAAGACGTCAAGATAAAGCGTACAAATAGAGTACTTCCGTTGGCTACTATCAATTCGGCGATCAAAGTCCATGACAAAATAACACCAATTGACCCTTTGCTACTATTTCATAGAATAATACTAAGAAAGGAAACCGACGAACAACTGATTAACTATCTGCAATACGAGCTTGCTCCATTTCCGCTTTCACTTCTTAACGAGTCCGGTTTGTTGAAAACGAAGAAATCGATCTTGTACGATATTTTTGCAGAATTCGAGGATGAAAAAATCGAATGCACTCACGTGATTGATGGTGGTTTTCTTTTACATCGCGTGGTTTGGCAGCAGAATCAAACGTTTTCGTCCATCTGTGCCAGTTACATCGCCTATGTAAGGAAACACTATGGCTCTAATTCGGTAATTGTTTTTGACGGATACTCTAATAACGCTGATAGTACTAAAAAAGCTGAGCAGCAACGACGTGCTTTCAAAAATACGAGTGTGGACATACAGTTTGATGAAAACATGACCGTCACTGTCGCACAAGAGAAATTTTTAGCAAACACGAGGAACAAGGAGCGACTGATTACGATATTATCAGAAAAAATGAGAAACGAAGGCTACATCACCAGGCAGGCAGTGAATGATGCGGATTCGCTAATAATACAGACAGCTATACAAATGTCTTTCGATTACCAAGTCACCGTTGTTGGAGAAGATGTAGATTTACTTATTTTACTTATAGCTTTGGCTCCAGCAGAACGCAACATTTATTTTGTCAAACCAAAGAGAGGTAACGTAGAGGCGAAAATGTATTGTTCTCGCGAACTACAAACCAGTACTAAATTACAGAGCACTATCCTATTCTTACACGCGTTCGGGGGTTGCGATACCACATCATGTTTCTTCAAAAAAGGAAAGCTAAAATGCTTCAAGCTCATGCGGGACCGGCCATTATTACGAAAAGTTGCGGAGATTTTTAACAACGCGGAAGCTACGAGTGAAGAAATCGCGGTAGCAGGTGAAAGATTCGTTTTAGCTCTGTACGATGCTCCAATAACGGAAACATCATTAAACAAGCATCGGTACAATCTGTTCGCTAAATCTGCTACCCACAAAAAAGTAGATTTAGCTTCTCTGCCACCGACGGAAGCAGCTTCGAGACAACACTCCTTCAGAGTCTATCACCAGATTCAAAAGTGGTTGGGCAATGAAAAATGTCCTGAGCTTTGGGGATGGAAGAGGAGTGCTGATGGCCTGGTACCAGTGCCAACTACCCTACCTGCTGCTCCAGATTCTTTGCTCCAAATTATTTCTTGCAATTGCAAGAAAGGGTGCACGGCAGCCTGCGGATGCAGAAAAGCAGGACTTAAATGCTCGGTTATTTGCGGATATTGCCTTGGAGTGTCCTGCCTGAATGCACAATTTTGTCAGGAGGAAGCCGAAACGCTGGAATCAGAGGTTAACGACGATTCCCCCTTTTCATCCCCTCTAAGTAATGACTATGATGATCCGGACGATCCCGACCCGATACGTGTGTTCTTAAATGACGAAGATGCCATGCCATATACCCCATGCGAAGACTGATAGGAAGACACGTAAGTAGTTATAATTTCTCTTTATCTGAACGTGAATTGGATGATTACAACCATATATGCTATTTTTCAGGTTATCAGGAACGTACAATCATAATATAGTTCATCTAGACGGATTGCAGTCGATTTTTGTACTCTGCCGAATCGTTGTGGTGACATATGTCCCAAGCGGTATACCCTATTGAATAAATCATCAGAAACTTTTTTATGTGAAATTTTGTGACCTTTCTTTTACCTCACCACCTTAATCGTGATGAAGTCAACAGTTACCGAGATATACGAGAAAAACTAAAACATTACACCTATTTTCCAAGATGGCGGCACTAGCTCTACAGGTACGAATGGTGACTTTTTTTTGGTTAAATGTAATGCCAAAAGGAATACGTACACCAATTTTCAAAACTTTGGGTCCGATTCCCGCTATTTTTCCTAAGGTGACTGGGCTATTAGGAAAGAGGCCGAGGAATCCCTTTCAAACTTATGTTGAACCGGAACGAGTCCGATCGCCTGACCCATTGCAACCCGAGGACCTTTTCGTTCTTTTTTATTAGGTTCGAAAAGACCAAGGTGTGAACCGTACTGGGTGCACGGTGAGAGTTAGGAATGGCGTTCAATACTTTCTGGCTATTGCTGCTCCAGCCGTGCATCTCGAAACCACCTTTCGCATTCATCTCCACAATTTGTATGATCATCTTTATCGCCTCTTCCTCCGAATCGCGGCTGTCTAATAGGTCATCTATGTAACTGTCGTTTATGATTGCAGAGGTAGTTTCCGGCATTAGGCGCTCGAATTCCTTTGCATTTCCGTTTTTCACGTAGAGGCCACTACATGGTGAGGATTTGGCACCGAATATCAGCGAGGACATCGTGTAATCGTCCGGTTCTTTCTTTCGGTCGCTGTCGCGCCACAAAAATCCTTGCGCGTCGCGATCGTCGTGGGAAACTTTTATTCGTGAGAACATGTCTTTGATGTCTCCTTTATACGCGACTGCATGTTGTAGAAATGTTGTAGCACGGGTCTCAGTCTAGTTTTGTTTCCAGGCCATTCAGACGACTCAGGGCATTCCGTCTGCTTTGAGGTGAGCTTACCGCTTTTTTTTTGCCTTCCACAGCAGACCTGTTTGCCAAGAATCGCCGACTCGGCTTGTGGTTGTTTCCAATATTTCACCAGCAAGCTTATCTCACCTGCAGCAACCTTATCCACCAATGTGACCCCTAACGCTTCTAATTGAAAGTATGATTTTCCTAGGTAGTGTAATTCATCGTCTTCGATAAGGCCGCGTGTTCCATCTAGCTTTTCTTGCTGGGTATTGGAGTGCGTTTTAATCATGCACTGGCTCACGTTGGTTTTGCCCTTTGGACTTCTCCGTCCGAAAGTCCCGTCAACGACCCAACCCAATAGGGTGCGGGAAGCCACTGGCTCGTTTCTTCCTGCTTCACGGGTTTCCCTTGAAACGATTAGGTCCCAGTAATCTTGCCCGCCAAGTACCGAGAGTACCCCATTTGTGTATTGATTTATGCCTAGGCCAAATAGGTGTCGTCCCGAAGCTATCGTTTCTTCATTTAGGGACTGCATGGGCAGGTCTAGGCCTTCAACTGCGCTGACATCCGTAAGTGTATGTTTACGAAAAGTCCCTATAATGTCAATTGAGACCTTGTGGCTTACGATTTGTATCGAATCGGCAGATCCGATACCTTTCAAAGCTAGTTCAACTTGAGGTCCCTTGGCTCCAATCTTGTTCGCGATTTTGGAATCTGTTAGTGTTATGGTCGACCCTCCATCTAAGAGGGCGACCGTACGGACGCGATCTGCTGGGCCTATAACTGTAATCGGTAACATTTTAAGCAGCGCCTGTTTCGTCGCTAGTCGCAAGTTGTCGGGTTTGGTTGCCTGCTCAGTGATACTGCCACTTGGTTGGTCCTGTAAATTTTTTTCTTTTTTGGGATCGTGCAGGAGTTTGCGATGTCTTTAGCAAGGGTCTTGTTCACAGCGAAATGTCCACCGGAAGGAGAATCATGCATTTCCTGCAAAACTTTCTCTATTTTCTGTTGGGGTACCAAAAGTTGCCAATTAGCGTTTCGTCCATCCGGAGTTTCCCATTTTCTAGAGAGCAAACCTTATGTCGAGTGGATGGAGTCCCGCTGAGTCCAATAGTCTTTGGCTTCCACACTGTTTGCCAATCCGGGCGTATTCCATTTCTTTTCCATCCCAATACATCTCGTAAAGCTGGGTCCGTTGTTTGACTCTCTCGCCATTTCGTTCCATTTTCTTGCAAGTTTATCGATCTCACGATAGGTTCTCCTCGTTCTTCTTGTCGTAGACAATGCCGACAATCTTGTTCACCACAAGGTCTTCTGGAAAGACTGTCTGCATTCGCATGGCTTATTCCAGGACGATGTTGTATTTCGAAGTCGTACTGCCCTAGTCTCTCTATCCGTCGAGCAATCTGTCCTTCTGGGGATTTGAATGACATCAGCCATTTTAATGAAGCATGATCCTTCCGGACTAAGAACTTTCTTCCGTATAGATAGCGATGAAAATGTCCAATCGTTTTCACTACTGCAAGAAGCTCTCGCCTGGTCACGCAGTAGTTTCGCTCCGGCTTACTTAAAACTCTGCTAAAGTAGCTGATGACTCTCTCTTGGTCTGGCAATTTCTGTGATAACACTCCTCCTATACCCGAAAGGGAAGCATCAGCGTCGACAATAAACGGATGATCGGGAAAAGGGTAAGCTAAAATAGGTGCAGTAGATGAGCCTTGAGTCGTTGAAAGGATTCTTCGCATTCCAGGGTCCACTCGAAAGGTGTTTTTATGCCGGTGAGGGGGTGTAGGGGTCTTGCAACCGATGCGAAGTCCTTGACGAACCGACGATAGTTCGTGCAAAGTCCAATAAAGCTCTGTATCTCTAGTTTGGTCGTCGGTCGTGGCCAGTTCGTTACTGCTCTAACTTTGGAAGGATCCGTTTGTACTCCAGAGGCGGAGACGACATGGCCCAGAAAATGTACTTTTTTTTTTTAATAGGTGACACTTCTTGGGGCTCATTTTCAATCCGTAACGACGAAAGCGTTCGAACACGTCTCTCTGGTTTCGTAGTTGCTTTCCGAAGGTTCGACCGAATATTATCACATCATCAAGATGAACCAGACGTATCTTTCACGTCACACCGTCCAATGCTGTTTCCATTACTCATTCCGAGGTAGCTGCGGCATTACATAGTCCAAACGGCATCAGTTTAAATTGCCAGAGTCCTCCGAGACCGGTATTGAACGCAGTCTCTTCTTTGTCTTTTTCAGTCATCTGTACTTGCCAATAACCGCTCTGCAGGTCTATGGTTGAAAACCACACAGCTCCTGAGACGGCATCGAGAGTATCTTCGATGCGTGGTAGGGGGTAAGAATCTTTCCTGGTTACATCATTGTCTCCGAAAATCTATACAGAATCGTTTTGACCCATCCTTTTACGTTGCGAGGACAATCGGTGAAGCCCAGGGGCTGGACGATGGCTCGATGACGTTGTTCTTCTTCATCTCTTCTACGAGCGTTTTCACTTCGATTCGCGAAGCCAAGGGTAGTCTGCGCACCGCCTGTTTGATTGGAGAAGTTTTCCCGACGTCGATTCGGTGTTTTGCTAATGTACAGCACCCCAAATCCCCTGAGTGGCTGGCGAAGACATTTCGAAACTCTGACAGAAGAAAAGCTAGACTTTCTTCTTGATGACTATCCATGTTTCCAGCCGACCTCTCGAAAAAGATCCTTCAAATATTCAGGAACCTCTCCTGTCAATTTCTTCATAACTCGAACGTTCGTCCGGGTACCGGAATCCTCTCGTTGATCCACTTACTCGCTGATCAACAGGGGCGATGATACTCTGGGCACAGGAATTCTTTCGTAAAATCTCAGGGATATCTCCCTCGTAACTCGTACTCCCTCGCTGGTCAACAGGGGCAAGGCCCTGGACACAGGAACTCCTCGCGGGCATCACAGAGTTTTTTTTTTGTTGTTTTTTCGTTTCTGCACTCTTCGGTCTTTTTGAGGAATCCCTCCGACGGTGGATAACTCTCACTTTGCTCGTACTTTCTCTCGAGAGCAGCTGTACCTTAATTCCTCCAGAAACCAAGATATTGTCCATCGTCGAGATGACACACTTCTGCGCCTTCAGGAAGTCAAAACCCAGGATCCCGTTATCCTCGATGTCGATGATGAGGATGCGATGAGCTGTCGTAATCTTTCCCTCAATAGAAATTTCCACGTCAGCTGTGACAAGGACGGGGGTCGTCGCTCTGGTGACCGAGCGGATCGAGATACGAGGGTGGAATCTGGAAGTGATTTTAAGGAGATCAGGCCGAACAACAGTTATCTCGGCGCCTGTGTCGATTACCCAAGTGCAATTGACACCTTGCACGGTCCCTTCGGCATGTAATCCGGACTGACGGAGACCGCGGATCACAAACTGAGTGTTACATAATATAGTTTTTTTGGTCCTTTGTCCTCTCGTTCCGTTCGTGTGTTGAAGCGGAGGAATCCTTAGGTCGGCTTTCTCGCTTTCCGGCGTTTCGTCCTTCGTCACGGGAACGATAGTGTTCATCCTTCCACTCGTTACGGTACGGCTGGGCTCGGTACGCGTTGTTCGTTCGTCTTCGGGAGGGCCAGTTCCGTTGTATGTTTCCCTCTCGGTTACAGTTCCAACAGATGCAGTCGGTACGAGGTGCTTCCCGCTGGGGCCTAGAACTGCGTGGATGAAGTATCGCGGAACGCAGATCAGCGAGCTGTGCTCTAATTTTCAAAAAGTCATAATTTTTTTTTTTTTTTTTTAACTTCTGGTTCTTCGGGGGGAGGGCTTCGTCAACCTTCGTCCGACGAACCCTCCCTGACCCTACATCAGCCTTGTCTATCGCCTCTATCTCTAGGGCTTTAATAAAGATTTCGCGTAAGGTGGTAGGAGTAGCCAGTCTGATCGAGTGGCGGATTTCCGAATCACTCAGGGCGTTTATAAATCGGCTCGATGAAAGCTTGCCACGGACTTCCGGGGCGCAATCGGCCCAAGGCAACCCGCGGCAATCTCTCAATATCATTGCCTAACGAAGCTAAATCTTCACCCGATTTTTGTTTTCTAGTTTCAAATTGCGTTGAATGGAGTTTCGCTAGGTGTTCGTCGCCGTAGCGTAATTTCAGCGCGGCTCTCAATTGAAAATAATTTATGAAGTCATTATCTGATATATGCCGGTTACAATCAATAATGCTTGTCCGCAAAGGGATCCAGCTGTTGTCGCTTCATCCCAAGCATTCAAACAATCGTGTCACCATCTCAAACTGGCGTTCATACTCAGTCCAGTTTGACAGTCCGTCAAACGTGCCGATTCTTGATCGGTATTCAGCGCTCTGAGGCAACGCATATTCCGTCTGGTCAGATAACAGGTTCATCCCCGCAGGAACTCGTGCATCACCGGGCACAACTTCCGCGCAAACTCTTGCAGGAAACTGTCGCGGTTCACCGGCTCTTTCTCGAATTGTAAGTGGCTGAGAACGCTGTGTCGATGGGTTTATAAATGTCAAATCAGCTCGAGATTTTTCACGTCTCGAAGATACGGGGTTGAAACCCGCGTCTCCCGACGGTTCTCCCCGTTCGTACCACCGCGAAACTATACGCTTCGCGAAACGAAGTTGCTAGTAGATGGAATGGCAAAATCGACACAGCGATCTTAAGCGGTCTCTAAGCCCCTCGCGCGCACAACTACCGACCTTGTAACCATTGGGGTAAGTTCTTCTGGAGGGGGTAACACATTGCTGTAATTATATTCCCGTCATTCTGTTGGCGGGGTCCTCCGGATGGATACTGGAGGCGGTGGCACAGAAGTCACACTCATCCGGGTCACCAGGGTGCCGACCAGTTCCTGCAGCTTCCTAAATTCTTCCCCAAGTTCTTCGTAGGAACCGGCGGTGGACTCAACTGCTTCTTCCTCTCGCGCACGTCTACTTCGGTTTGATCGCGTTAGGACCATCATGTTCTTTTTCCGCTTCTGGCACCAATGTAACGTTTAAATAATTGTAAAGCGAAGTCAATTGAAATGACCGTTTATTAACCGGTTAGACAACCGGATTCTCGTCAAAGACTGTTATTCTCAATAATAGTAACTGACTCGGCAACGGCAGAAGAGAAGATCGCCGAGACAGCCGAAAAACGTTGATAGCATGACAGCCCTTGATACGAGTTTTCGGGGTGTACAGAATAAATTTACCACCGTAAACTCGCCGCATTATAAATCTACCGTCGTAACAATATATATATATATATATATGTTAGCGCAATTGTCCAAATTGCGGTGCAATTTACGATTGAGCAAAACAGAAGAGAAGAAAAGAAACAAGAAAGGAAAGAATTTATGAACAACGTGAGAATAAGAGGAGAATAATTAATTACTTTGGGGAATGAACACTCATTAACGTTAAAAGAACTATTATATATCAATTCTACTGAATAAATCACTTAAAAGGAATAGTTTGAGTACTCAATTTTAATAGAATCTAACATATATATGTATATCTATTAATCTAGATATATATCCATGTACATGTATATATAAATTCTAAGGTTAGTCTGATTGCTATTGAATGCATAAAACTTATGTAGATACGTTTTTGTTAGTAGACTTGGTTAATGTTATAAGATTCAATGATTTGTAACTGTATTTTTACGAGTACGAAATTTTGAAATGAGTTAAGCTAATGGATAAATAAAGGAATTACTGAGCAAGGTTAAAATGAACAAATAAGTAAAACGAGACGATATTATAGACTGTGACCAAGAATAAAGCTCTCAAATACTTTATTGAGATTTATAACGGAATTTTTAATTTACGAACTGCGAGTGAATTTTGACATTATCACGATATGAACAAAATGTATTATCCGTAGTAAACAGGTCTGGTCGAGGTAGAATAAAAATATCGTGATAACTGAAAATTTGGAAGTCGAATAGTAGGACGATTACAAAACGGCACGGTACTCTATAAGAATGTTAAACATTCGTGTAATAACTCAAATAATGATATCGCTAATTTCGAGTACTACAACGGACATTTTACATAAAATAACACCACATGCGATATCATGAAATTTACAAAATGAAATTCTGATCTTTAACCATATTGACGCAGAATGAGAGTTGACTATTGAAATGGCGATTCGACATGTGATAATGGAGTCGTTGAATTTACAAATTGGATGGTATAATACTTAAATTCTCATGGTTTTATTCGTCTCTCGTGCCCAAAAAATCGATTTTTTTTTTATTGTTTAAATGTATTCCTTATGTATCTAGGAATGTGTACACAAAGTTATATAGACTAATTCGAAATATTTCCAAAGATACAGCACTGAACGCAGTGGGGTATCAAGCAGGTATATGAGCGCTCGGGCAGTTAGGGCGCGCGCTCCATCCCCTCGGTCGAATAAATCCAAACTATGGACCTGAAAAGGTTTATAGCACATTGAGGGCCTTCGGAGCACCTGGTTTATGATTTTATTATTCCTTTCTGTGTACGGGTTTTTCCGTAGCTGCCTCTAGCGTCCAGAGTTAGTCTTGCTTCGAATCTTGTCGAGTGAAAAACCGTGCGGTGATCGTTCTTCGAAGCCACGAAAACGCAGATTCCACGGGAATCGATTCACAAGTGAATCAAATAATTCAGAGTGAAGCGGAAGTAGCAGTGCGAGGAAATTAGCCACCGCGAGCACCGAAAATATAAACGTTCATCCAGGTCACTGTTACCGAATAATTGAATTTCTGACAGTGTTTTTTGCAATAACTGACATGGTATTATGCAGATCTTTACTAAAACTTTTGCTGGTATTCTTAAAATAAATCCATACGGTGACGATTGCCCCGTTACTAAAAATGAGTGCGTGGGTCATGTACAAAAGCGTATGGGTACTCGACTCCGAAATAAAAGGAAACAAGAAAAACTCGGAGGTAAAAAGCGGTTGCCTGATTAAAAAGTAGACAATTTATTATGGTGTGGCAATCAGGAGAATTATCAATTCTGTCGAAGATATGAGAAAAGCTGTCATGGCAACGCTAGATCACTATTGTTCGAGCGATAAGTCTCCTCGCCACGAGAATCGTCCGTCAGGCGCCGACAGCTGGTGTGAATGGCGCAAAGCTGAAGCCACGAACTCTCTTGCGTCTTTCAAACATCCTGCTCGATTGATTGACGAAAATGTGGAGAAACATATTCGTCCAATCTACGAGGAACTTTCGAATGATCAACTTCTGACACGATGCTTAGGCGGGCATACGCAAAATTCGAACGAATCTTTCAATTCTACCGTCTGGCGCATAAACCCGAAACATCTCAATTCTGGCAAAAAAATCGTTAAAATTGCTGCATATATGGCTGCAGGAATGTTCGACGAAGGATATTCTGCAGTTTTAAATATTATGCAGCTGCTCGATTTAAAAATTGGCTAAATTTGCAAGATGTTTGCGGATAACATCGACGCACGACGAATCGAGAGGGAAAATCGGCGTACGTCCTTTTCCAGCAAGGAAGCTCGCACGGCCCGTAGACTCAAGCAACTCCATCAAAACGAGTTTTTTGAGGAAGAAGAAGGTTTACTTTATGGCGCAGGGATAGCTGATTAGCGTATTATAACCGTAAGTAGCCGAAAAATAACATTTTTCTTGACCGAAAACTTTAAAGCCCGTTTTCTCGAGTTTTCGTTTTTACGATTTTTCTAAATTGGCGGGCGTGATTGCAAAAAAACTAGACGACCAATCATAACAAACCAAAGCTTGTTGGCTTCAGTATTGTTTTCTTCTCTATTTGAACTAAAAACATTGTCGAAAAAAAAATTCTTAACAATTTTTTTAGCAAGTTGAAATGATTTTTTTTTTTCACAAAAAGCACATTTTCTGTTTCAAACCCGAGAAAACATTCGAATTTCATAATTTTTTTAGTTTTTCTTAGTTCATATAGAAGAAAAATATATTACAATTGAAATGGTTTTTGGTTTTTTTGTTTCAGATGAAAATTACGAGCTCCATCTGTCCCGCCGATTGGAAACATCAGTTGCACGAATGTGCATAAAAATCGGTTGCCTGTGAATATTTTTCTTTAAAAAAAATTGTCTTCTCATGTTCAGACATGTAATGAAATAATCTGAAAATTTCACTAGACTTGCTTTTTTTTTTACCTTAAAAAAATTCCCCAAAACATCGATTTTTCGAACCGTCCAATTCAGGATCCCCCCTTAAGTTGTTTTAATTTTTATGACTTGTGAAGATGGCTAGCTAGCACCTCGATGATTTTTGTATCTTCATTATAAAGTTGTAGAATTTTCAAGAAGCAGCTAAGATAGAAAGTAAAACTGAGAACGTGTTTACTCGGACGTTATTCGTGGCCAACTCTTCTTCTTCACTAGTTTCTTCCGTCGTCTCTTACTATATAGCTCAAAGTAACGGCTTTGTGGTCTGGATTCGTCGTTAGTCAAATTTGTCAATCTTAGGCGGGCATTTTCAAAATGCCTTAAAGTCGAAATCGTTACAGATTGATAACTTCAAAGCTAATGGATATTGTAGAAATCTCAAGGATCGATAGCTTAGAACTATAGTAGATATTATAGAGATCTCAAGGATCGATAACTTCAAGCTAGTGGATATTACAGAGATTTTACGGGCTGGTAACTTAGAGCTAATAGTTCAAAGTCAAATTTCAAGGAAAAATAGTGGGTTCTAGTGAGGGTGTCTAGAAAAATAAGTATGTGGATCGGATAGTGGTGCTGAGGATGTGACACCTCCCCTCCCGTTGTCAATCGATACGCTGAGGCTTGTCGTTTGATGGCGTAAACGTTCATGTAATTCTTCGATTGTGGGAAGTGGCGTTGAATCCTTTTTAGGGGCGTCAGGTTGTGTTTCGATTTTTCCATCTTCTGGGTCTTCTGTACTTACTTCGTTCGTCTGTCTGCTCAATTGTATTAAAAGATGCTTTATCGAGCTCCGTGAGGCTCCCAGAAGATAAATGCTCCATCCGTAAATTGCGTGTAGCGTATAACCATGTATGATAAGTCTGATTGGTATAAAAATTCCCATTATTCCGGCCGAGGCCCATCCAAAAGCAATAAATCCGTTCCAAATTTTCTTTCCAGTAGATTCTGCAATTTTGTTCAGCGCGTTTTCATCAAGAAGTTTCACGAGTGAAATGGTGTTTCCCTGTATGTCATGTTCCGTCGTTCCCCGAACTATAGTATCCAATACCGCAGGTTCTTCAGCGGGAAACATAAGATGATCTTTTAAATTTCCCAAATCCTCCAGAGTATGAATGCCATTTGTTCCTGAAGGCCCAGGGTTCACATATTGCTACTTCAACTGGTCCGGGTGTGAACCGATACCATATGTCGTCATCTATTTCATACATGGTTGCTAAGAAAGGGCTACATTTCTTTCGTGTTCCTGATGTTACTAAAATTTTGCATTTTGGAGTGATAAATAATGATGAATTTCCCATTTGAACCGGGAGTTCGGAACAACATTCTTTCGTAGATCGAATTTGACATTCAACGGGGATACATTTTACAATATGAACCACTTCTCCGGCCGCATGAGCCATGTATCCTGGTCCTTTCATAAGGTTGTATGTTAATCCATTCGGGGATAATGTAGCTATTGTCAGTGCGTTTTTTAGTACTTGTCTTTCCAATTGGCATTTTTGGAGATTATGTCTTCATAAAGTTCAGTGATCTGTGTTCTTATATGCCTCTCTACATAAATGAATTTTGAATTCATATAAAAAAAAATATCCATGTTCTTGACATCTAAGGCTATCTTCCGTTTAATAGGTTTATCAATGGTTGTCTCGAAAATAATGAGTTCTGGATGCTCGGTTTTCATTATTGTGTAACCGCAATCATATTTGTAACATTTCGGCTAGACCGGGTGGACAGTGGGGTGCGGGATACCCGGTGTAATCCGCAAATGGGTCTGGGGGTCTCGTCCCCCTCCGCCGGATGCTTTTGACTACCCCGGTGCTTGTGGGTAGTTTAGAATAAAGGAGAGCGGTACAAGCTTTTAATGTAACAAAAGATAAAGTATTCATTTAGTGTGAATAAAACCTAATGGTAGGGTACAGGTGGTGCTGGTACAGGGTCCACACTAGAAACAAAGAAACGTAGATCTCGAATTTATAATTCGCGGATACGTAGTAGAACACAAGAATACAATGACAATTTGGTTTATCTTACATACTAAACCGGGTGACCACCAATATAGCTCAATCTTAGCGTATTAAATGATATAAGCCTGAGTGGCTCTGGATGCTAGTTCAATCATCGGGAGATATCCGAAGGATATTTTAGTCAACTGAGAAATGCGAAGTCGCAGTGACTTGACGGAATATCAAGAGATATTATCGGTGGGTATTTAACTCGCTATGAGAAGTCGCAGTGACTTGAATAAATACCAGGAGATATTCGGAGCAGTGCTTTACACTAGAGCATAGCTGGATACAGCGGTTGCTGTCTCTATACTAGGTATGATAAACCTTGGCCTATACTCATGCTTAATACTGTCCTACTTCTTATAACTAATTCGTATTCATCTAGTCAGGAAAACGAATTGAATTTCGTGAACGCGACCTAGTGCGGTACGGTATTTCGGTGAGTAAAGGGGAAGCCTTTACTCTTATCGCGTCGCGCCTAGCGGTCCGGGGTCTCGTCCCGCGGTCCGTACGTCTGGTTGGACGGAGTTCAGCTAGTTGGTCGTATTAGTGACTGGTGGCTAGTGAACAGACTTTGCCTCGCTGAGCGTGACCTCCTATTATCGAAGAGTGCCGCTTTGTATGTGCGAGCGCGTGGCCGCCCCGCGGCGGGAGCGGTGTACTCGGTCAGTTGTCTCGGGATGTATTACTGGGATGTCGCTGCCTCGTAACGGGCTAGCTCGGCGGTGAATTAGCTATGGGCGCTAATTGACAAATCGGCGGGCTGGGGCTGTCACATCCCCCCCCCCCTTCTTCGGGAGAGGTGAGACTCGCCTCTTTTTTGGCCCCACGTATGTGAGGTTGCCAGCGCGTTCGAACCTCAGGGTCCGCTCGTAGTCCTGCCTCCTCTGCTTCCACTCGCGGGTTCCCACTGGGACCGTAACCTCCACTCCATCCAGGAGCTGGTAGGCCTGGCTTGGCCTGGTGGTCGGCGGTGGCGCTCCCGTTGAGTACTCCGGTGCGGGTGTTTTTGTCCTTAGTGCCACAGGTGCTCTAGCGGGTATAGCAAAGGTTGCCAATGAGGTTCAAGCAAAGGAACATCAATTACAGGAATCCAAGTGCCACAATGCGACAATGGAGGCGATCGGTTTGGGGAAGGGCTTATACCTGAAACCATATAAAGATGGTATGGGACTGTATTTGATGCCGGCAAAAAACTGATAAGGCTACCACACCGAGCCCTCACAGATGTCGATTTAATCAACTATGCAAAAGCTATGAAAATCTCACATTTCCAGAGTGTTTTTATGCAAAATAATTCACCCAGTTCAGGGCTTAGAAAGCGTGAATCCGCAATTATCAGCCTTGATGTTAAAAACGGTCGGGGACGCATTGGGTTGCATATACGAAAAACGGCAGCGATGCGGTGTATTTCGACAATTTCGGTGATTTACCACCACCTAGAGATCTAATGAAATATCTCGGTGTTAGTAGCGTAAGATATAATCATAAGAGATATGAAGAATATACCGCAATCATTTGCGGCCGCTCGTGTCTCAAATTTCCCAGCGGACAAATATGTAATGTATGCATATCGTTCGTGCGTTATTTGTCATGGCTGATTTGTTCACGCTGACACACTCCGGAGAATCGTCGGTGTCAGGGTGTCAATATTTTCCACCCATCGATCTATCGCCAACGAAGACATACCGAGAGAGTTTCTAATTGAAACAGAATGCTCAGACTGCGCCGGCGCCGAGTCTGTACAGGCGTCCAGGTTCGTCAAAATGTTACTAGGATCATTCATTCGCGAATCGCGTCTGCTATTGCAGACAGCTGGCTATCAAATGTCGGGAGGGTATGTTACGTTCGCCGTAGCGTAATGAGCAGCACTTGAAAATTAAGCTACTGATGGTTATTACGAATCAATTGAATAATTGGAAGCGATTAATCAGTGAACTGTGCTATTTTTGTTTGATCGAGAATGATTTTTTTTGTTATTTCGAGTATGTTGAAAATCAAAATGAACTAAATTCATGTCGATCGAGAAATCTAGTCACTGAAAGTTCAACAACAATTGATTATTGTTTTTTCATAACTGTCTCTATTCGAATAAATAAAAAATCTCAGGTCTGTGTGTCCGGTGGTCAAAGTTCATGAGTTGACTCAAAAAAGTCAGAATCTAACATAAAACAGCAGATGCGGAAAATTAGGTATGTGAAAACGAATTCTTTAGTTTAATTTCGTGTTTATTTAATGAATGTCAGCAAAACGTCTTATCGAATTTACAATTGAATAAATTGAAATAAATGGTGCGTGATTTCTTCTCATGGGAGTGAAAGACCTGTGGCGAGTCGCCTGTTTTCGACCTCTGCATCGCGGTTCTCCGTTGCAGTATCATCTACCGTGCCTTACGTCGAAAACATCATTTCTGTTTTCAAGCTACTCTAGCTATCTTATTTTAAGCTGCTGGGCATCTGAAACTTCAAGGTAATAATTATCATTCAATCAACAAAAATTTTGGGAACGTACCTAAAAATCATACTTCCTTCAAACCTCATTTTCTTGGAAACAAACAAACATTGCTGTAGAAAAAAAAAAAAAAAAAAACAATGGCAATCAAAATACTGAATTTTACAAAACAAATGTGAAATTTGTGTAAAAGTTAATTTAATTCAACTTTCCGTTATTAAATCTCGCACTATTCCAACATCAGCTTCCTCCACGGCCAATGCTGAACAGATGGGCTTCGTCGTGCCAACGTAGATAGAAATCAACCTATGCTGCTCTAGCTATCTTATTTCAAGGGGTATTGTGGTCTAGAGCGAGATTACCCCTTAAGGGGACCAGTGCAGCGATCTCAAAAAGAATTAGTTACATCGTCCAGAAATAATTTATTTTATGACCAGATTTAATTCATATCATGAATAAAAAGTGTGAAAAAAATGTTTGTCGCAAGGATTTAAAAAAACACGTGAGGTGTCGTGGGACACCTGGTAAGAGCGAAGCTCTCAACGCATTTTTTAAATTTATTATTATACCTCCGGGCCATGCGAGGATACTTTTCGTAGTTTATTGGGAAAGTGAAAAAAAATAAATTAAATGAATCAATGGAGAAACATAACTTTATGAAAAAACACTTGTTCGGTGGTCGGTGGATAATCTACTGGAATCCATTATTATACTATACACACTATACTCCGTTCCACAAGAGACCGACCTCCGATCTCTCTGTCACTCCGCCAAAATCGCTAAGGCGCTGCGTTGGCGCTCTCGCACTCGTCGATCGGAGGTCGGTCTCTCGTGGAACGGCGAGTATACACAAGAACACGATTTATACAAAGAGAAGCGCTGGAGTGAGAGAAATGCACGCTCGGGAATTCTTGGGAATCCTCGGAGAGAGAGAAAGCAAAAGAGAGGAAGACAGCGAGAGTGGGCCGCGTGGGCCTCGCTGCTCGTCCCCCACTCTATAGCCGCCCAGTATATGTAGATATAGTAGCCATGCGGTGTCGGTAAGGTAACGGCCGATATACAGATATAGTAGCCCATGCGTTTTTCGGTAACGTTACGGACAATTTTTCCCAGTCAGGTCTCCCCGCGTGGCCTGAGTAATAGAGCTTAGCTCTAAAAATCAGCGACTAAAAATGCGCGAGAGGATAGAATTTGGACTTTTCAGGTGATCATTGATTTTTGCAACATTGAATACGTAAAATATCGATCATAAAATACCAAAGAACTTCAGAGGCTCCAGCCTGTTGGTGCTGATCATCAATTTAATTTATGCAAATACAGTGAAACCTCACTTATACGTATCTCAAGGGGTACGCCAAAAATTACGTATAAGTGAGAATAACGTTCAAGTGAAATTCCGGAATAGAATTCCAATTTGGTATGATCGGCAAAAAAATCGAAGTTCGAGTGGTTCGATAGCGTTCACGTCGGCATTGCAATTGTTATACACACACACATCATCAACTGAACGAAACTCGCCGTAAACTTTTAATAATAGCATATTCGTATATTTATCGCACACTGCCTTACATTTGCACTATAATACGGTTTTAACTACGGATCACTAGAAAGAATCACAGTAAGATAAGAATCACAGATGGAAGAAACAAAAGACAGATAAGGAAAGGTTATATAGGTTTAAAGAAGCCGTCGATGATAGTTTGCTTCTTCTCTGCCAGCGAGCACTCGTAGATTAAACGTTCATAGTCGCTGATGAGTTGTATGCTTTTACCATCAACAACCTTGGACATTAAGTATCGTTTAGTGATTTCCAGCGCCGACAATGCTTCACAAAGTTTCACTGGAACTACGTTGACAGTACTGTCTCTTTCGTCCGAATCTTCGTCCGAGTTGTGTGCTAGAATTTCAGTCACAATGTCATCGTCATCTTGTGCCGCGCATGTACTCAAGTCTTCATCGTGATGAACGAAGTCCTCGAATTGAAGTCCAACAGACACTTGTGCCCAATCTTCGGGCTCTTCGATATTAAGCTCATTTTCTTCGTTAGCAGAGGCATCAAGATCATTTGCTTTCACAACTCCTGCCTTCCGAAAGCACTTGGCAATGGTGTCAGACTGTACTTGGTTCCATGCAATACCGGTCAGCTGCATTGCCTATAAACAAGAAAAAAATTGCGAGTTTTAAACACTGCCTAAAAACTGCCCGTCCAAAACATTGTTAGAGAATGTATAATACCGAATTTAGGTCTACATATACATTGAAAATATTAGAATCTCATAAACTCACCTGCAGGACATTCAAGTTTGGCTTCGCTTCTCCCGCGTCGAGTGCCGCGACTGCCCGCTGTACTAGCATCTTGCGGTATTTGGCCTTCAAAGCAGCGATGATTCCTAAGTCAAGGGGCTGCAGATGGCTTGTACAGTTGGCTGGAAAAAAAGCCAGTTCAATGTTGCTAAAACGAAGTGCCGGAGGGTGAGCTGCGCAGTTGTCAAGCAACAACAAAATTTTCCTCTTATCACGACGCATTCTGTCATTTAGCTTCTCTAACTGCAACTTGAATAATACTCCAGTCATCCATGCTTTCTTATTCGCTGCGTACTCTGTAGGAAAACTTTTCACGCCTTTAAAACAACGCGGCTTCTGTGATTTCCCGATGACCAGGGGACGGAGTTTATCAGAGCCATCTGCATTTGCTGTTACAAGCACTGTCAGCCTTTGCTTACTTTGTTTTCCCCCGTGACAGGGATTTCCTTTTTCGGCCAACGTTTTAGATGGTAGGAGATTATAAAATAGACCTGTCTCATCGGTGTTATAAATATCCTGCAGATCATAATTCTTTATGATTCGAGGCAAATTAATGTTCTTTCATTGCTCTACAGTAGCCTCATCGACACTATTAGCTTCCCCGCATACACTCCTGCCGGTTATGCCGCAGCGGTTTTTGAATCTGAACACCCAGCCAGTCGACGCTCTGAAGTCACCAGTTATATTTAATTTTTTTGCAAAAATTAAAGCTTGCTCTTGCAGCAACGGACCACTCACAGGTATGTTTGCAGCCCGTTTTTGTTGGAACCATGTAAGAAATGCTTTGTCCAAGTCTGAAAATCGGCCCTCTTGAGTTCGTGTTCTCTTCTCGCCTGAAGAACCTGCCTTAGATGCATTTGATCTAATACCTGTTACGTCTTCGATGTTAGGTTAATCAGACAGCTCTATTACAATTTCGACGTGGGTTTTGTCAACCACTACTAAGCGTAGTTGAAATAATTATTGTGTTGTTATGTTTGAATAATATCAGGTTTATTGTAGGTTTTTTGTTGATCTCTGATTAATTGGATTATTTACCAGGGTGATCAAAGTTATTGCACTAAGATTTTTATAACGTTAAATACAGTGGTTTTGAAAACACACCTAAACTCTTTAAGTTCTGGAGACGAGAGTAATTGTTTAGGTGTTGATTCTTGAGTTTCTGAAGTAGTAAGTGAGGAGTTTGCTCTGTTTCTTAAAAAAAGGAAAGTTCGGTTTCTGGAAAAAAGGGACGATCTTAGTTTGGCAGGTTGTTGAAGGTGATGATCTCATTGGTTGACTATTCTAGGGTTTTTTAGGATTCGTTTAGGATTTTTATGATGCGAGTCGATTGGATGAGAGGTCCAATGACGAAGCAGTGAAGGGAGGTCTTAGGTTTTAGGGGATGGTTCTTCTCGTTTTTAAGATGAAGATTTTTGTTTCCAGAACTTGCCGAGTTTAAGTTTACAAAAGGAATAATGTTATTTCTATATAAAAGTATGAAATTGATGAAAGAGTTGGAAAAAATTATGTCTACTGGTGAATTGGTTTCTTCTAATTACATATTTCATATTAATGGAAATGATGGATCGGGTGTAAGTAAGGTAGACATTTGTTAGGATACTGTTGAATAGGGGGATGTAGGTACAGTAGAATGCATAGGCTAGTGGCAACCGCATGTCGGTAAATATGAACGTCTGTGGTTGCTGATTGGGATGTAACACCTCCCCCCTTGGAACTCGAGCGTCCGCGCTCGAAGTAAAGCGGGAGCTGTCGTACCGACATGAGATTTCCAAAACTAGCGCGTGGAAGCTTGAACTTAAAATATAACTTATGATTAACGAGAATAATATGAGTATTAAATTTTGATTACATGATTATAAATCTATGATTGATATTCTAAGTTTGATTACATGGTGATATAGTGCGTGATATAATTAATTGACATGAGTATAATTTGAAAGGTAGTTAATGATTACATTATTAAGGTAAGTATATTTGTAAAAATTTTCAATAATATAAATTGATTATAATTACTTGATTAATCATGGTAAGTTTGACTAAATGTAAAATTAAGTATAGTGTATAAACTTATTATCTAGGCACGTTATGAAATGTAATTATCTTAATTATCAAGTATGTTAGTATATAATTGCAAGTAAAAATTTAATATATTTGGATTTTCATGGTTTTGTCCGTGAGCTAGCGATTCGAGTCTTTGTCTGTATGTAAGATTTTTTTCAGGTTGGTTTTGGAAGTTGCATCCGAAAATTTTATAAGTGGGCGTAAATTTAGTCTATAAGGTACTGTAGGTACAATGTTCAAAGCGGAAAGGAATGTGCGCTAGAGTGACGGAAGGATTTAAATGGGTTAAAGAGTTAGTAAGCTATTTTAGCTCGGTCGCAATGAATTATTTTCCGATTGTTTTTACCTAGTTCAATTTCTATATCATTTTTGTCTGGAAAAATTTCGGTGATTTTATATGGTCCCTTGTAATTGTCATCTAATTTACCGGTTCTTTGATTTTTGACTAAATATATTTCTTGTCCAATCTTGAATTTCACGGGGTTGATTTTTCTATCGTAATATTGTTTAGATTTTAGTTTTGCTTTTTCTAAGTTTTCGCGGGCTGTATTTCTAGATTCGATGAGTTTGAGCGTTAGGTTCTTTACATGGTCGTCATAAGTAAGGACTTCGTCAATGTACGGGAATTCTGAGGGTATTCGTGCGTCGCGTCCGTAAATTAAGTGATATGGGCTGTACTTTGTACCTTCGTGAATACTTGTATTATAAGCAAATGTCGCGTGCGGGAGCCATTCATCCCAGTTCTTCTTATTTGTATAATGTTTTAAATAGTCGGCGAGAACTTGATGACTTCTTTCTAGGGAACCGTTTGATTGAGGGTGGAATGCTGTTGTTTTGATTTGATTAATCTTGAAGGATTTAGCTAATCTTTTCATGACTTGACCAATAAATGCTGCTCCTTGATCCGTTAGAATCAATTTTGGGCATCCGTATTTGCAAATAAAATTAATTACAAGAGCTTCTGCTATATTATCTGCTGTTGCATTGATTAATGGTACTGCTAAACAAAATTTTGAAAGATCGTCTTGCATTGTGAGAATGTATTTATAACCTTTGTCAGAAGGAGTATTTATTGGTCCTACGATATCGAGGGCTAATTTATCGAAAACGTCTGCGGAAGTGTCTGTAATAACCATTGGTTGTTTCGTTTTAATTCGTACGAGTTTCTTTTTCTGGCAACTTACGCATTTCCTAATGAAATCTTCGACTTGCTTTTTAATATTGTCCCAGAAATATTTTTGTCTTATTCTGTTATAAGTTTTAGTGACGCCTTTATGGCCTGCTATGGGTGATTCGTGATTTTCTTGGATTATTTTTTGTCTTTGCTCTACTGGAGGTATGATTATTTTATCTTTACAGATTGTTATTTGAATAGGGGTTTTTTCAAAAGTTTCGCGGATAATGTTTTTAATTCGAATCCAAGCTGTATCGTTCAGATTACTTCTGCCTCGAGATATTCTTGCGGTTTTGATTTTCATCTCTTCCATTTTTAATTTTAGGTTGTTGAATGCTTTATAAAAATTTATTTCTTTTGGAGGGTCCTGATCGTTTTCTTGTGTCACGAGAGCGAATACTGTTCTTTTAGACGTACCAGTTACTATTATTTGTCCTAATTTATATTTGTTTAGTGGGGTTATTTTGTTTAAAAGTCCAATTTCTAATAATCGTTTTCCTATTTCACTTGATACTGTGCCATCCGCGGAAATAAAACAAATGTAGTTATCCTTTTTCATCTCTAGGTTATCTCGCGTCTCTATTAGGTTATTAAAATTATCTTTTGTGTTAGGCATCGATGGTCGTATGCTATTATTCGCGATATTACTCATTGGTGTATTTGGTGCATTGAGTACTATTATTTGGTCAAGATTTTCGGGTTGGTCTTTCGAGACATCGGGTTGAATTACATTAATTGGGTCTAAGTTGTCTTCATCTTTGCTTATGTTCTCCTGTAGCTCTTTAATTTCTTCAAGTGTTGCCATAATTTCGGGGATTTTATTCTTCTGTCGATGATCAGGGGTATTATTTTGTATGTTTCGTTCGTTATTTATAATAATTTTTCTTGGTTCTTTTGATTTTCCTTTATGCTCTGTGTGTTTATTACTTTCGCTGCAACATGCACATTTAGTTGGCTTACGTTGTCTTGTAGAGCGTCGAATTTCGAAGGGACGGTCGGTCGTAGGGTCAGGTAATGGGTTTTTGTAAACTTGAACATTTGGTTTGGCTTTAGTGACCTCTTGAGCTTGTTTAGTGTCAATATTTATAGTTTCCTGTTTGCCTGGAGTTGAGTTATTACTTGAGGGTATAATCGTTTTTTCATCGTCTGAGCTGCTATTTTTCGTGGAGATTTCTCCTACTTCCATGGTTTCTGATTCTAAATTTTCATTTATTGTTATTTCATTTAGGTCATTGGATTCATTTTCATAAAAATAAGTTGGTTCTTTTACCGAGTGAACTTGTGCTTCAACTTCTATGATTTGTGGGTTATCGCTGTCTTCTTCAGAAGTCCAAGGTATTGCGTCATTCTGAACAACGGTGTGATTCGGTAGTTCGTAGTTTAAGTTAATCGGTTGAATTGATATATTTCTATCGATTTTTGGTTTGTTTCTTAATTTAGGAGACGGAGTAAATTCAGCTGATTGAGGAGAGCGTTTATTAAATAACTCCGTTGCTAGCATTCGTTGAAAATTGTTTGTTGAACTTGAAAGTTTATTAGTTTCAATATTAGGACGTTTTTCAATATTATCGGTTATTCGAGGTGTAGGGGTTATTTCAGTTTGAGAGGTTGAGGGGTCTTGGGGTCGGTGGATGGGTGTATGGGAGGGTTTGTGAGGTTGAGTGTGTGGGACTTGAGGGGGTGTGTAAGATTTTTTGTTTGGGGTAGGGGGTGAGGAAGTGAGGGTGCGGTTAGGGTCTGGTGAGCTAGTTGAAAGTTCCTTTTTATCTACGCTTAAGTTTGTAAAATTTACTGAAATATCATCAATAATATTGTCATCAGATTCATGATTATTGGAAGATAAGGACTGAACATCGGAATAATCTGGGAGAATTGAAGATTTATTTTGTTTAAGTTTCTGTTCTAGATTTTCGTCAGATGAAGATTGAGAATCAATATATTCAATGATAATTGAAGATTTGTTTTTAATAGATTTACGATTTTGACTATGATTTGGACTACTAAGATTTTCGGGTGATCTGAGATTTTGAACTAGATTTGGACTACTAAGATTTTCGGGTGATCTGAGATTTTGAACTAGATTTGGACTACTAAGATTTTCGGGTGATCTGAGATTTTGAACTAGATTTGGACTACTAAGATTTTCGGGTGATCTGAGATTTTGAACTAGATTTGGATTTTTATCTTGAGTTTGAATTTCGCTACGATTTCTATGAGTTAGAGTTTCTTCTTCCGAAGATGATTCTTCGATTTTGTACGGAGTAAAGCGTTTTATGTCAGATTTTCGTTTCATGGATTCTTTACTTTTCTTCTTACGAGAATATTCTGGAGTATTTGAGTTTACATGAGATCTTTTGAGAACAGGTCGACTATCTGTGAATTCCATGGGAATGTTTATGTCAGCAGTCGCCTGGTTTATGTTAGTTTCAACGGCCAAGTCCGAACGTGGTCCTCCAAGGTTTTCCTCGTCTATGGATTTAGCTGTTTCACTAATTTTATAGTTTTCACGTGCAAAGCCAAAGAAATCTTCGATGTTTGAGTCTGAAGTGTGCATTAGCGATATATTTTTACGACTTTCACGTGCAGGGTTAAGAGGGTCTTCGCTATTTGAGTCTGTTTCCATACTAGAAGATTTATTTTCAAATTTTTTGTTCTTAGCCTCTTCATCCGAAGAGTTTCTTTCATATCTACTATCCTTGTATTTTTTCAAGATAGGTCGTGCACCAGAGTCAGATGATGATCTTAATCTGGCAATGCCTGGGTTAGATTGCTGCTTAGGGTCTTGAGATTTTCGCCATTTGAATTTGATGGGGTATATTTCTCGATGTTCCGTATCAACGGGGTTTCGCGATAAAGCGTCAGCATTTGTATTGATTTTTCCAGCTTTGTATTGAATTTTAAAATCGAATTCTTTCAAACGTTCTCTCCATCTCATTACACGCGATGTAGGGTCATTCATTGAATTTACCCATACTAGCGGTCTGTGATCGGTGACTAATGTAAATTGTCTACCATAGAGATAAGGTCTAAAAGTTTTGAGTGCGAAAACAGTTGCTGCCATTTCCTTTTCGGTCGTTGAATAATTTTTTTCATGTTTATCTAGAACACGTGAGGCGTACGAAATAGGTAGGTCTTCGCCAATTTTACCTTGCGATAAAATTGCTCCGACTGCGTATCCTGACGCGTCCGTTGTGACAATGAAGGGTTTTGAGAAATCTGGATATTGTAATATAGGTGGGTTGCATAATTTGTTACGTAAAGTTTCAAAAGCTAATTGAGTTTCTGTGTTCCATTCGAATTTTTTATTTTTACTTGTTAAATCCGATAATGGCTTGGCAATTTTTGCAAAATCTTTAATGAATCTACGATAATAACCTGCGAGTCCTAGAAATTGTTTAACATTTTTAGGAGTCTTTGGTGTGGGAAGTTTTTGTACTGCTTCTAATTTTTTTGTATCTGGTTTAACACCATCTGAAGAGATTGTGTGACCAAGGTATTTCACTTCTGTTCTTAAAAATTCACATTTATCCGTTTGCAATGTTAAATTAGCTCTACGTAATCGTTCCGCAAGTTTCTTAAATTTAATCGAATGTTGGAGTGAGCGCGCATAAATTACAATATCATCTAAGTATACGAACAAATCATTTCCTTGTAAACCCAGTAATGTTAGATCCATAAGTCTTTGAAATGTTGCTGGAGCGTTTTTCAAACCGAATGGCATTCTATTGAATTCGTAATGACCATGAGGAGTGGTAAAAGCTGTTTTGTGTTTATGTTTTGGATCCATTTTAATTTGATGAAATCCCGAAGCTAAGTCAAATATTGAGAAATATTTGGCTCCGCCAAGTTGATCAAGAATATCTGAGATTAACGGTAATGGATATGCGTCTCCGATTGTTTTTTCATTTAATTTTCTGTAATCTATAACTAATCGCCATCTTTTATTTCCTTTGGAGTCTTCCTTTTTACGAACTATCCATAACGGTGAATTGTAGGGTGATTTAGATGGTTCTATGATTTCCATTTTCAATAGATCTGAGATTTGTTTTTCTATTTCGGGTTTTTGAAAGGGTGGGTGTCTGTATTGTCGGGTATTTATGGGAATATCGTCCGTAGTGATGATTTGATGCGTGCAAGTGTCTGTAGCGCGAAGTGGTTTTCCTGGAATATGGAAAAGGTCAGAGTAATCTTCAATTAAGTCGATAACTGATTTACGCTCTTCCGAGTTCAAGTGATCAATTCGCAATAAGTTAATAACTTCATTAACACGGTTTCCTCGCGTCCGAGTAATTTCGCGTTCTGAAATTTTATTCACTGCAAAATTTTCGTCCTCGTCTACACTTGTATCGAAGGGATACAATGGAATTACGGGGATGTCCACTTCAACGTCGTGTTCCAGGGTATTTATTGCGTATAAATAAGCGATACCATTATTATTTGTTACAACGGCTTCACCAGCGAAAATACCTTTGTGTAGGTCCAATCGAGGTACATAACCGTTTTGAATATCTGAGATTCCTATTCGAACGAACATGATAGTCTTCCGTCTGGCCGGGAGCAGAATACTTTCCTTATCCGAGAAGGGAATTTCGATGTCATTGAGGGTAATGGTATTTGATTTGTAATCTATTTTTCCGCTATGATTGTGCATAAATTCAGTCCCAATGATTCCAGTATAATCTAATGGGAAGTTTTGCGGTACAACGTTAAATTCAGCGAGAACATTATTGATTCTGATTAGTATTTTTCCTAGAGTCATTGGTTTATCAATTTCGGAGATTCCGCTCAGTTCGTATAAAGTTGAAGAGTCGATCAATTCGGGATTTTTTAATTCATTGATCTTTATCAAATTTAATTCAGATCCCGTATCGATTAAAAATTTACCGTCGGATGTGCTTAAATCTATTGATTTTATTTTGATTGAAGGTGATCTGTGATTAGGTGATATTGAACCAAGTTTACATTGCGCGATTTGGGTATTAGTCTTTTTTGTTTTGTTTCCTATTGAGTTGAGGTAGAGGGTATTGCTGGACGCTGGGGTTGAGAGTTCCCCGCCGTTGCGTCGGACCGAGGGGGAATTCGTCCGTTTCCCGCCTGGTCAACAGGGTTATTACCTGCTTGTGTCTGATTTGCCTCGCGTTTGGCATTATTGTATGCCCGTTTTCTACAATCTCGGATTATATGGCCCGTTTTCTTACAGTAATTACATTCGAGATTAGCGTGTGGATTATTCGTTCTGGCTTGGGCAGGATTTGGGCTAAAGTTTTGGTTCGAGTTTGCATTACGAAAACGGCAATCATTTATAACGTGATTAGTACGTTTGCAATAATTACAAAATTTATTATTTTGCGATTGGCTATTAGAATTTGAATTATTCGAGTATTTTAATTGATTATTTTGATTATTATTATTATTATTATTATTATTACGCGGTTCAAATTTTTTCTGATTACCTAGGATTGGGAGACAATCTTTTTTTGCATGCTCTTGAGATGGGAATAATTTTGATATATTTTTCATTTCTTGGTGCTGTTTTTCGATTTTCATCGCTTCTGCGACTACATTATGAAGTGTAGTATAAGGACCTTCGCGTAAGAATATTGCGTATCTCGGAAAAATTCCCGAGACGAAGGATTGGATAGCGGCTTCCGTGGCTGCTATTTTCATAGCTTCTATGTTCTGACCACCTGCGAGTTCGATTTCTAGGATTGTTAATTGTAAATGCCTTCCGATTCTATAATTAAAGTCAATAATTCTTTCTTCCGGTTTTTGTTCGAAATCATTAAATTCTCTGAGCCATACCGAAATTTGTTTTGTCTGTCTAAAATGTAAGTTTAGGAAGTTAATGAGATCGTCAATGGTCTGTAAGTGTCCGTCGCTAACACGTTTTAATGGTTCTCCTCTGCATTTTGAACACAGCATTCTAACGACAAATCTTTCTCCGCAATTGGGTACAAATTCTTTAGCATCTTCGCAATCTTTGACAAAAGCTTGAATTGAATAACCGTCGGACGTACCATCAAAATCTGGTATAGTTTTGAAAAAATCTTTATAATCGAATTTTTTATTATTAATGTTAGTGTTGTTAAGACCTAAAGATGTATTTGCTAATTGTGCTGATTCAACATTAGGTTGAGATTGAGTTTGATTGCTTCTAGAAATGTCCATGCTGATAGTATCGTTATTGGACATTGTGTTATAAATTTATTTCACTTACAATACGTAGAACGGTGCGGTGATTATAGATGTGTTGAGAGAGCTTGCTGTACGTGTCTTCGTGCGTTGCGGTAGGCAGGAGAGTTCGTCCGGGGTTGAGGTCGTCTTTTGAGCGATGCGATGTCCGTCAAGCTGCGGTTAATCGGGAACGCTGAGTCAAGCAGTGATTCTTCTTCTTTTTTTTATATGTGGCTTCGATGCAAGTCTTCCGTGTCTTTGATTATAATGACAGTAAGTCACGATGACTTTTAGTGCGTTCAATTATTGAAGTCGATGATTTTTAGTGCAGAGACTTTTATTTTTTTTGAAGATTTGATATTTTGTTTTAATTTTTTCTTCTCTTTTTTTTGTTGATGTACGTTGATAAATTATTTCTGGTCGACAATTCCAGGTCCGCTGCCACCAAATTTATTATATTAGAGCTGTTACGTCTTCGATGTTAGGTTAATCAGACAGCTCTATTACAATTTCGACGTGGGTTTTGTCAACCACTACTAAGCGTAGTTGAAATAATTATTGTGTTGTTATGTTTGAATAATATCAGGTTTATTGTAGGTTTTTTGTTGATCTCTGATTAATTGGATTATTTACCAGGGTGATCAAAGTTATTGCACTAAGATTTTTATAACGTTAAATACAGTGGTTTTGAAAACACACCTAAACTCTTTAAGTTCTGGAGACGAGAGTAATTGTTTAGGTGTTGATTCTTGAGTTTCTGAAGTAGTAAGTGAGGAGTTTGCTCTGTTTCTTAAAAAAAGGAAAGTTCGGTTTCTGGAAAAAAGGGATGATCTTAGTTTGGCAGGTTGTTGAAGGTGATGATCTCATTGGTTGACTATTCTAGGGTTTTTTAGGATTCGTTTAGGATTTTTATGATGCGAGTCGATTGGATGAGAGGTCCAATGACGAAGCAGTGAAGGGAGGTCTTAGGTTTTAGGGGATGGTTCTTCTCGTTTTTAAGATAAAGATTTTTGTTTCCAGAACTTGCCGAGTTTAAGTTTACAAAAGGAATAATGTTATTTCTATATAAAAGTATGAAATTGATGAAAGAGTTGGAAAAAATTATGTCTACTGGTGAATTGGTTTCTTCTAATTACATATTTCATATTAATGGAAATGATGGATCGGGTGTAAGTAAGGTAGACATTTGTTAGGATACTGTTGAATAGGGGGATGTAGGTACAGTAGAATGCATAGGCTAGTGGCAACCGCATGTCGGTAAATATGAACGTCTGTGGTTGCTGATTGGGATGTAACATACCAACCGAATTAGCAATAATTGTCACTAGCGTTGAATATGGAAGGCCTAGTCGCTTTGCAGCACTGATCTTCGTTTCTTGAGGATTATCTCGTACTTCGTCTAGAATTTCCAACTTTTTCTGAAGAGATATCGATTTCCTTTTCTTTCCACCTGCTGTTCTTGCCATGGTGTACTACGTATTAAACTTGGACCGCTTAATGCAGCGCGTATCTAATTGATACTTGACAAGCGCCAGTGAGGAAATCTGCAGGTAGATGCTGGACTAATCTGAACGTACCAAAACTCGTTTAGGACAACTTGTACGCGAATAGACACATGCATTGAGCCGTGTCATCTAGCAGTAGCCAAGTAAAACATCTAAACGTGACCACCATCTAACGGTGGGCAAGTGAAATACAAGAACGTGAGTGTCCGCCGAAAAATCAGTTGTCATAATTACGTATAAGTGAATAGAAAACAGCGCTAGGGGACAGAGTGAGTAGACGTATAAATGAGAAAAACGTACAGCTGAAATGGTTTTGCATGGTTTACATGCAAAAATCGCCGGACTAGATGAATGTTACGTATAAACGAGAATTACGTACAAGTGCGAATCGTATAAATGAGGTTTCACTGTAATGCAATGCGCTGCCGCGTAATGCAGATAGTTGGTTTTTCCATAGAATCTGGTTTTCCAATAAGTGCATTATTCACAGGCAAAACCTACAAGTATAATCCAAGTGTAACGTCGTTGAGTCGGTTCCGCCTGGACGGAGTGATAAATCAGCTGATCAGCAGCCAGCAGGTTCGGCGTTTGACTGCGGTACAAGCATCGAACATCTGTTTCGAAATATTTGTTGCCATTGCGGGTGTGCAATTCTTCAGGAATCATCGCAATCACAGTTTGCCCAGAAAATCTGATATCTCTGATTCATGATTGATCTTCGCTTGCGATGACAGAAATGTAACTCTTCCTTCGGACCTTCTTGAGGATTTATTATGCTAGAAAACACACTATCGTTGTTTCAACCAGATAACTACAAAGTTAATTTTTTTCTGGCCAAAAGATTGTGTCGAATATTTTTTTAATTATGAAACACTGCATTTATTGTTTGGAATAAACAATGCAGCCACAATGGTTTGACTTATCAGGAGAAGAAATCTTCGTGTCAAATTGCGTCAGTCTGAAGATCT
Organism: Phymatocera aterrima; assembly: GCA_963170745.1. NCBI lineage: Eukaryota > Metazoa > Arthropoda > Insecta > Hymenoptera > Tenthredinidae > Phymatocera > Phymatocera aterrima. The sequence continues at coordinate 11,913,565 of OY720667.1, forward strand.
ACATAAATGACTACAATGATGCCTCAAGATTGACGTTCTTGTGGAGAAGAAACTTTATTGAAATTTAAAAAAAGGCTAAAAATAGTCACATAAAACAGATCCTTGCACAAATTTTCAAATTTTGGCCGTATGTACACTTACTGCGGTTGATTCGCGGACGGTTTCGTCCCAATTGTTTTCTGGTTGGGCAATATCAGACAATTTATTTGACCACCACTGAACGCTGACGCCAGCGCCGGTCAAGTGCTGGCGAATGGAAGTAACTGAACGATCTCCGAGTCTCCGATGACAGACGTCCTAGTAGCTGCACCAGCAAAATCAGCCCACACAAAAAAGAGTGGTGGGAGGTTTTCTCACTTTTTTATTACTAATTTATTACCACTTTGCCAAATTTTTTACTCCTCACAGTTTCGATTAATCGTCGTGTGGCTCAGCTTTAGTCAAAGCTGCACCAGCCACATCCTAACTTCGCTATATTTCCTGCTACAAAGGTACTATACACGTCAAAATCTTGTACTTCTTTATTACCTTCGAAGGTTATGAACCAAAAATTTTCATTCGTAATTCTGAAGGGGGCAAACAACACTTACTCCCTTAACACATGCGCATCAACCGTATGCGGCGTCTACCTTCAGAAATAACGACGAGATCCGCATAGCTGTGCCGAATCAAGATGCGTGTATATTACTCTGTAAACGTTGGCTCCACATCCACGGTCGGATTACAAAATCAGATGGCACCGCCGTCCATGCAAACAGGAAATCGGTCAATATGACTGTGTATCACATGTTTGGTGATATGCGTTACGAGTTGAATGGTCATGAGATTGATCGGAATGAGAATGTTGGCATCACGAGTATTATGAAGGGATACTTATCATCCACCCCTGGACAACAACATCTCCTGGAGAACACCGGCTGGCTGGTAGATAATCATAATGAACTAGCCGAACAACGATAGATACTTTGACGTTGTTATACCGCTGAATTTTTCGTTCGGATTTGCCGATGATTATAATCGAATCATTGTCAATACAAAACATCAGCTAATTTCGGCGCGATCAAACAATGATTCGAATGACATACATCGAATCACCGAGGATGTGATCGAGATTTCGCTTGACAAAATTGAATGGTCATTGCCATACATCAGACTGTCAGATCCTGCGAAGATCAAGATGCTTAACTATATCGCCAAAGATACGGCCGTATCTATGAGTTTTCGCTCGTGGGAAATGTACGAGTACCCGATGCTGCCTCCAACAACGAGACATGTATGGGTTGTCAAGACATCTACACAAATAGAAAATTCAAGACACGTCGTACTAGGATTTCAAACCGCACGACGAAACGATCCGAAGAAAAATGCCAGTCAATTCGATTGTCGTACGATCAGAGATATATTAATAATATTAGAGATGTTATGCCGAAGTGTCAGGATAAAATCATACTGAGTATAAAGTTTATATTGACCTGTTTTATTCCAGTAAAATTGGTTAGTATGTCAGTATTTTTTGTGGCAGGAATTTCTTTCAGGGCGCGATGGTTAGTATTCCCATCCTGGACTGTGTTCTCATTCAAAAGTTGTAAACTACCTTCTCGGCTACTTTCGTCAAGGTTTATAGATAGAGTAGCGGTCGTGTCAGAAGTTTGCGAAGATGCAGTAGCTACATATACAATTATACAAAAACCCGTTATTACTGTGTGATCACACTCGCATGAATGTTTTGAATATAATTGCACTGGCATACGTGAATTATAATCTTACAGATATCTGTCAATTATACTTTGTCAAGTAATAATTTGAAGAAGAACGCCCCTTTGCGACATTTGAATATATTCAAGAATGAAATTCTCTCTTAGATTTACACCATTCAGATCAGCAAATGAAAATTTTCGGTCCGCTAATATAGGCAAAGAAACTGACAGCTAGAAGGAAATAATATTCATGAATTGTGTTATACACCAGCTGGCCGATAATATGAAACGAAAACTTTTCAAGCTCCCTATCATTTTCAAACCAGTGAAAATATAGGACTATTATATGTCGCATTTTGACATGCTCGCCTCATTACAATAGGCGCGGAAAAAAACACTTTCACAACCCACTGAACTTAACAAATTTTTTTATTGTCATACCTTGATCAACAATATCATGGTAATTGAATGGTGCGTTGATTTTTGCCCACTCCCTATGTTCTTCAAATTGGAAGACGAAATATAATCCATTCGGAATTGCCGTACCATCGCCGAATTCGTTCATCTAAAAGGTTACAAAAATACGAATATATTGTGTATCGCTTTAATTTAATATTTCGGAACCTATAGTTCCGGCTCATAGCAATCTAGACTATCCTCTTCCACGCCATCTTTCAACTGCGACTCGAAGCCCCTTGCACACATTGTTTCACATATTGTCTCGAGACGATTTCATTTCCAAGGTCATGGACATAGCAAATAGAACTAAATAATAGGCAGTGGCAAAGTAGAGAGATTATTTTTCGATAGACACATAAATTAAGACGATGCTATAGCCATATCGGACAAAATATGGCAATCTAACCTAGCTAACACACAGGGAATATCTATTTTCCATCAAATCTAATTAACGTTTCGAAAAAGTGATATATTTACAAGGGGAGGACACGGCCTCGAGGTGACCGATATTCTTAAAATTTAAACTACAAAGAATTTCATTAGATTCGTATTTTTTTTTTACGACCAATGGGCAGTGGTTATCGAAGAATCACGTGGCGTGAATTGAAAAGAAATCTTTTACCAGCGATTTTTACAGTTTAGAATAATAGAATCTTACTTACCTTGACAAAGACGTTATTTCTAAATTATGTGAAAACCTCTTCCTCCCTCGGGCGTCACTCGAACACTGAACGCGATTGGGCCTGTGGACCGGACGGTTACACACGACCTCGAACGAACTTTGCCGATGTTTACCGAAGTGCCGAAACAGCAGGCAAGACTTGTTATTTTTTACAGAATTGCAATGTTGAATGCAAACTCTTAAATATTTTAACAGTTTTTTCAACAGATTGAAGAATGTTATTTAACAACGTACAAGAATAGGCTGTCAAATTAATTATTTTAATCTGTCGAATAAATGTATTCGTTTCAGTTATTTGACATAAGTTTACTGTAAATTCGACAGGGTATATATGTTGTTACAACATCCGAAGCACGTTATTACCGATTTTACATCCCTCATCTGTCAAGATTAACAGGTTACAGATACTTTCATAATTCGACAAGGTTTGAGACTTTGACAGGAAGCGGTCCTGTTGAAGTGACATTCCGGCCTTGTTATTTTTTACAGGAAAAGTAGTGACAGGTAATTTTTTTAACAAGTACAAGCACGATTTCCAACAGTGTATGAAACTTTTAACCTAACCTCGCAGTGTTATCCCTATGGAAATTTGAATATTGATATTGCTCGCAGTCAATATGCCATTCTCTACAATATGTACCCAAACTTCAAAATTTCATACCACGATAAAGAATCCAAGCCTCCTTCGTCAAATAGTGATTTTTTAGGGGGAGCCCCACTTATGACTATGGACTGTTTGAAGCAAAATGAATCGTTGAAGAGTGGATCGGTAGATATTCGTTTGGAATTCGAAACTAGCGTTGCATTTCCAGCAAATGCGATTATACACGATCGCATCGTTGAATACAATCTTATCAGCGGTACCGTCAGAATATAAGCCACATTTCAAAGATTCCGCATGCTTGAGAACTATAGATTATGGTCATTCTGAAGGAACAGTAAATAAATGAATAAATGAATAAATTTGACTGCAATTTCATTGTTATTTATTTAATCCTAACCCATCCCCATTACACATGCGCGTGTGTGTGTGTGCGTGTGTGTGATCAGATTTTGCCACAGAATTAAAATTTATTGTATGGTCCTCCAAGATAGATTATCTGCAGACGTTTCTGATCCGCCTCGTTGTTCAACTCATCCAGCTGGGTGGATTCGTTCTCTAGGGCCATTTCGACTCTCGCAGGTAGAAACACGATGTATTCGTCGGCAATCGTTGCTATGATTCTTCAGCCAAATTTCGTTTTCACAAGTCTCAGTTTTGTGATATCGTACTTTCGCCCATTCCCCAGCTCCGACGTCTCTTTCATCTGCATATCATTATCCATACGGCTGGTGTTGTTGAGGCTACTGGAGTCCATCTGCACAAGATGGATAATTCAGAATTAATTTTTATATCATAATTAAATATGATTATCGTGTAATAGGATTTTCACCTTGTTCGAAAAAGTTTACGGGTTCGAATATACGAAGAAAATGTGTAAATGGCGAGAAATCGAGATGCACGAATGCATCCTTCTGCAAACTCTTGGTTTTTAAACCTTCATCCCCGGCCATCAAGGCGTGTGGAGAGGGTTTTTCATGCCCCTTCTCCAAATACCAGTTTTTCAACCGCTGAACGTTCTCGGAGGCGCAATGTTATCCTCCAGGTACATCGTCATGAAAGTCTCCATGCCAACGAAATACACGCGATTCAAATCGCAGTATTCGAAGAATCGGACACTTTAGCTCGTCCAAATCAATCACCCGTTTCGAGTTGTCATTGAGGATTTCTTCGATCCAGCGTTCCTTCTCCAATCCCTTCACACGAATGCAACTTGCATCTTGTGCAATTTTTCTCACCGTTTTCACTGCATCTCCATACGGTGTTTCTTAAGCAATCCAGGGTATTCCATAATGATGCCATGTTAACCACGAATTAAGGTTTTAATACTACCACGAGAAAGTCACCCAGGAGCACGGTGCTTTGAAGAGCATGCGTGTGATACCCTGCTGATATTCCACACGGGCGCAAATGCTTATTGCAGCCAGCTCTTTTATCACACATTCATCTCTGAGTCGCCCAAAACCTTGTAGGTCCAATATTAGCTCCATATCAACAGCCGCGCGTGCAGTCTCAAGCAAAGCCGGAAATTGATGAATCATTGCATGGGATCGGTATGCGTGCAGGTGTGCAGATGGTACCGTGCGAAAAAGATGCGGAAAAATTCAGGTTACCCAAACGATATTTGTGTTCACAAAATTCTACGATTTTCGAGCTGCGAAATGGCGTGAAAAACTTCCCAATAATATTCATTGCTCGATCTATGAGACTTCTCGGTTTTCATGGGCCCAGGTGGGATCGCACAGCGAAAAATTGCAGCCATTTCAGCCATCTTAGATCGATTGTCGGTAATCGTTACCATGATCTCGGTAGTGGCATCATCGCACAGCAAAAAATTGCACACATCCGATTGTCGGTAGCAGAAGATCGACGATCCATGATTCAGAATCGTTACCATCGGACTATCGGTAACAAAATATTGGTGATCTTTACCATGATCAAAAATCGTTACCATTAAATTGTTGGCTACTCACTCACTGAACCCTAACTTACCTACTGCCTGACGGCCGGTAAAGAAGGATGGATCCAGAACTCTCATGATATATTTACTATCGCTCATTCTCCGTTCGCCGCTCCATGAATGGGGCTTTCCGTGGTAAACGTTGTGCGTGAAATGGTAAGCGGCGAGCTGGCAATACATCCTCGCTTGTAATTCCCGAGTCAGGTGTATGGTCTAGCGCGATTTCGAAAGCTAATCTATGGTTGCTGCATTCTCATCAACTTCAGTACGCGAAACCTTTTTGCAATGAGTACGCTCATATATTGTAACTTTTGTCGTTATTGTCACGGACCGGGGGGTTCGTGACTAACAGAGTTATTGTGAGTTGATCGCTCAAATAAACCAAAGAAGGATGGTTTATGAATTTATCATTAAAAGGAACTCTCTAAAGGGGTACGAAATCTACCGCGTGCGTTGCCATGACTCATTACCATATCCCGATCGGAGTGGTTACCACCAAGATATTCTACAAACCGTGTTCACTAGCCGCTATGTCATAGGATTCGGATAGGTGTTCCACTACCAGAACCTTCCACACAGAGGATCGCTCACAATTGTGAATGCCAGATTGAGGTTTCACTAACCGCAGTGTCATAGGATTCGGATAAATGTTTCATTACCAGAACCTTCCGCACAGAGGGTCGTTAGCCAGGGCTGTACCTATTCTTTGAGTTTCTGATTGGAATTTATTCATAGACGATAGGAACAGGCAATAGGACAACAAAGTGATACCTCTTACTTGAAAGTCATATAACTCGTTATAACGAAATTATACAGTTTTATTAACTGACTCCATAATTCTGTTTATCGTATTTATAACACACGGTAACAACAACAAAGGAAAACCAAAACGCTTGACATTTTCTTATTACTAAAATTAAAAGTAATACCCTTTATGAGACTTATTTTACTCGGGCTACGCTTGATACGACTAAGTCGAGTGATTTGACATTACATCGATATATCGCAATAATTTTAATATTTGTCTCGGATCAAGAAACCTTTTATGTTTGTCGAAAACTTGGAAAGAATCTATGTTTGTTCAAAATCGAGAAATTGTATGTTTGATTTATTTTCTAGAAGAGAAATTTTATGTCTGTTGAAAATTGAGAAATGATATGTTTGATTTAATTTCTAAAAGAGAAATTTTATATTTGTCGGACATCGGATAATTGGTACACAATTTTAGCTACACGATTTTCTATTTGATTGTTCAGAGTTGCAGTATCGACTCGCTTCGACGACGATCTATTTAATTCTTCATAAAGTTTATGATAAATTGCCGCTTTGGCTAAATTTTCTAAGTCTTTAATCCTACGTCAAGTTTACCGTACTAGCGAAGGCTGCTAGCCGATATTTCCTGTACTAATCGAACGACGGGTGCTCTGCCCATTCGCTCTAAGAGTGAAGCTTTCGAGTCGACGGGTGTTCTACCACATTTGCTGTTCTCCTCGGCGCGCAGCCCCTTTTTATATCTTTCCCGCTTCGCGCTTCATCGCACTCCCCTCTTCACGATGCGGCGTGCGCGCGTCGAGTTGCGCGTTTGTGCTGCGCGTTGGTCATGACGTCAGCTGGATACGTTACAATATAAAAATGGCCCGTATTTTTGTTGCACCCTCTATCCACTGAAAGAATTACACTAATATTCGATAAACGACCTTTGGCCACGCATATTACATTTCATTGTGCGTATATCGAATCATATTCTTACCTGAAGCACATTTTCGTACAGTATAATACAGAAAATTATCTGTTTCAGCACACATAAATCACATACGGAACGTCGCGGGGATCAATCACGTCGGAATTGGCGCTGGATTTGACGGGATCAACTTGTGAGTCTTTCCCTTGTATGTTACCGCACATCCCGGGCAAATTGGTCATTCTGCTTTATTGTACTATTCAAATAATGATCATAAAACATTGAGTGATTCCGATGTCACAGGAGTTATTCATCATAAAGTATATGATGATCGTTAAAAGGTACAATACATTCAGATTTGTGCTATTGAAGAACCGTCTGTACGCATTAATTGTCGAATGCACTGTTATCGCCTCGGAAGCGCGAACCTTCGAGTCTTTCACACCCTCACAGAACTTGAAGTGTTCTCGTGATTAGATAGGTCTCGATAGTTTGAGGACTCGATGTGTACAGACTTTCGAGCAGTCAAGCAGAAAAGGATTTCGGAGGATTTTGGGAAAGTAGAGAGGGTCGTAGGATATTGTTAATTTCTGAATTTTGGTGACCGGCGGTTTTTTGAGATTAGTCGGATTGCATCGGAAATACTGGACGTGGGAGTAGGGAGAGATATGTGAGTACATAATTTCAGGTAAACAATAGAACGATAATTTGTAGAAAGTCACGTAGTAGACAGGATTATATAACCCGGATAGCAGAAACATATTCGACATTGCATATTTTATGGATATGCTCGTAAGATGGAACGTATATGGTGCGAATATCCCATTGATACGACAAAGTTACCACACGGAGGTACCGAGTATCTCCATGGTACATACATATATGTTGCGAGGATGATTAATATAAGTGGGATATACTTACGCCTCGCACTTCGGCGATATTTCCCTAAAAACTATAAGTTGGGCGCCAGACGTAACCGTACGTCGCTCGAGACAAATATTAACAACAAGCTAGAAATAACGGTGGGAATTGCCGACGAGCTCGGACTAAAATATAACACACTGGAAGGTAAGGTGGGGTGGGAGCCCAGATAGTACGAGAAAGAATAATTAAATGTGTAGCGGGAAGGAGCCCGTTTATCAGCGGTATGTTTCTCTCAAAAGATAATGAACAAATCCACAGATGTGAAATTATACAATAAACAATATCGTGACTCAGATATCAGAAATTGTGCACTCAAAAACGGGACGTTCGCTCATGTGAAATTAGTCACACGATATTTCCAGTAAGACTCGATACAATACTAGATTCTCTTCACGGTCGAACAGAGTTCAAACCGGGAAGCATACAACAGAACCACATAATGCAACGTCAGACTGAATACAATACTAAATAACAAGGCTCGCTAGCTCCAGGAGAATATTCACGCGACAGATCAATTATCAGGAGTTTCCCAATAGTACTCAATAATAAATAATCAATACTAAATAACCAGCGATCGATAATAAATGATCAATACTCGATCATAAATCATGAATAATGAATAACTGAAATAGCAAATAACACCCCACAATATGCAATAAAAGAAGATAAATATACCACATCATGCTCAAACTATCGAAGCCATTGAAATATCTAGCTCCGTATCTCGACAAGGAGAATACGGGAGTAGGAAATATAGCGTACAGAAAAATATATAAGCGATAGAAAAGCGACTAAAATACAATCGAAGCAATAAATAATCAAATCAAAACCACAACCGAATCGATAGTCCCGAGTCAACTCAAGAATCCGTTTTAATCAACCGAATACTCGATAGTATCATAAAATACCGGGACGACGCCGCATGGCTAATGTACCCAAAAACGTGGCCTAAAGCGCGCAAAGGTCTCAATAAATAAACTAAACAACTAACGGACTTCCAGAGCGGACCCGAGGTTGTACAAAGGAGCAAAAAGGTCTCACCTTACCGCGCGATGCGTAATTATTCTGCATTCAACTTAAACTTACGGGAACTAATCGGTATTGAACGGGAGACTCGGGACGGTATGGTAATCTTCTCGGCAGGACGGATGAGCGTAGAAGTAGGTCGAGTCCAGCGTCGCTCCTAGCTTTATTAGCTCGGTGTTGTCCGAGCGTCGCTTCTTCGTTGACGACTCCGTCCTTTGATGGGTAGCGTACGTAAAGGTGGACTTTGACTGGCTAATGATTCTGGGGGACTCGTCTTACTCCTTCCTCGTTATCAGGTGGTTGCCTAGCGTTCACGCTGGATGGAAATTCGGTGTCTTTACTCATTATCCGCCTCGTATGACATGACGGGCGTTACTTACGTTCAGCTGCTTGGACTCTCGGCGGTGAACTCCCTGGCAATCGTCCGGCGAAAATGCACCCTGGACGCGTATTTACAGCAAATATCGGACCAGCCAGAGGATCTGGCGGGAGATCGGTATCCCATCGGGGATCTGCACTTGGCCTTCCCCACGTACGTCGTGGAAAGGTAAAAACCCAAAGACAGCTGCTTCACGCGGCAGCAATTTCTTCCTGCCTGGACCTTGCTTGGGTAACCTCGGAGGTGTGATGATTCGAGGAAAGTCGGTGGAATTGATCGGTTCGGCCCCGGGTCGACAAGTCGTCGGCGACGGGAGGCTGTAATGTGTTGCTTTGGTATTTTCACGCAGCCCTTTTCGATCATCGTTGCCACATCCGTGGATTGGAGCAGTCGGTACAGCGTCAGATGGAGTGCGTTGTCAGGGTCGGGCGGTCGCATGGCTGGTGCGTCTTCGTCGACCGTTGAGTTTGTTGACGACATCGCGAAGAAGGAGAGAGTTGCCTCTGATTCACCATCGGAGTGGTGTTGACTTCGATGATTGTTTGTTGTTGGCACGTCTTTGAGTCTCCGCGTTTTCGTGGACTAAACTTACAAAAAATACAGGCGGCAAAGCAAACAAATAATTAGGAAAATAAACCTCAAATGACCTAAAATTACCTGAATTAAACGTAAATAAACTTAAGGATCTGTCGCTGACTTCTCCGGAGCTCTCCGTCGTCGCCGTGGTGGTCCCGAGTTTCCCTGTTGCAAAGTTGTTGCAAAATGTCAACGTCAAATTGTATATATATATATATGTATATATGTTTCTACAATGGCAGTTGTGGGGACATGAAAACGAATTGAAATTTGGTAACAACGCGCCAAAAGAAAATTTGTATTATTTATGACAGTTTACCATATGTTAAGAGAAACATTATATGCTCCACTATGGTACTAGCAGGGACCTGTCCCCGAAAATTTGGGAGAAACTTCAAAATGATTACATTGGCATCATATAGGGTCCCCAAATCTATAGAATCGCGTCCTCAGAAATTTATGAGGACTCGAAGATGATTATATTGGTACTTAAGAGGACTCCAAATATGTGAAATGGTATTTTTGGGGACATTGCATACGAAAATCGGTATTCGCAAGGACGTCTAATTGACCGCGATGACACATTCTACTAATGCTAATTCAAAATATCCAGAATTATTCTACCGTTATCAGCGGAAAATGGAAAAGTAAGATTGATTGAAATACTATAAAAATCGTTCGCGGCATAATACAACAGTTTTACACTATATGGAGACGGTTTGAGGAGCAAACAGAAGAAGTGATGAGATACACTCAAAAAAATATTTTCTCAAATCGGAAGAATGCACAGTCGAACAAATTTTTTTGTTCAAATTGAAGATACATATGTCAGAATCAAAGGAATCGTTTGCTGAATCAAGATAACATTCTTCAGTTGTACGAATCTTTCGGTTACTTCAACAAAAGATTTGTCGACTCTGATCGGTAAAGGAATTTTTATTTGATTCAGAACAACTTTTCTCTGTGTATAAGCTCTCTTGTACATATGAATAGCACGACTGGATTGTTTATAATTCGGATGGGCACAATTCGAGGAAAAATCTGAATCATTCAGTATACGTCCTGTTATCCATTACTTTTGTTCTCGATCTGACAATCGTCGCCAACTTCGCTCTCTGAAATGGTGCGTCAATTTCGATTTGCTGTAGTCGTAGTAAGACCGTATCGCGTGGAACTGGAGGTTGATGACATCTGGAACTTGCCTCTGAATTATAATTTTTTCAAATATTATCATCAATAAGGGTGGCAATCGACTGATCAATGCGATACTGTATGGATAAAGCTATAATTTTATTATGAGTCGGTTTACCGCTTATTCGCGGAGGTATTTGTGAGAATTTTCGAAACGGGTTGGTACTTACAGGAACCAGTATATTCGTAACTTGCAGGGATTCTCGACACGCATTGGTACTTACGGGGACCAATATATTTTCGAAACTTCCGGATATAATACCTCCGCCTTACATACGAGGTGGGACCAAAATCATCGTTGGTTCCTTGGAATAACTAAAATACGACGTTAGTCTGGTCCCAAAAAGTTCGAATGTACAAGATTGAAAATACTTTTACAGATATATATCAGTCCTCGTGAGTACCAATGCACACCGACGTCCACAGAAGTGATGAATGTATACTTACTGCGGTTGATTCGCGGACGGTTTTGTCCCAATTGTTTTCCGCTTGGGCAATATTCAGACAATTTATTCTGACCGCAACTGAACGCTGACGGCAGCGCCGCGTTGGTTAAGTGCCGGTGAGTGGAAGTAACTGCACGATCTTCTGCTGTCTAGTGTCCGATCTCCGAGTCTCCGATGACAGTTTAATACCGATACCTAACTCGTAGTCTATTTCGTAGCTGTATTTTCCTATACAACGAGTATTTATTATCCATTGAGCAACAATTATCCGAACGATTATCACTTTCGAAGGACAACTTTCAATTTGCCGAAATAGATTCTACATTTAAGTCTCACACTTCATAATTATCCTCTGCTAGGTCTCATATTTTCCAGTTTGGTCTTACTGAACACCTCATACGAAACTTCTCGAACATGTACCTACCACGGATTAAAATAGCAAAATTTTCACATTTCCACAGAAAATTGAAAAATTGTCGGTACTCATTGAAATAATGAACATCCATCATTATAGTTTTCGAAAATTGATATTTGAATATAGAGGGTGCTTCTTTGTAATCGCCCGGTGGCGAATATCTCGGAAATTATGAGATACAAAAAAAAGTTTCCTGTGAAACTAGAGAGGTATCAAGTGGGAAAAATAATTCTCACATAAGTTCGATTCCAGTTCAGCCCATTTTGTTTTGATTTTTTAATTTTGTTAATTTTTTTTCGTTTGCATTTTTCTCAATTTTTTATTTTGAAGTTTTTTCAAAATGTTTGGTGTGATTTCTAAACTGGAAATCTCATTTTTCAACTCTCGGTTTGAGAGTAATTCAGTGAAATTTGATTATCCAAAATAGAATTTAAATTCAACAAAGAAAATTAGTTGAAAAAAAAATACCACATTTTTGAATTTCCCTTTCATCCTATTTTCAGCCACTCGGCCAAAGTACGTGATTCATATCGAATATCGTTTTCGACTCACTGCCCTCGGTGCGCACTGAGTGCAGTTTACCGCGCACTGAGTGCTGTTTACCGCGCACCGAGGGCAGTGAGTCGACAACGCTATGAAACCGGAAGTTCCTTGCGATATCTCGGAGGTGGCCCAAACCGAAATGGAAGATCTGTCAGAATTACAAGCTGCGGAAGGATGCACAATTTTGAATGGTGGTATCTTCAACTTTTTCTTCACAAATGTCCTCATAACGATCGTAAGATGATAGCGTATATCGGATATACTCTTGATATACGCTTTATATACGCTCTATATACGCTCCTATATATCGTACAGCGAGAAGGAGCTTGCGAGGACCGTCCCCCTAAGTACCGCAGTTTGACATTTCATTTTGACGGGGACTGTCCCCTGAAATACCATTGTAGATAATTTTTTACGAGGACCGTCCTTGCAAGTACCAAACGTCCCTACAACTACCATTCTATGGCAAATTTAGTCACCACACCTGCCGTTGCATAAACCTATACATACATATCAGTATATATATATATATATATATATATATATTGTAACGCTAAAGTTCGAGCCGGTCCCGCACAATACCGGGAAAAGTAACACTCGAACCCACGCACAAACCAGGAACCCAAACTCCGAGATAATAAGAGAAGAAGTTAACCGAAGGAGTTGGGCACCAGGCACCAGAAGGGTGCCGATAGATAAGAAAAGGGAGTTAAATTAAAGAAAGGCGTTACATTAGAATCGAACTCGGCTAGTAATCAGGGAGAGAGGAACGAAGGGGCAAAAGCAAATACAATCGGCAATGAACGTTGAGAGAAAGGCAACACATGACTATTAATATTGGCAGGAAGGGCCTAAGCTTTTATTAAGGCCTCAACAACGCGTACCGATCGCCGTACAAACAAAAGAAATAGCAGAGCTAGCTGCGATAGGCGATGCGGTACGGTACCTTGATATACTGTTTAAAATCGAAAGGCGTAGAAACAAAACAAAATAGCGCTAGGCTGTGCTATACTACGTCACTAGGTTAACAATAAGGTTGAATTTGATACACTAGATACCTTCGGTACGCCGGTACGATACAACGCACGGCAGATACACAAGCGGTAGATGGAGGAAGGTCAGCACTCACACACGCTCGCCATGTAGACACTTACGCACCTCGCGCACGGGATAGTACCATGCAGCGGGAGGCGGCAAGGGGGAGGCACTCAGCACACAGCAAGACACTCACAATACTCGCGCGCCGTCCAACAACAGACACGCGGATATAGGAGGACTCGGTTACGGTAATCAAAATTCAAACTCACACCGGTAACGATAAGGAACGGAGCGGAAAATAATTCCCGTCCTCGAGCACTTCCAAAAACACGATAGAATATAAAAGATAGCACTAAAGCAGAGATACAATATTTCCACGACAACCCGTCCTAAGGAAACCAGAAAGAGACGTATAGTCGAATCTTCGACCGCGCGGCGGACGACGATAGGTAAGGCCGGGTGGTCGTAGAAAGCGAAAGAAGGAAACCGACCTTTTTCCAGGTGAGCACGCAACACAATATCCAACACACACGGTACTGCATCGGCAACGATAGAAGAAAACGGCAGATCGTGCGTTATGCGCGATGATGAGAAGAGAAAAGATAGCGAGAAGCGCACGGTAACGATACTCTGCGATAGGCGCAGCGATAGAGGTAGCAAATACCACCCGTACGACCCGTACCACGGTAATCGCAAGAGTGACGACAGAACAGGGAAGAAAACTAAATTAGACTAAATACTACATTATGACTACGCGTCGATCTTTCCCTCGGAGCAAAGCTAATGGAGATCGGTGGTTGGTTCTGGAGGTCTCGCAGCACACGACAGGTTCGCCGGGCTAGGTTCCCGTTTGCGAGGCGGAGTCAGGCCTATCGGTGGACTAGGCCGGTTCCGTTTGGCGGAGCCATTTTTCGGCGAAGGGTCTAGCCGCGACTACTAAGGCCGTGGCGTTGAGGGTCCTCCAGGCTCGTAGACTCGCTGGCGTTGTCGGCTCCGTTTGGGGAAAGAAACTGAAACGTATAATGGACTTACGGCAGACAATGTAGACATAATTATAGGCGAATTTTTGAGGCTCAGAGGAGGTACAGACGGCAAAATGAAGCTGACGATACGGCAGAGGGTTGAAGATATCGAGTTAGTGGCCCCAGTTCCACGGTGGAGAGGTGGATCACGGTGAATAAAAATTCACCTCGTCACAGCGCTCAAGGATTTTGGCTTTCAGGCTATTGAGCTCTCGTTGTATAGTGCGTGCAAGCGCTTCGTGCATATAACTTTTAACAACACTGATTGACTGACTCGAAATATTCTGAAAGACTTTCAGAGAAGCGGCACCGTTTGGTCCCCGCTGATCGGCAAGATTACACAATCGTTTGGTATCGATATCGTAGTCGTTGTCTCCGGTGATTTCGAATCCAATGCCCGGAGGTCCTCGAATAGTACTTCTACCACTACTTCCGCTAACCAGCTGCCGTCCAAATATGTCAATGCTCATTGTTCAACGGATGCCCTGTGAATGATTGCTTCTATTATAGACCTCACACTAAGAAATGATTTCAGCCTCGCATAATTCTCCAATAATGGAAACTATTTCGTTTGAATGGCTGCAGGTATTACTAGCCGCTTGCGATGCTATAAGTAGCCTCAGGCGATCCACAATTTCATCGGGGCTGTCCCAATAAACGTAGTTCATTTTTTGCCCCTCTTTTCGTGCAATCCTATGGTTTCGTAATAAACCTTCAGCCCTCTTCTCCTCTGGTGATTGAACGTCTTTGTTAGATTTCCGTGTTCTTTTACCCCTCTTTCTTGGCGGATCTGCATACTGAGCTATTAAAACATCATACTTTTTACTCTTTACATTCGCACGAATACTTTTATCGGACTTTTAATAATTTCGGTGAATATTTGTCATTATCGCTATTCTACCATAATTATCCCTACCCCCCGCGTTCACGTCGGTGGTGTTGGGCTGCTTTTTGAACAATATTTCGAGGAGTCCCGGTGTCGCCTCGAAACTTTTATCATGCACATATACCCGATCTGCATCGAAGTTAATTCGAGAATCACCAATCCACATTACATGCAGCAGCTTTCGAACACCATATTTATCATCCAGATCTTTGCGCTCTCTCGCGTTCCAAACATTTTCCAATGTCGTGAGACTGGATTTTCCATCGTCTTTATCGGTGTACTTGTGGCTGGACTATGGGCCGCCACAACCGTTTGATCATCGTCGTTATCATTATTACTGACATCATCCAAATAAATGTCATCATCATCATCATCATCATCATTATCCCTGTCATCCGTATTTTTATTCTCGGTTGCTTTTTAATTTTTTACGGAAGTATCCATCGGCTCCATCTTGATCTCATCTTTTATCTGCGGCCTTGAGGTGCGAACCAGTTCCTGTAGCGATCTTACTATAGGTTCGAACATTTCATCTATAACCCGCTCGCTTGTATCTTCGTTCGTTTAAATCATTCGATCCTTATATGTCGTATTGCCTCGCTAGCCTCCGCTATTCCATGTAACACAGTGCTCTCCCTATGAATCTTGGCTCTATCCATGTTCACACTTTGATCGCTGCAACGGTGACTGTATGCGAATTGGTGTCAATTTATACTTATAAAGCAGTCGAAACCCTTTTTATATCGTCCCACGATGGTTTCACTATCTTTGTCGATGGTTACGAAACTATATTTTTACCCAGCTCACTCCAGCATGCTGAGCATCAATCCTCGAATTGCTGGTACGTCATATCAGTGTTTACATGATCAGCACAAATGTGCTTCAAATTCATCCCATCCTGGCGAAAAATTGCGAAAAAAATTTGCATTATCAAGCACGAGATGTTCCGAAATACGAGCATACGTCTGACTGACAAATATCTCTGTGGCGACCCATGCAGAAGTAAGCGCGAATCTTATCCTGCTTCTCACACGCCACATCGTCAAAGATCATAATAGAATTGGATTGTGCATCTTCGGGCTTTGCAACCTCCTAATATTCACCGACTGGGATCTAAGCCAGCCCCTTAACCGGCTGAAGTAATTTTTTCAAAAACTCATACTTAGGCTGAATGAGCGATTTTGAATGGATGTATATATTTTCGAATCGTGAACCGTTTCCGTTGGTGACGAGTGTGAGATGAGCATTGGTTTTTCCACAATTCGATGGTCCGCAGAAAACTGCCCTCACACTCCAGAAGCAATTACCCGCGTCGTTTTCCCTTCTTCTTTCTTCGTCGAACTAATTTATCAAAATTTGTAACAGGCAGTTCATTTGTTCGATTCTGAAATTGCATGATGCGCGGTTGACGGACAGTGAGTCACTGATATCATGTTATATAAATAGTTCTTTTGTATGAAATTGAAGTAAATTGTCATTGAACTATGGTACGATACACACGTAGTACTCACGGCATAGGTTGAGTAAATAAAATTATCAATATACCTTCCCATCGAATTACACGTGCCTGGCTAACAGTACTGCGGATCCGGCATAAAAATAGCAAAGAGGTTGGCTCGCGGTGATCTTGGAATTAAGGTGCTATTAAAGACATATTTAGACCCATTGTTACTCATTCTTAAAAACATTGTTATCACTTCGGAAATGGAATTCGTTGCTAAACCTACACCAAACAACCGATCGGAATGAGACTTTGGGGAGTGGATGCAGTATTGCGGCAAGAGGTGGCTAAGTATTTTATTCCTAGGAAATATTGAATCTTCTATCGAGAATTAAAAATCTTACAATCTAACCTATAAACGAACCTAACCTAACTTTCAGAGAATCCCGAAAAACTTTGAATTCTCTTGGAATTTAAGCAAAATGAAATATTTATCCATTTTCTGCCAAAATCCAGCATCTAATCGTTGAAGTTTCGTTTTGATCGGTTGTGTGGTGTAGGAGTGGCGACGAATCGCGTTTCCGTAGTGACAATAATGCTTCTAAGAATGAGTAACAATCGGTCTTTACGTCTGGTGAATATGTCTTTAATAGCACCTTAATCCTCTAGACGCTGCATGTGAAAAACACGATATTGCATATGTTGAAGGATCACTCAAATGATGTTGCGCGCAACGTGGCTGAAACGGTGCTCGCCGAGAAGGCTTGGAACAGTGTTTTGGTTAAAGACGCTAGAGTGGGTGAAAAAGCTGTTGTCTGGGCAGTTACTAACACGATGAAGGTTCAATCTGAACTCGACATGGGTTCAGGCGGAGGCGCGGCTGGACGATTTGCAAAGTCCAAGCGTCGCACAAGACTGAAGAGGAAGAAGAGGGCGGTAACTGTAATGAATCCGTTTTTTGTTGGTTGAAATGAACAAGTATTTATTTAACAACGTGAACGACGAAGCGATACGATCACCCTTAAATGTGTAAGTACAATCTTCTTAGCTCCGGATCGCAGGTCGTTGACATATGCTGTGAAGGGCCGCCTTGGCAAATTTGTGCGACGGATGTCTTCTTTCGTGATCTAGCTCAGATTCCACAATCATCAGCGTGATACGTTCATCCAAGAATTGGTAATATTGTCGTGTACGTTAATGGTGACGGTATAATAGGGTACTCTCGACGTGATGAATAATAATTGATACTGATAGTGAGGTAGGTTTGAATCTTGAGGCACAGAGCCTGACGACGGCCTCTTGACTCTGAGGTCCGACGCTCTCTTCCTATTCCCTGACAAAAGTTGGTTGTTGTTGGTTGTATCTTCTCAGATGTCTGAAAGATGTTGCATAGCTGAGTTCCTATAAGAATTAATGGTATGTAATAATACCTCCTGCATATTTTGCGCACGTGAAGGAGACCTCGAAAGACGACACTACGTATCCATTTTATTTATACATTTATTTTTATATATTTTGAATCCATTTATTATTGAGTATTTGTGACAAAAACAAAACACAACTGATAACAAGATAAATGATCCTGACAGAGCCATGATTTATCCAACGCTGAATTTCATCGTTTTGCGCTCCTGAAAGTGACTTTCAATTATTTAGATGATGAAAATTATGTTTATTTTCAGAAGGAATACATGCTCTCGATGTGGATTGACTAATTTTTAACAAGAATTTGTGATTCGACAAAAATCCGGGTGAAATTTATCAAATTGAGATCGGTCGTCGACGGAGCCCTTGACACCACTACCATTTGGGGTTCGCCTGGAAAAAAAGGCCTATGAGATTGAACTGCATAGCACGGGGCTCGTTTCTAGGCCTCTTTTACTCGCGAATTTTTGATCTTTTTCTCCAAACTATCTGATAATTGCAAACCGTCGTATACTGAATCGAGTTCATCTAATTGTCAGCACTGTTTTTGGGTGCTGAAAAAACTTTCTGACGCGTATTGGGTTTGCTCTGATTTAAATTTGAACAAACCAGAAACTAACTACAAACTAACTTGATTTTGAGGAAGATGTGCGAGACTTTTACATAATTTTCCAAAATTGAAAAATATTTCTCTACATTGCAAAAAAGTTCCTGATTTCACCGAATTCCCCGCTTATCCTAGTTTTTCTCAATATTAAAGAGAATGTGGAATAATATTTCGATATAATCACAGCGCTGCAGATAGCAGAAGGTGACCATATCAGACGACCTCGAAGTTTCGTTTGAAACATCACAAAAACGATGGCGACATATCCTTTGAGGTTATTCACAAATTAAAGCCGTTGTGCACGAGACTACAATTCGTAAATATTCCTATGTAAATATATTCAAACGTACGTACCTTATTTATTCTTCAAATTGGTAATAAAATTGGCGGGCATATTTGAAATATTAAATAGGGACATCGTCTCGCGACGTTTATAACAATATAGTTGAGTTGTTAAATGATTTTCGGATACATTTTTTCTGAATATGTCATCAAACTTGGTTGATGAAATGATTGGACGAAATTATAAACATCCTGTTGAATTGTTCGAAAAAGAGGTTATGCAATCACTGGCCCGAACGATCCTGATCAGCGGCAGCCTATCAGCTAACTGCAGAACTCGCCGTTTCCGCTGAAAACAAAATCTCATTGTTTTCGAGACGAAAAAAAAAAGTTATCGATGCGTCCGGACCCTGATTCTGACCTACGTATCACCATGATGATGAAGGTGCAGATAAAGCAGATTTTTCGTTGCACGCTGCTGTCTGAGTGAAAAAAAAAATTTGCAGATGCTCTCGATGAATAATTTCACACGTGGTGAAAAAAAAAAAAAATGTTTTATTCTTGTCGTGAATCCATGATATACAATAACTACTCGAGTAACTATATGATGTTTCAAACGCGTGGACGAAAATGGTTTTTGACCTAGAATATCGATTTCACCTGGATATCGAATCTCCAGTGTATAATTATATATATACATAATAATATGTACGTGCGTTATAAATTAATTCGCATCGCGATATCACGGCGATATAACGGATATCCGTTAGACGTCAATTACTCGAATGTGTGGAACCTAGATATGCGGAGATTCATTAGATATCTACAATATCAAATGGATATATTGGAATGTTTGCTGGATATCCATCGGATGTCGTGTTCCGTGTGGGTGTACATACATCGTGTCATACGAATTGACGTATCGGTAGCCCATATTTGTGAAAAATAACTTCTCGTCGATTTTCGTGCGAAACTTATTCAGTGTGCGAATAAAACTTGATAACATATCTGGTGCTAGAACGAAAATGCAATCCTTCTATCCATCGTGAAATGGCTTGTAATGGCGTTCGGTTACCACAGTCGGTACTGCTACATGTCCCAGACAAATGAGTGACGAGAGACTTTTTTTCTATAAACGGAAGACATGAAATTTGATTGTTGAATATATGTGAAAAATTATGACGCAATATACAGCCTCACTCGTCATCACCTTACGGATACATAGGCGGTACTCTCAATTAACAGAATAACCCAACGTATATTTTTTTTCTTCGAACATAGTTACCAAATCTGGATACTTTTATCGTACAACATGAAGCCAGAGATTTGCATAATTTTCGGTAAGATCGTTGGAGCGAATTGCGCAAACTGAGAAAAACACTGTGGTAACTGCTGACAGAATGCCCAGAGAGTATATTATGCCTAATGCACATAAATACGTACTCATCTTGCGACGAATAACATGAATTCATATTATGGAAGAAACTGGACATTTCTAGTATATGGAGAATTCCATGTGTTGTCACCCAGCCTCGGACCATCACCATCTACAATTTCGTTGTAACTCTGATACCCTGTAGTAGGTACTATCAGAGAAACTTGGGCAGAATTTTTTTATCTATTTTTTGTTCTCACCGTTTCATAGTTACGCATCGATGAAAACAAATGAAAAAAAATTTTGTGGGGAAATATGGTAATTTTGAGATCCTAACGGAAGTGGTATCCTCATTGGTTCGAAAGTTATGAATTATTTGAGATCATTCTCGTCTGCATTTGGCGAAAGTTCGCGGTTCGATCTGTTTGTTGGAGCGAGAATTTTTTAAATTCTGAAAAAAATTCAAACAATACCCCGCAAAAATACGAACATTATGAGACCCTGGCTAAAGTGGTATCTTCATTAGTTCGAAAGTTATGGATTATTTGCTATCGTGGGTGTATGCCGGGGTGTTGTTAGAATTTTTTTCAGAATTTAAAAAATGCTCGCTCAAACGAAAAGATCGAACCGCGAATTTTCACCAAATGCAGACGAGAATGATGTTAAATAATTCATCACTTTCGAACCAACGATGATACCACTTCCGTTAGGATCTCAAAATTCTCGTACTTCGCCAAAGATTTTCTGTATTTTCTCATCATTTTAAAAGTGGCTCCAAAAATTTTGTTTTCGATGATGCGTAACTTTGAAACGGTAAAAATTAAAAAAAAAAAAATTAAAAATCTGGGTAAGTTCATCGGATGGTACTACAAGGTTGATATCAGAGTTACGGCAAAATTGGAAATGGCGATGGTCCGAGGCTGGATGAAAACAGATGGAATTCCCCATACATACAATTAATCTTGGGAACTAATTTCCTAATCTCACTACTTCATCAATACAGAATTAACCTTACGGCTACATGGGCGATTTTTTCTGTTGACAGAGCAACCCGAACATACATTTTTTTGAAAAATAATTACAGTTATCGAGGCTTCATACTTCTGTGATAAAACATGAAGCCAGAAATTTGTAAGATCTATATGGTATGATCATTAGAGCGGATTGCACAAACTAAGAAAAACACTATGGTAACTGCTAATGAAATGACCAGAGAGAGATTGTCATGCCTGATGCACGAAAGTACCTACGTACTGAACCTGTTATTTATTATTAACTTTTCATTATTATCTATTCCATTCCTCGAAATGATATATTCCAGTTTCCATGACCAACTTTCCATTAATATAGGCGTGTGCTCGAAGGGTTTAAACTGGAATTTCATTTCAAGAAAATAGGTGTTTGAAATAATAATGAAAAGTTGATAATGAAAGTTAGGAACTAAAACTGGGATTTGAGGACTGGACGGTACTAGACTTCATGACCATCTTAGCACAGCGTGCTTATGTGGTTATTCACCCATGCCTTGACTTGCTCGGTTGTACGACGACCGAGAATTTTTCTGTTCGCCTCAATCAATGCTTCGGATTCTATAAACTTTGGTAAAGATGAATTTTCAACCCTTGGTTTTAAAGGCGTTCCAAACAATGTTCTTCGCTGCATCTGTCCAGCGAACACGTTTAATGCGCGGTGTATCTGAGATGAAAGAAGGCTCATTTTGTCAATAACGTACCTATATTGATTATCTCTTTGAAACAGGAATGATCAATAGTCAATATCATCGAAACGAAAGTAACAGGTAACATTCTGTAACACGAGAGTGACATGCGAAGAATGTGTGACATTAATGACAATAATCATTTCAAATACCTTCGGGTTTGCTGCAAAATTGTTGTATTTCTTTATTTCTTTTCTGGATTTGGTTCTACTCGGTGAATCTTCATGCATAGAGTCGTCGGAATTGTCTGTTATGAATTAGTATACAAACAGTATTATACCTGCTTTGGCATACGTAAAACGTTGAGAACATTTGAAGAGACATCCAAAATAATACGAGGGGCCATCAGAGGGGGCTATACGCCTTTGCATACGGGCAGATCCATTAATTCTCGACGAAAGTGTGCGCACTTAGGTCAGCGATTTTGATGCCGATTTTTCCCTCAAAAGTACACCTTAAAAGAAGACGATCCTGAAAATTTGGGCCCGATATAATTAAATCCGGCCGCTGGAGAATTTTTTGAATTAAAAAAAAAGTAGATTTTTCACTGATTTTTAATAATTTATATCTCAGCTTCTATATAACTTGAAGACTCCTACCAAACGACATTCTTCTGAGTAGACTCTCTACTTTCAAGAAAAAAATAAGTATTCGGTCTAAGCTCATATAGGGCTTGGCTGACAGCCTCTAACTAACTAACTGTTTTGGTTAAATTTTACTTATTTGTAAAACACTAGTATATGTACAGTGTTTGAAGTTAAGGGTCGACCAGCAGCTAAGGTCTTCTATTGGGGTATACTTTAGTGGAATCTATGCAATTTTTACTCGATTGCTTCTATTAAGTAAAGTTATAGCCATCTGAAACCAATTAAATTTTAAAAAATTGCAGTTTTCAGATGGCTAGAACTTTTTTCTCCAAACTTCGATTTCCTTCAAACTTTCAGGAAAATTGCTTTATTATGTTCCTAAAAAGCCCTGAAAATTTGAGCTAGGGAATAGGTGAAACGAGACGATATTATAGACTGTATTATAGACCAAGAATAAAGCTCTCAAATACTTTATTGAAATTTATAACTGAATTTTTGATTTACGAACTGCGAGTGAATTTTGACATTATCACGATATGAACAAAATGTATTATCCGTAGTAAACAGGTCTGGTCGAGGTAGAGTGATAATTGCAAATTTAGAAGTCAAATAGTAGGACGATTACAAAACGGCACGGTACTCTATAAGAATGTTAAACATTCGTGTAATAACTCAAATAATGATATCGCTAATTTCGAGTACTACAACGGACATTTCACATAAAATAACACCACATGCGATATCATGAAATTTACAAAATGAAATTCTGATCTTTAACCATATTGACGTAGAATGAGAGTTGACTATTGAAATGGCGATTCGACATGTGATAATGGAGTCGTTGAATTTGTAAATTGGATGGTATAATACTTAAATTCTCATTGTTTTGTTCGTCTCTAGTGCGCTGGATCTCATCATTAAGTTGCTTTAATGTTCATGACTTGTGAAGATGGCTAGCTACGAGGCTAACTAGCACCTCGATGATTTTTGTATCTTCATTATAAAGTTGTAGGATTTTCAAGAAGCAGATGAGGTAGAGAGTAAAACTGAGAACGTGTTTACTCGGACGTTATTCGTGGCCCACTCACTCTTCTTCTTCACTGGTTTCTTACGTCGTCTCTTACTATATAGCTCAAAGCAACGGCTTTGTCGTCTGGATTCGTCGTTAGTCAAATTTGTCAACCTTAGGCGGGCATTTTCAAAATGCCTTAAAGTCGAAATCGATACAACACTGTAATTATGATTCATTTTACTTGCACTCTTACTCCTTTTCTTTCTCTTTCTTCTCCCTCTACTCTTTCTCCTTTCCTTTTCTCCCCACCTTTTTCATCCATTTCATCCCATGACCCTTTTCACCCACCAAGTCCTCTATCCTTTCGTCCCTTCCTGAGGTAGTTACATTCTATCATCACATGAATTCCTGTCTCCCTCTTCTCTCCACATGATCTGCATATCTTTTTCTCCTCTTTCGTCCAATATCTACTCGCTTTCCGTTCGTTACCTAGCCTGAATCTCGCGTTTCTTTCTATTCTCTGCCCCTTGCTTTTCTCCTGTAGGTACCTTGGCAGTCCTTCAGTCCTCCATCTTTTGTACTCTACGTTATACCTGGAGTTCTCTATCCTTCTTTCTCTTTCTCTCTATTCACCATTCTTTCCCTCCACGTATCTACAACATTCTCTTCCCTATCCTCTCTTCCCTCTGCTTCCCATCTGTTCACTCCACCCTTCCCGTATCTCTCTTCTCTTGCTTTTCCAGTCCTCGTTTCTTTCCAGTCTTCTCTGCCCATTTGTCTCCCCCACATCTTTTAAGTAAATCGTTACCTGACCTTTTTATATTTCCCTCGTATTTCATCACTCTCTCGCCTGCCTCGATTGCCAATCTCCCCGTTTTCCTCTCTTCGTTTACTAGGTACCCCGGTGTACATCTTTGGCTACTCCTATCACATTTTTCAGATATCTTTCCTGTATCCCTTCTATCTCTTTCCATTCTACACATGCTTTTCACCATGCTATTAAACATGATCATTCTTTTCCTATAGTCTCCTCTGAATTTTCTTTCTCCTATACTCCACTTTCACACCATAGCTGCCATTGCCGTTTCCCTGACCTTGTTGTTATGATTGAAAGTGTTACATACAAATGGAGAAACCCAAGCGGTCGGGCCGTTGACAGGCGTGAAGTCAGTTGTGTAACACAAGTGGAAAAATACAAACTGGTTAAAATGGATTAATCAATCTTGCAACGGTCTATCTACCGATAAACCTAATTTTGGATCCGTCTTTGCAAAGCCCGACACAGGACCGCACGTCGCCTGAACGCCTCCTTCCTTCTTGATGATGGATAAACATCAGCACTTATGTATCATGCACAAATGAAAGATTGCATTGTTTGGAATTAACCTGGTAAAATCATAATAAATTCTGCGAGCGATTTGTGAATAAAAATTATAAAAATCAGTAGGAATTATAATAATGTGGAAATTACGAATGAAACAAAACGGACTCTGTCTCTTTCTCTCACACTCGTACGCTGTGATCGGTCCCTGATATTGTAATAGGGTCACCTCAATATCCCAATTCTTTAGGAAATACCCTCAGGGAGAACAAAGACCAGGTAATATCCTACCGATCTAAATAATAAGTGACACAAATTTTAGATGACTGATAATTGACTTATGGGATGAAGAAGAATATCTCGACGCGGACGATAATATTCTCTTTCCGTCCGCGAAGGTGCCTATATTTAATAGTATCCTTATATATAAAGAATGCGCTGACTTCAGAATTGGGTGATGGGATTGGGTAACCTCAATGTCATTAATAATTGAATCACATCCAACCAACCAATCTATTATAGGATACAATCAACGAATTCTTACACCGGCCCAGGTTTAGGGTTATTATATGATTTTGGAAATTAAAGAGGGGAATTCAGCTGATAAGTAGTCAAGAGAGAAATGACGTGATGGTGGTTAAATTTGAATAACAAGTTCAACTCAGCCTGACAGCGTAACTATGCCACAGTCAAGGGATCAAACGTAAGACCGCTGGAACCCAACCCAGCCAAGGTCCTCACCTCCAAAGTAGGAAATCGAAAGGCGTCGTCAATGAAGTATTCAAGGAGAACTAATCATGAAATTTCAGTATCAGGCGATACTAAAATTTCCGTCTGTTCGATAGGAAGTTTAAATGTTCAAAAGTTTCAATAGTCACAAGCGTTGTATGAAGTCTATGCACTCTATAGAATTTGGAGAGAATCGTATAGAATTAAGAGGATAAAATTTACGTATTCACTTATAATTATATTGGAAGGATCCAATGCAAATGAGAAATGAATTTGAAATTTAGTTTTGAACAAAACTATTGTTCTGTAGTTCAGTGTCTATGCACGCTCGGTATTAACGAATCTTTGAGTCTTTGATGCCGTCACATATCCAGATCACCCAAACACCGACTCTATCTCAGTTTCAAGATCCGTAGCGAAAGGTCAGCGTACCTCGCGACTTGTCAGACAAATGCTCAAGATAAAAGTCAAAGACGCCTGAGTTGGGTGCATTTTGGCGGTGGTGTATTACTCCGCGCGACCATCAGCCAATCAGCGTCCAACTTAAGAGGGACTGATTCCTAATAACTCCCATGGGGAAGGAACAAAGAAAAGGCGTTCTACGGTCCCACGCCTGTGCCATAGTCGATTCTTGCTAACATCAATATAATTTTTTGCTTAGAATTAAATGAAACTCACGCACAAATTCTTCCATTCCATATTCCATGATTGTCTTAAATTTCATAGTCTTTACATCAACTAATTAAGGCTTTTTTTCAGTGTTGAAAAATAGAAATTTTAACAAGAAGAGTTATGATGAACAAGCTACACAAATTCGGTCAGCAATAACATATACTCTTCCCAGTACTGACATATATGGAAGTACAGCTATCGCCTTTAGACGCAACTCTGTGACGCCAAGAAGAATAAACATAAACATTTCTTGAACGGATGACCATCTTTCAAGACCCATATTATATTACCCTAACAATAGGTGGTCCATGATAGTAATAAATATTCATCCATTATCCCTTACAGGAAGTCATAATTTTGAGACAAAAGTAAACGAACAATTTAGAAAGAAAGGTGATCGGAATGTACACTCTTAATGCCAAAAATGTGCCACTTCCATATGCAGCTAGAAAGACAGCGTCCTTTCTTGAGGGAGAAAAAAAATAAAATATTCAAATGAATGAATGAGCGAGACGTTAAAGAAAATGTGAGTTGGAACGTAACAAAAACCCTAAATACTCAAATTCTTTTACCTCTTCTATTTCTTTTTCTGCCCATTCCCATTCTTTCTTCTTTCTCCTCCTTCCCTTTCGGAAACCATTATTTTTTACTTCTCTGCATACACTTCCAAGTCAATTTCTCGTCAAATATCTACCCAGATGTTTCAACTTTTTTTTCATTTCTTCTTCTGACTCCGCTATTACTGCTAGGTCATCCGCGTATGCCAGCATATATATCCTTTTTCCTCCTATCGCGGTGCCATAAATATTATGAAGAGAAGTCGGCCGAGAGGACATCCCTGCCTCACTCCCTTCTCCGTCCAAAAGAATTCGGTATGTCTTTCCCCTATTTTCACCTTGCTCTTCGTCTCCTCAAGTATCCTTTCCACATTTCTTACCACTTCTCCTCTGCTATCCCTCTCTTTCTCATTGCTTTGCATAGCTTTTTCCGGTTTACTCTATTAAACGCCGCTTTCGGGTCCACGAAGAATACAAAAATCTTTCCCTTAACCTTATTGATTCCCTTTTCCACTGCTGTCTTGAGTATGTAGATGTTGTCGGTCCCACTTCTTCCGCTTCTGAGTCCCGCCTGCGTATCTGGTATTATCTTCAATCTCTCCGCTTCTATCCTCAATCTTTTCTCCAATATGGCCGCATATATCTTGCATGCTGTGCACATCAATGTCACTCCCCTGTAGTTGCTTGCTCTTGTTCTCTCTTCTTCTTTGTATGTGATCAGGCATATAATTCCTCCCTTTCGTTTCTCTCGCCACTCTTTCCCTCTCCATATTTCTTCTATTATCTGCCTCAGTATTTCCTTCACCCCTACCTCCGCATATATCCAAGCCTCGTTTCTTGTTCCGTCCACTCCTGCATTTTGCTTTTCTTTTTTTTTCTTTTTTTTATAGCCTTCCGCCTCTCTTTTTTTAATTTTTCCTACTCCTTCATTTATTTCCTGTTCCTTCGTCTCTTCAGTCTTCTTTTCTTCCTATCCGAACCTTCTAAGTGTGTCACGAAATGCTGCTTCCATTCCTCTTGCGCTATCGTCTCGTCGATATCCCCGTCCTTTTACCCCTCTTTTTCTTCATGTACTTCCAGATTTCTGCTTCATTTTTCATCTCCATTATCCCCTTTATCTATCCATTTTCATATCTTTCTTCTGTCCTTTTGCATACTTCTTCATGCCATTTCTCATATTGTTGCGAAGGATAGGTTGCAATACAAATAAAAAGCTTCCCGAGCGAAATAAAGTGGACAATCAGGTGAAACTAAATGGATAAATATAAGAGAGTTGTATCGGAAAATACGTGTGCCCGGTTAGAGGTCTGGAGCAAGACTGTTCTTACAACAATGTTCGTCGACGCAGCAACTGATAGTTCGTTTGCAAATAAGACATGTCTCCTATCTTCAAGGACTACTGGACCTGTGCGCGATGAATGCAAGATAAATGTAAGGGTCATTTCACCCTCTGTAACAATATACTCCAACCTTTCTGTTTTTCCGTTCCTCTACTCTCTTAGCCTTCTGCTTACCTCCCTTTTACTTTCTCTGCATTCCTTATTTCTTTACACCTTGCTTCCATTTCTTTATTATCATCTTTTTCCTCGTTATTGACCCTTCCATTTTCGCCATCAGTTCCTTCAATCCTTCCTGTACTCCTTCTTCTTCGTAATCTAACTTACTCAATTTCTCTTTATATGTTTTCATTCCCTCTTCTGGCCGGTCCTCTATCTCTATTTCTATCTCTCCCTGGTCGTCTTCTGTCCTTTTGTTCGCTTCGCTGATCCTCATCTCTTAGTGGTCGATGATCTGACTCCGTTCTCTCCCCTATTTCCAATGCTTCTACCTTTTCCCATGTTTCTACATTTGTTATGACGTAATCGATCACCGAACTTCCTCTTCTGCCAATGAAAGTCCATTCTCCTTTTACATCGCCGTCTGCGTTTCCGTTCATTACTCTCCAGCCGTTCTCCTCGATCATCTCTAACAGTTCCTCTCCTTGTGGGCTTATGATCTTGTCCTTGGATCTTGTTTCATCTTCTGTTCCTTGCCAGCATATGCCTCCTCTTTTAACTATTCTCGCATTGAAGTCTCCGTTATTATCGTGTTTCCTTTTCCATTTTTCTCTGTCCTCTCCCTTATCTCCTCAAGCTTTCCCTGCGATCCTCCCCTGTTTTATATATACTGTAGATGTTCTATTTGCTTGTCTCCATCTTCGAATCTAATTCCATTACCCCTTCTCTACTCGATTGTGTTTGTTATTTCGATCTCCTTTCTCACCCCCACTATCATTCCACCCGTGTTTCTCCCTTTGATCTCATCCTTTCTTGCATATTGTGTCATCCACTTATATTGCTTTGACATTTTGGTCTCCATTTTTTTCCACTCCTTTTCATCTATCCATGTTTCTTGCATTCCCGCTACACCCGATTCTTCAACATATTTCCAGAAATCCTCCCCCTCATTTCCCAATCCAGCGACATTCCATGTTCTCTCTCTTTCTCCCTTGCTTTCACTCCCCCTTTTCTCTTTCCATTCTCTTCCTCCTCCGCCTTCCCTTCTGCTCTTTTTTCTCTCACTCTTCCGATTTCTACTCTATTTCCTCCGCCTGCATCTCTTCCTCCAACTCTATCTGAAAATTTGCTACTTCCTTTTTCAGTTTTCTTTCCCTTTCGTTCCATTTATATTCAGCTCCGTCTACCGTCATCTTCTTGAACACCATCTTGACATTGTGGTTATTTTCCCATGATTCTTTCGCTTCCCTCGCGATCCCTCTTTGCATTTCTCTCCTCTTTTGATCTGTCATGTTCAATATATATCGGTTCATTCCCCAGTTTCTTTATATTTCCCATTACTTTTTCTTTGTCCACCATTGTGCTTAATTGCGCCCATATCAGCTTTCTCTCAAACCCTATTATATTTGCTTGCTGCACTTTTACCTTCACTTTTACAACTTCTTTTCGAAAATGTCCTCCATTTCTTTTCCAATTCTTTTCTTTCTTTTTGCGGTCCCCTGATGGCCATACGTCTCTTTTTTTCTTCCCACTCCAGTTTCTCACACCTCTTCTCCACAATTCTCATCTTCTTTTGTACTTCTAGTTCTCTATTCGTCGTTTTTGCTATTCTTTCTGCTTCGTTCTGCGGCTCTGTCCCTTGCATTTCATCTTCCCACTCCTAACGTTTTCGTTCCATCCTTGTCTCCTATTCTTTGCTCTTTTCGTCCCACCTCTTTTTCTCTTCTTCTACTTCTCTTCTAATTAACTGCTTTATTTCTTTCTTGAATCTTTGATTCTCCCTATCGTCCAATATGTCCATTCTTCTCAGTAACTTACACAGCAGTTGTCTGTCCGTCATCTCTCTGTATTTTTTCTCGTACTCTTCTTATTTCCTTATTTTCTTCCGCCGTTTTCTTAACTATTTTTTCTTCTACTTCCGGCGAGCTTCTGCCCCTCTTTCTTGTTCTAAACAGATCTCTGATATCTCCTTCACTGCTCGTTTTTGCTCTCGACCAGCTTTCCGATCTCTCTACCCTTTCACTCCTCTCTTTTCTTATGATAACTTTTTTTGTCTCTCCTTTCCTACCTTCGTTCTACCTTCTGAGCCTTCCAATTTCTTCTTTACCTGCTGCTGTTCTTCCTTTCCTCTCTCTCCGTCGCCTTCTTGCAGCTCTACTTTCTCCATGCGCCTCGCTTCACGACTTTTTTCTCTCTCTCTCTCTCTCTCTCTCTCTCTCTTCCTGAGTCTGCTGCGCGGACGGTTGACAGTTGTGCTCTTCGGACTTTAATTTAATTTTGCTAAAATACTCTTGTGTTTGCGTCAATCCTTGTCCAAATAAGTAGGTAAAGTGCTACTGTGTGGAGTGTGGTCTCCAGTAGCTGAATTTGATATCCATTCTAGTGAAAATGCATATTATCAGAAATAATTTTCAAATGTGGCAGTTATAGTTCGCTGTCATCGTGTCTGTGTATAAGCGTTCCTGTATGCGTTCGGTTAACCTGGAGGCCTTGATGTAAATTCATTAATTTAAAATTGTAATTTCATTATTTTTAATAGTGGAGTGAGCCATGTGTGCGTAGGTGGCAAATTGTGTCTAGATTGAATGACTTCATCAAAAAATCGTTCTCTAGATGATTAGTTTTGACAACCAGTGAGCTGCCAACAATAGTGTGTGTGGCTTACATCTTGCCTCTGTGAAGTTGTGTTTAGGTTGACAAACTGTAGCATAGTCCGCGTCATAGTAGACTCCTGCGTGGACTTTAAACTCTGCCGAGCTGACAGCTGTGATTATAACACTGATAACTCACACTTATATTCCTCACCCATACGCTCTCCAGCTATCTGCCAAAATAATGAGTACATCTTCTTCATCGTCGATTTCTCCTACAAAAATTTGTAGGAAGTGCAAAGCTAATGTTATTTCTCCTGTAACTTGCTGTGTATGCAAACACTTGTGGCATCCTAGCTGTATGCGAATGTCCAAGCTTAGTGTAGAGGGTAAGCTGCTCATGAAGTGCAGATCTTGTGCCGTTCCTTCAGGCGCCTCCGGTGTGGTTTCTATTTGTCCGAAAGTTGGAGCACATCAGTCGGGTTATATCAGGGATGCTGGGACCGTGAAACCACCTGACATGGCGCAGCTTCTAGCGGCTATTGAAGCGGGCTCGAAGGTCATGACTGAAGAAATTGCTCAGCGGACTGCGGAAATAAATATAAAAATTGATGGGCTCTTGGGATTACCGGCTGAAGTCAGGGAGCTAAATGCGAAGGTAGATCAGCTCTCCCAATCCGCCTTACAGATGTCGACGGAGTTTACGGCTAAGTTTGAGACCTTGACGAATCAAAATCAGCTTCTAGCTGCTCAAGTCGCTGACCTGGAGGGTGCTCGTGCGGCTCATACATCGGAAATCTCTCACCTCACGGATAGGTTGGCCGTGCTTGAGCGGAGCTCGTTTAGTTGCGATCTAATCATTGCTGCCGTCCCCGAGTTACCTAACGAAGAGACTTGCCAGCTGTTTTCCATGCACTTATGATGAAGTTGTCTGTGAATGTTCTTCCTTCTGAGCTTTTGGAAATCATACGCCTTAAGAGTGCACCAGACGTGAATAAACCTCGCCTGATCCTGGCACGGCTCAGTACGGTGGGATGTCGAAATAAAATTCTTGCAGCCAAGAGGGCAAAGGGGTCTGTCTATGCGGACCAGCTCGGACTTGCACAGGAGCAGCCGCACACACCAGTCTTGATTAACGAACATCTGCCTCCCTTGCTATCAAAATTTTTGGGCACAGTAAGAGCCTATGCGAAGGAGCGAGGGTACCGCTTTGTTTGGATGAAAAGCGGTTTGGTCCATGTCAAGCGGGATGCGGCTCCCATTATCATTAAATCAGAGGCTGATCTTACTCTACTGTCCGGTCCGATCTGACAGGATGGGGAGACTGTACATCCTGCTGCTGCTGATGGTTCTTCTTTAGAAGTTCGATACTTGAATGTCGCTAGCCTTAATGCAAATTCTTTGCTGGGGCATGTAGATCAGTTCAGGGACCTTGTCTCGGGGGGTCGGTATCACTTAATCTCGGTCACCGAGACCTGGTTGCACGCAAATATCTCAAGTCAATTAGTAACTGTCGATGGGTACACCTTTTTGCGAAATGACAGAGCTGGGAAAGTGTGTGGTGGGGTAGGCGTTTATGTTCATAATGCTCTAAAGTCTAAGATTCTAGCCTCTTCACTCCCGCCGTTTTCAAATTCGCCTGAATTCCTCATTTTAGAGACTAAACTGCAGCACCAAAAATTTTTATTCTCCACCATTCATCGCAGGCCGAAAGGAATTCTCCTTGAAGGATTTTTTGATGCGCTCTCAAATTGTTTGCACAGATTTTGGGTACCTTCTCTCCAGCATATTTGCGTGAGCTATTCGCGAAGCCTGGCCCTGATGTACGTCGCTCCTCCAGGCTTGCGGCCTCCGAAAATCCTCCGTCTTTCTATGTTCCAAACCATAGGGCTGCATCCTACCGTCATTCCTTCCTGTTATCTGCTCTCCACTTTTGGGATAGCCTGCCCCTGGTTATCAGGTCGTCATCTTCCCGTGAGGTTTTTAAGGAGAGACTTTTCCGTCATCTCTCAGCGATTGAACGTGCCCCTGCTGCTAACTTGCCTCG
>OY720668.1:3000000-3290000 GCA_963170745.1 Phymatocera aterrima
CTTGCTCAGTATACTGGTATATTGAGCCGTACGTAGTAAGACATTACTGCTGGCCGTCGTACCGCCCGTTCGAATTACCAGTTAGGCACATATTCCGGTCGTAAGAAAAACCCGGTGATATAAATTTTCTACCGCACACGCAATATACGTATTCCGCTTTCCTATGTTAGGTACAGGTACATACAACGTATTCTTGCGTAACTCGTTTTAGATGCAAGGAGTGGAGGCCGAAGGACCTCAGAAATGTTTGAAGAGTGTTTTTCCGTATTTCTCTCTATCCTGCGTATACATGTATGCATATGTATAGTTGCACTAAAGTCGACAGCGAGAGAGAGAGAGAGAGAGATAGAAAATCGTGAGTATATAGGTATGTTTTATAAACGAAGTCTTTAGATGTATACAGGTCGCGGTGCTTGTATACCTACATCGCGATAAAACTTGGAAGGTATTTATGTATGTATGTATGTACGTACGTACCTCTATCTGTGCCCTACCTCCGTTCTACCACTCCAAACTAACAGCAGAGTTCGAGAGGGTCAGAGGTTCGAAGGAAGATTGAATGACGTGCCAGTAACAAAGCGGGAGAATCCAACCGAGAGCAGGCAACAGATAGTTAGATGGAGTTGAAGAGTGAGCGGGAAAGTGAGGTGAAACAAAGTAGAGAGACACTAGCCACTCAATTTAGCTACTCTTGGAAAAACACCCGCCAGAAGTTTGAATTCCGAGTGACTAGAGGTATATAACTACCCGCGAAAAGTTTTCCAGATACGTAAACAAACGGGTTGAGTTAACGCGGAAGTGACTCGTGCACGTTCAAGTTTATGAATCGTGATATACGCAGAAATTTTCTCGATGAAGACGGATCTTCATCATTTGTTCATTAATTTTTCTTCTTCTTATTCTGTTATTCCCCTCTTCGGGGCTTTCAGGGAAACCAAAATATGTGGAAGAACGTGAGACACAAGATTACGAAGAGATATATTCACGGCCCCACGTTGGGCGCCTGGCATGAAAAATTCGAAGATCCCTGAAATACGTGTAAAGTCGAGTCATTGAAATTGTTCTCGACGATGACCGTGTCCCAGAGACAGATGCCTAAATGCAATGTATTTAGTATCGGAATCGAATCTCTGATCAACGATGAGAATATTATTTCTGATTTGGTATTTTCTTTCAGATTTCAGTAGTAGGTAGGTAGGCAGTATCGAGTATACAGGTATATTATATGCATGTATGTAGATACGTACACCTACATATCTATACGGTGAAAGATTCAGAGAGATAGAGGTGCAGGCAGCATGGTTTCATGTATACAGTACCAGATCGCTTACTAGATCCGTTACATCGAAACGCTTGTACGAGAATTTTTTCATAGCGTGATAGATAACCTGGAATGCTATGCAAGTTTCAGGTTATTTTTTGTATCTATCCTTTAACCCCCGTCCTCCGTCCTCCGTCCTCCTTCCTCTTTCCTCTATCCTATGAATGATCATTTATCACGAATGTTGCATAGAAAAGGTGCAGTCCTTTGCATAATGTATTCCAACAATCTGGATATCCTCATACCGTAGGTATAGGTATGTACTGCCATGCCGCAACGACAAACTCGTAATTTAACATTCACGAGCTATGCCTGCATAGGTATAGGTGTATAGGTTGACACGTACAATTCCTTGCCGTATCGTATCTTAAATTTACTCCGAAATGAAATCATTCCGCCGTTTTTACCAAGACCAAGAAGCGATTACCTTCACACTTTATTACCTCGTAGTAGTATCAATACTTCGACAACTTCTTCCGCTTCTTTTTCCTCCTACCATTAGATTCGGTCCTGGTGTGGTAGCGGTAGAGTCGTATTGGAATTGTTCAACTGTACCAACCGATCGACGCTTTTTATTCACAGACAATATTGTATTCACTCGCCACGTTCTATCGTGAGCGCGATATTGACCCACTAACGAAGAGAAGTAGAAAGAGAAATAAACAGCCAACGGAAAGAAACTATGGGAGAAGAATCCAATCTCAGAAGAGTGGGGAATATGGGTATCGGAATAGTATAGAGTTCGGTCGGTGAAACGCCACAGGTTAGAAGAAAAAAAAAAAAGAAAAAAGACAAGCATAGCAGTTCTTCTGGTTGGCGCTGGTGCGGCTGGCGTCTGTATAGTTATCGCGTGCTACCGAGTAAGATTCCACTAGGATTCGTAGATCCGCAAGATTGTCGAGTGTGAATGTTATGTTGTGTTTTGTTATGCTTTGCGACGTTGATGCATGAGTTATGTACGTATCACGTACTATATACGTACCGTCCGTGAAATATGATGCTGAAACTCCTCATTTTCTCTGGAAGAGGAGGAGGAGGAGGAGGAGAAGGAGGAGGAGTTGTAGGTATCTCGTATCGTAACGTAGCTAAAAGCTGCTGCCGGGACCTCGAGGATTCATCCATCATCGCTGTATGATCGCCGGTATGCATCATGCATTTTATTTTTACATCCGTATGTTTCGCTGCCGCATTCTTACCGCCTCCGCCTCACCTCGCGTCGCATTGCTCTGCCTTGCCTTGCCACTTCAGTTTCTCACCAGCTTATTTCCTCGTCCTTTACTCGGTTATAGGTGCTGCAGGTTTCGCAGTGTCGCATCGTACGTAGCCTGCGCTTATACCTTACGTAACTCGAGAGATTTCAGCCTAGGTATTTTCTACGGAAGCCTGTTGACCTATACCTAGTTTAGAATTTGATAACCCCTTTGGAGAATAGGAGTAGCCCTGCCCAACGTGACGGGTTTTCTCAAATAGATGTAGGCATAGTGGAAGCAGCGGGGCGGGGGAGGGGGAGGGTCCGCGTACCCTTGAGTCCCTAACCTTGTTAAGCCCGGGGTAAAATAACCTAACCTAGCCCTCGCCCAAGCCAATTTGGCGTCTTTATTTAAATCTATTTATGCAAATTGAGAACGTGGAATCGCGAACAATGGTTTCTCCGTCTTCTTTCCTCTTCCGCTATTTATTTATTTACAATATTTTAGGCTATAAGGTGAACGTATTATGCCGCTGTCTCTTGGCGACTTAACAGTGTCTCGGAATACATGATCCCTAGATTTTCTTCCAGCCATATTTCTTCCGAAGTTACCGACGGTTGAATGAAAAAATAAATCCCATGAAAACTCTCTCGTCTCTCCTACGGATAAAAGCAATTGCCATTTATCGTATCGGAAGTCGCGAACTATCGTCTCCGTTTTGCAATATACCTACCTACTAACGCCGTTGACTTCACGCTTCACTTTATAACAGCTCTGTACATGCAGGATACGCAACCGCCGACGTACCGACCAACTCAGGTTCAGTTCGTTCGATATTTCAAAAGGAACCTACGCTCGGTTAGAGAAGAGTTCATCCGGAGATTGTTCTCGTGAAGGAGATCAACCGTTCGAAGTGCGACATACCTTGATCTTCGAAAGTCGCCCAATCATCTTCTCTTTCAACCCATCTTCCTCTCTTCCCTTTTTTTCCTTCCCAGCGCGTGCCATTTTTTTTCTTTTGTTTTTTTCTTTTTTTAGCACCACCTAATGGCGAGGTGCGCGCGCGACGCAGAAAACGAAAAATGGAAGGCGAAAAGTCTCCTGAATTTTCAAAAGTCCCGATCGTGCGTCATCTGCAAATGATAGCGACTCCCCGTTCAAAGAGATTCATCTCAATGCCTACATTCAGAGCCAAGTCTCCTCAATCCCTTCTCAGCTCGAGTCGTGTATAGGAAGTATACATTTCGAACTCTTCGCGACCTGATTATACTGAATGTGCCTCTTCACATGGACGATCGAACAGATTGACATTCGCATGAACAATCCATTAATCAAAGTAAAAATTGATAGGATCCAAGCTTCCGCGGTATTCCGCCGTCAATGAATTTCCATTCACATTCCATATGTTCGCGATGTTCGTGAGAAAATTTTTACACTGGAACCAGCACCCGAACTGTAATGAGTGGAGCGCCTGCAATGTTTCTAAAATTGAGCTTATCGTCAGAAGTTTGGAATTACAATTTCGTTCGTGTTACCGAAGCTGCAGCGCGAATACCCGCGGTTCGTCAGAGAGTTGGTTCAAATTTTCCAATGTGGGTAAACCTACCTATAGGTATGTATGTTGGATTGCTGTAGACAGAAAGCAGATCTCTAATGGCAGCTTCACCCACTCTCTGCACCACTGGCGCCCCAACTATGCGTCACTGTTAGCTCAGAGTTTAGAAACTGTGATTGTGTACCCCAAACCTTGACGCTCTCCGTTAACTAAGCAGTACTTTGGTCATTAATTAGCTTGATCCAACTGATGCGCGAAAGTGAACAATGCAAAAACTACAAAATCACCTAAACCCTGGACCACTCGCACGTCGTTCATTCTCCACGTCGTTTTATACATAGTATACACCCTCTGGAGCAAAGTTGATCCATTAGTAGCGATATCGCGAGCCGGAGTTTGGTATCGAAGAGTGCAACGCTCACCGGACGGCCGACAAAAGATTGTACACGGATCAGGATCGCAGTCGCATCATGTATTCTATTCGAGAATTTTTTCGCCCACTCGTTTCTTCCTTCTTTGACTTTTCATTTAGTTTGAAATTGAATCGGGCGCACAATTTCTGGGATATACTAATCACCGAGGAAGGAATACGTTCGATCACGATTCACCGTACCTGTGTACGGTGCTACGTTTTAATGGTGGCCTGCATCAGCCCGTGAAGGGCTGGTTTACCGTGTTATCGACAGCGGAGCGTAATCACCGCACGTACTTACGCCTATTGTGTCGGTCGGATGACTAAATGCAAAATTACTACGTGGATTAGTAATGAAATTGTCGTTTCATCGAACTCACAGGACCGCGTCCGTTCCCCGCTCGTGCCGGGGCAGACCGAGGTAATTAACAATTCTATTGGTGTTAAATGGGGGACGTCCACGGCGATAAATAGCTCATATTAGTAAAGCTCAACCGATAAACGAGAATGTAACATTGTCCATTGAACATACGTGCTTAGCCGATCATTGTTAGTAACCGAGCGGCGGATCGAAACTCATCGAACTTCCGTACCGAAATTTAACGAAATCTTTTGTCTTTCGGGTAAGAAAGTTTGATAAAAAAAATGTCAAATCACATTAATGGAGAACAATTGCGGAACTGTTATACTCGTAGGGAGATTTTAGCTCTGCGATGACAACGCAACGAGAACAACGCGACGCAACAGTAGGCGGTACGGTGTGGTGGAAACTACCGCCAGTTTGTCGTTTATTGTAAAGAAATAACTGAATACAATATAGCTCGGTGGCTCGTTTCCTATGGGTTTGCCGGTGGTTGGAGTTTTGGAATTAATGAGAGCGTTGCTGACTACGTTATTTTGTCCAACGTAGGTAAATTGTAAATGAGATAAATACCGGTCGTGCGGGTCCGGCGGTGCAAGGCCTGCAGTCTCTGCACTCTGCGTGCGTAGGTACACGTACCTGTACCACACGCACACGCACACACGCACACGCACACACAAATATAGATGTACCTACGTACATGTAATAGGAAACTCAATTTGTAGTTTTACCTCGTGTTTATACCCTGCGGAAACAACAAAATAACACCCCCTGTGAACTTTGTTTCCCATTCTTTCTCGTTTCGTTGGTCTTTTTTCTTCCCTTTTTTTTCAAGTTTATGTTGTTCCGCTTCTTTTCTTCGTCTGTTGCATTATAATCCGCATCGGCGCGCGTAACTCACCTACACGGCTCCGTCCCGCTCTCCCTGCTTGCTTGTTAAATAATTATTCAAACTTTTCATCCAGTCTTGAAAGTTGCGTCGCGATCATTGAGTACATATACCTAGTTTATGGAGTGGCAAGCTCACCGCTGGGAGGAAAATTCCGACGAGGCGAAAATCACTCGGAGAGGAATGCAAGAACGAGGGAATCCCCGAATCTGTGAAAACAGATGTCGATTATTTCCACGGGCATCCAATTAACAAAAAATCATCGATAACAGTCTGATCTTTAATAATACGCGTGCTCATTCAACTGTCGTTTCGTCGAGAACCAGTTCAAGCAGAATATTCGAACATCCTGAGTGGCATTTGAAACGTCTTTATAAATGCATAGTGATGTGATTGAATGCATAATTCTACTCTGGCAGAGCGGAAGAGAGGTGCGGTGGCTTTTCTGCAGACCGTTTTTGGGAGAATTTCAACCAGTCAATTTTCTCCGATCAAATATTTAAGAGAATGAGACAACGGCTCCGGTATAGCACATCCGCGTGGCTCAACGTCGACGTTTCGAAATGTGCATTTGAGCCTCAGTTCTGAGCCTCAACGATCGATGTAATCGTTTGGAAGGAATTATCTGTTAATAATTGATGACCGAAGAGCCGCAGCAGCAGCGCGTTTCGATTGTCACGGATCACGGAATCGACTACTAGGATAAAATATACCGCGATCAGAAATATTACAGCAGTTTGTGGTATACGGAATCTGGAATCTAGAATCTAGGATCTAGAAGGCGAACGACGACGGGTGCGGCTGTTTTCTCATCTACCACACAAGGGTCAGTTTACACGATAGGTTTCACGAGCTCCGGTGCTCACTGCGAATGCTTTTGAAATATTCAGTCTTATCGATGCATCAGCCAGTAGAGAGGTGAACGGCTCTCGTACCTGCTGCTCGCCGAGCGCCATACAATGCGCTGTTTTCATCGTTACTATCCGGCCTACGATTGATTCCACGTTTACTTCACTGTAATAAATACCAGAAGGTTCTTCTTCGTCTTTTTCTCCTCTTATTGAACTTTCCGTTCGATCTAACTCGTACTCAGTTTTTCTCTTTCGAATAAAAGAAAGAAAGAAAGGTAGGAAGAACGAAAGAAATAAACTCCGGGTGTCCCTAACGGCGTTTAAAATTCAGTGGATGTCACACGTTCACAACCCGCTCATACTCGAATACCTACTTTGGGTTCTTGTATCCGTACCTTATATCTTGGACTCTGAAAAATCTTTAGAGTTTATCTCCTAGCTACGGGGCGTGGGGGAAGAGAAAAGAACCAGAAGAAACACATTTCGGACGTTTTTTCATCATCAGGCACGACCTGCATAGATCTATGGTGGCCGATCATTGAACCTGGTGTGTCGGAGGATAGATTGTTTCCACACCACCTTTGCTCGAATCGCCTACATGCAGTAGGGACGCGCGTCGTAGGGCCACGTACACACCTCCGTGATCCTGTGACGGTAAACACGATCAAATGTTCCCTGCCTAACCTACCGTTCACCACCTGCCACCGGGTCCGATACGTATTTATGTAATACGTAGTATGTCGCACTTAGGGGATCTCCTCGGGTATAACAATTGATGCAGGAAATTCGAGCCAATGAATATTTAGGATTCAATGACTTGGACACAAGCCGGGTTTTCTCTTTCCCCTTTTTTCTTCCGTTCACTTTTCACTTTATTCTTTCCTTCCGCCGGAGACCGTGTACGGGAAGACTTTTGAACCGATTTCAGTATTTCCCTCACAAGCAACAATGAGATTTTACATTTTCCTTCAATATTATAGCAATTATTTCTTTTGTTGCAGGTAAGGAAAAGCAGTTTTCACAACAACCACAAAATCGGCCATCCACGATTTTCATCATACATCATGATACCGCACGTGAGTAATTTCAACTACCCTACACGACACACGTCCAGGAATTATGTCGACGAAACAAACTTACTGAATACTCAACCTGTATATTCGGTACACGTTCGAAATATTTCGTCGGTCAAAAGCCCGCCGCAGCGACAGCGTTCATTTTCACCTACTTTTCGAAATATTTAGCCAGGTCGCTCGGGTCCGTGTCACGGCTCATGAACCGGTTATTCTTAACTCTTTGGGAAATGATAATAACCAGTTTCTGAGCGTGGGCGGACTCGGTTTCAGCCAGATTATCAATAACCTCAGATACTCCTCTCTCTTGCTACCGAAGAAAAGCACAAGTGCGTTAAATCTGTTCGAATAGAATGACGAATACACCTTTCTATAT
Source organism: Phymatocera aterrima (assembly GCA_963170745.1). Lineage (NCBI taxonomy): Eukaryota > Metazoa > Arthropoda > Insecta > Hymenoptera > Tenthredinidae > Phymatocera > Phymatocera aterrima. The sequence goes on from OY720668.1 coordinate 3,008,029, forward strand.
ACGCCAATCGAGATTACGTCGCTTCTCCAAACTCCGCGTCACGGCTCATTGTTCCCGAGCTCTGTAGCCTTGGAGATAAAACAAGTGGAATTGATACGTACTTTAACCGCCGGTAAGTACCTCAGTGTTTTTACCAAAATCGAGGTACATCTTGATCGAGCGAACCCCCGGCACAACGAATTTGCTCCGGAAGTGGAATAGGGTAAAAAAAGGAAGCGGAGAATTCACACTGCAACCTACCTCCTCTTCCGCATTGCCGTTCTTAAAACCCCGTATCAAACAGGGAGCCAAGATCCATGCCCTCGTTTGGGCGCAAATTACGTCATTATACAAGTACACGGGCGAGGATCTACGCGGAACGAAGACCCAGAAAAGCACCGAACCCCTCCTCTCCTTGCTACTCCAACCGTTCCGACCTTCTTCGACTCCATTTTTCCTACCCAACTACTCCGGAAGTGATACGCTCTCGCGTGCCTACCTATCCGTAAAATGTTCTCCATCCTTTTTTTCGTATCTTTTTTTTTTTCACCTTATATTTCTCATTTTCTTTGCCTTTTTCTTCGCGGCGTTTTTTCCTTTTTCTCGTTTCCCTTCCTTTCATCCATTTCCTACCTAGTATAACGTTCATTCATTGGGATCAGCCTCGCTCATGATTCCGAATCCACAAATATTTATTTCCTCTATGTACGAGCATCATAGGATCATAGGATTGCGTATCCACTTATCAGAGATGGATCGTTGCGGAAAATCCTTTGGCTAATAAATACGTTCGTATTTCGTAAGTCGATTGATTTAAACGGTAATCGATCGTTTCAGGAATTACCTAGCCAAATCTTTCTGTGTATTTTCATTCCTCTCAGTTGACAAGTGCTTATAGTGTATTATATTTTCAAATGAAAGTTCTTCGAACGTTCGGCTCAGTTGAAACGGAAAAAGAGCAAAAAAACTTCAACCGGGTGGGCAACTAATTGCAGGAGGAGAGGGTACATGCTCCCTCTATATATATATATATATATATATACTGCTACAAGTCGTTGGGAAAAGTAAACGTGGCTTGTAAATTATACCAACGAGTTGAGCATAGAAGCAAAATAACGTAAATAAAAGTAAAGCCGAGAAAATGAAAAGAGAAAAGTGGGTAGTGGAAAAAAGTCAAATAAAATATCAACTCTCTGCACCCATTCGGTCCCACCCGCCCGCGCCGCCCCGTACCAACGTACCCCATACTACCCTTAACCCTGGTCAACTTTCGACGCGAACTCACGGAGTGGAAAAATGTTTACAGAGAGCGGGTTGGTATTATCTAGATACAGGTAGACGAGAGAGGGAGAGGGAGGCGGTGATCAGTTTTCCGAAACTTGTTCAGAGTTGGACTAATTAGGTTGGTAGAGGCATGCGAAAACGATGCCCACTGTGGTATATATACCACGTTTAGACCGGTGTTTCTCCTATATTTTCCTTGTCCGTGGATTTTCGATTTCGTTTTTATATTTTTCAAAAATTTCAACCGGGCCGAAGGGGATGGCTTTCTTTCGATACTCTGCGTGTGAATAATCGGTTCGAGATAATACTCGACTCATGTTGTATAATACTAGTGGAGTAAACTAACCGTAATACGTTTTCATGTATCAACTATACAAGCCATTTAACGCTGACGTATTGTATTTATTCACAAATTACTCCTCCCTCCGTTTCTCATCCTTTCTCTCTCTCTCTCTCTCTCTCCCTTTCTCTTTCTCTCTCCTCATCGCTCTCCTCTCCTCGACCTTTACGAAACTCACTCAGTGGTATTTGAATACGGCAACTGTGCGCGTCGAGCCAGACAATTTCAACTCCCTGTAGTAGATATGTGGCGGCAGCAGCAGCAGCAGCAGCAGCAGCAGCAGCAGCAGCAGCAGCAAGCTCAACTCGCTCGTTTTTCCTCTAGCTGGTTTTTTTTTTCGCGTAGTATTATATATATCTATTTGCCATCTTCCCGAAATTTGTATATCGGCTTCGTACCTCACACGACCTCTGAGATAGCCTGAGAAAATTACCGACAAATTATTCTGAGCAAAAAAATTGCAAGCTGCAAGAAATTTCCGATATGCGAGTTTCAAGTTCCAGAGAAATAAAATATAGAATATGAGGCACGCGTTTCAACGCCTGATCCCCCGGAAACTCTCGGACCTACAAAATGTCCGGGAATCTAAGAATTTCAAATTCCATCACGAACTGCTCCGCGGTGGTGTCAGCTTGAAACGAATATTTGACACGCGTTCTTCCTCCTAACCCCTAACCTCCGGGCCCGTGCCTATCACAAAACTCCCACGCATCCATATTGTAGACATGCTTTGTTTAATCGAACGGCAGTCTCTTCCGCAAATCAACTTAGATTCAACTTTTCTCACATCCGCCGCCGCAAGCTCGAGACAATTGTTCTTCTCGTCGCTTCTCCCCGTTCAGTCGAATTTATGAAAAAACTACTTCTTCCGTTTTTCGATTTCTACCAGCGAGAAAAAAGAATATGTCAAATTTACATTCTCAGTGGTGAATGTATGGACAGCGCTTGCTTGGAGTAAAATCTACAGCAATTGTGTCGAGATTTACAAAGAATTTTGTCGGAGTTACAACACGCCATGTTGAGTTAACCTGCGAAATCGGTGCAGATTTTACTCCGAACAAGTCCCGTCCATATATTCTCACCACTGAAAATGTAAATTTGATATTTTTGTTCTCCCGTGTAGTTATTGAAAGTAGGTACTGAGCTCGGGTCGAAAGGTTGCGTCCCGTGAACAGATGGAATCCGTTAGTTATGAACTGACGTCCGTTTGAAAAAAGTGATGGAGAAAAAAAAATATGACGAGATCGTACTAAACTTGTGCAAAAAGTTTATGGAGCCGTCGCTCGATGGCGATTCTGGTATAGAAAAATCGTATCGATCAGATAAAATTTGTGGCCTTCCGCTTCCTCTCGTATACCTCGATATATCTCGGCGAATGTTTCGTCGAGAGTGGAGAGGGATAGAGAGAGAGAGAGAGAGTGAGAGAGTGAGAGAGTGAGAGAGTAAGTGAACCCGAAAACGATTTGTCTGAGGTCTAACCTCAGGCACTATATACCTAGTAAATTTGGTGAAATATCTATGGAGTGTACGTCACGTTTACGCACTGCACTTGGAAGAGGAAAAGAAGGTGAATAAAGTTGGAAGGGTGGGAGGAGGGCTCGACTCTACTCGATCAACGGTTCGAAGGTACCAACGCGTCAATTCCGCGGAGACGAGGGTGCAGGACGTAGAAGGAAAAGAACCTATATGCAGTTAGGATCAAATGACGCGCTTGACAAACATTCAACATGCCCACCTATATGAGAAGCACTGGATTACATGATAAACGTGAGTCCTGATCGCCGACGCCACCCTGGGATTCACGTAAACTTGAGGTATACCTATACCCACGTATTCTGATGAAAACGAGAAAAAAGAAAAGGAAAAGGAAAAGGGGAAAAAAGAGTAAGAAGGACAATAATGATTTTTTTCCCACGTGTGCGATAATGGAGTTCGAGTTAACTTACTTTCGCCCATTTCATGGCTCGAAGGATAATTCATCCGCGGAAAAACTAAACAAAAAGGCAAAAAAAAATAAATAAATAAAGTTAAACAAAAAACGAAGGTAGAAGAAAAAAATTAATCAAAGTTTTCCCTGTAATTCATAAAAGGGTGTAAGCTATAAAGTGCCGTGATGAGAATTTGGGGAGTTCTTAGTTGACGTCTATAGTATCCGTGCTAGAACTGCTAAATACCGAGAGCGAGAAAGAGGGAGGTGGAGGAAAGCGAAAGAGAAAGAGAAAGAGGAAGAGAAAGAGGAAGGAAGCTCGTTTCTTCGGTAAATTAAATGACTTCTAATTATCTGGAACGTCTTAATGAAATTGAGGGAGGGGGTGTACATTCGTGAGGGTTATATAACGGCGCAGGCATACAGACTTTGTAGAGTCGATCATGATTATAAATCTCAATATAAATTATTTATGGTGTCAGTCTGTATTGTTCGCGCAGAGTCTAACCCTCCCAGATTTTGCTTTGCAAATACCCTCGGGACTCAAGTTTCTTGCAATTTGATATCGTGACTCTCTCTCTCTCTCTCCCCCCTCTTCCTCTCGCGAGCTCCATGTGCCCACCGATGTGATATCAAAGGCTTACAGTACCTTCCTACCTATCTACCTGGTTCCCTGCTTGCAAGACTCTCGAGAAAACATACCTTTATGCATCAAAGCTTCCGCAGGAGCAGTTTTCTACCTGTGACGATATAGTTACGTACATACGTACCTACATACCGGGCTTAGGAAAGAAAGTTGAAAATCCTTCGCGAAATGAGACATCAAATACTCGACATTGGTACAAAGAACACGATAATGGTACAAAGGCTAATGGATATGAATGCAAAGGGAGATGGACGAATGGATGTGAATTTCGACAAGGTATATAGGTATACGCAAGAGGCAAAGAAACTACCGGTGACTCGGCATTGACGAAAACTTTTTCTTCGTGCCATTCCTTACTTGTTCATTCTTATTTTCCACGGCCCCTTTTCTCCCTCCAGAATTTTTCCGTCAGGGGGTTACACCTTCTACACGGAGAATAGATTAATATAGTCAATTGATGAGCAAAGGGTACTATGCCTCGGAAGAAGAGCTGAAAGAAATGATGGTCGTAGTTTACTTTCGAAACTCCCTGGTTAGCAGGAAGCCCTGGGGCTCGTTTTACAGTCGAAAAATTTACCGCGCTGGAGCGCAAGGCGAAAGGCGAAAGGCGAAAGGCGAAAAAGTAAGAAAGAAACAGAAAAAGACGAGAAGAAATTTATTTGCATGGAAATACTCCCTCCTGTCGTCTGGCCTGGCTGGTCCTATACAACTTTTTCTTCTTCGACATCGTTTTCCGCAATCTTATCAAAAGGGTCAACCTTGTTAGTCAGGAATCAAACCGTCGACCTCTCTGTCTCCACTTCTTAGCAACGATTTCGGTTTGCACCGTTAAACCTTTCGGTGAAATCAACGAAAGAGCGAAAACAGCATTAAGGGAGCAAAATAAAGCCTTCCGGATCCTGCTGATGCGTGAATCGTCATTTCATACATTATATTACATCCAATTTAGAAAGCCTCAAACCAACGATTCGCACGTGAATTTGTTCGGAAAACGTTTATTGCTGCAACTTCAATCTTTCGACAATAACTATCTCTCACTGGCACACGGGGTCGCGGAAATATTGCCAACTAACTAAGTGCGTGGTGATCAAGATCGAGACTAGGAACAGGTAGAACGGATGAGACTTATGACTTGGCTCTGGCCATGTTTAAGAATCTGCAATTAGCAGCGATGATTTACTGCATATTTATTTCGATTTCAACCGGCTCCGATTCTCGTGGCGAAACACATACCGGAACATGATTGGCCTTTAATTCTGTTTTTCCATTATTAGGTACACCTTATGCCGAAATTTTTTTTGATTACTTGTAATTCACCGTCCGAAAATTTAACGCAGACTTCAATCGGCTCTCGCCTGGTTTCCTTTGGTGAGCGAGTGGTTCGTATCGAAGATTTTAGTTCCTGTATGTTTTTGCGATGTCGATTCTCCCTTCGAACTGCTTTTTCGGCGTTCGTATCTAGTTATTTTCGTTGAAATGTTATAAGAATCCCAAGGGTGTATTTCCGGGTCGAAGGAGAAATTCGGACGGGAATACACGCTGGTTGGATTAATAAATAAATTGGAAACGCGTTGTTGAGGTAACAACTTCTTCTTCATCTCTCTTATCTCCTGGACATCTCCGGTTCCTAGCGCTTAGCCAAAGATCTTTGTCGTTCGTACGATCAGTGATAACTCCCAACGGTGTCGATAATAAAACGGCTAGTGACGCGCTCTTACTTGACGAGGACTTTTACGATCGAGAATAAACAAAAAAAACAAAAGCCCAATTCTCTTCTATCCACCGCGCGAAGATCAAGGAGACATTTGATGTCCTGGACAGAGTGCTACTACCGGATCGTTCATTCTATATGTTAGATACTTTCACGAAGAATACGATCAGATAATTGTCATTGAAATTGAGTTATTATGTCTATTACCATGATTATTGACATGGGCACAAAAATGGTCAGGAGAAAGACAAAATATATGAGTGGCCGATGTGTATGTATTCCATGGGGATGAAATTTTTTTCATGTCCTAATTCTAGTGCCTGGAAAGCTTTCGTGCAGATGTGATAAATGATCGTTTCTTCAGAGACCTTTGCAAGGAGTGGCTCTCAGGGAGTCTTGAAATACCTGAACCGTGAAATCCGGAGGGGCGGAGTACGTCGCACGTAACAACGCTCATAGGGTGGCATAATTTTTTTGGAAATTGTGTTTTCTTTCCCACGGATTTTCTATTTTTTTACCTTATTGTCATTTTTTTTTTTTTTTTTCTTGTGTAATGTGATCCTGTCACTTTTACATCTCTTTCCTCGTCAGTGCGTGCTTACTTCACTCGAGGTCCACGTATAAGTCTCCATATAGCCAGATAGCGAAGAAGAAGAAGAAGACGGAGAAGGAGAATGAAAGATGAACGAAGGAACGATGTATAAGCAAGTGAGATGAATACACACAAATCGTGTCGGTAAACTCCACCTCGTTGAATTTCCTTATCGCGAATAAGGGAACCGTTGAATTTTCTGTAGAGGGAATTTGAAATTTGTTGTATGCTAATTTCTGTGTATCGTACCGGGGTGCCTATGTGTATAAACCAACCTACCTGCCCCTCACCGCCGCCTCTCTATAGCTCCGTATAAATTTTGCTCTCACCGCACGACATGGATGACGAAACGTTTTATAGATTTTAGATTTGAAATTCCAAATATTTCGCTTTCTGTTAACATAAGGGCGGTGACGACGTCGACCGGCGTAGCCTAGCGACTAGCGTGTCGCTAAAAGGCAAAAGCGACGTTACTCACGTACCGAGGATTTTCTGAAGCACGAGTTTGGCGTGTGAGGAGGCAAAAGACAGAAACGTTGAGGTGACGGAGAGAGCGGTAAACAGAAACAGAACCAAAAATAAAAGGATCTACGAACAAGAAATGAAATGAAGAAAAATTCGAGAGCGTAAAACCGAGAGATGAATCTCTATTTAGATCTTTCTTCAAGATATTGTAAGGCGGAAGAACTCCGCTACAGGGATCTTACTCTATGTAATATGGATATATAAAGGTCAATAAAAAATCGATTCCCGTCATTATTCCGTGCTGGTTGACGTCGCGAAGTGGTTTCGACGAGGAGAAGAGACTGATGGCAAAGTGGTTGCCGAAGACTGGTGTAAGGGAGCCGAAGAGTTGGGGTTGTGCAAAGTGCTTTTAGCCCTGTATTTCACTAGTGGTTTTACACTACCCAGCACGCGAAAATCTTGCGAATAGGTGTATACGATGAAAAGTATAGCGGATAGAAAATACGGGGTTCAAAACTTCTAGCGCTGGATTGATCCAGGAGACAGATATATATATATATATATATATATATATACATAATGTATATAGGTATATATATATATATGTAAAAAAATGATGAGATGAATAACAGTCACATGAATTTGCATACTAAAAATCAATCATCTTGAAGATCCGCGATACTCGTCAAGTGTCGCAGACGCATTTGAACCAAGTTTATGCTCGGCTTTTCAATATTTCCTGATTTATACGAAGAACCTCCGATACGACGAACAATGGAGGGAAAGAAATGGAAAAATTTCACACACGAATACGTTCGCAGAGAAAAACGAGAAGGGACAAAGTTTCGTCTTTTCTTTATTCTCGTTCTCATACTTGCTGGTCCTACAGATCCAACTCCCTTGACGAGATAATAAACGAACAGAAAGAAACAGCTAAATTAAAACGTCACTCAGCCGTGAGATCCGCCATGATTCAAGCGCGCGTGTTCTTTTTCGCTGCCCTGTTCTTTTCTGTACGTGTACACGTATATATAGGAAATATATTTTTTCTTATTTATAACGTAAAAAGCTGTATTTCTCCTCGTCGCGCAGGTGAGGTAAGAGAATCTGTGATCTGCGCGAACTCGAGTACTCAGTTTCATCACAGTCTTTGCGAACGCGAGTTGGTTATAACGTGCGATTTCTCGAATCATCTTATTCCGAACTACAGAAAATTGTATGGGAGAACGTATTCCGATCTATGGAGATACCCCGAACGCTCTCTCGTTTCGTCTTCTGCTCAGTTTCATCAATCATCCTTCTCGTTATCGACCCACCTATTCTCTCATTTATATACCCAGATCTGAAACAAATTATAGTAATTAACAGATAGACCGATTGATCGAGAATAGTGAAAAAGTTTTCTGTATCCGGGTAGTAGTAGATACTTGTGATGTACTACTTTCAACAGATGTTTTCGGGTCATCGTTCTTTAATAACTATCATGGCGCACCGCACTAGTCTCTGAGCGTTCAATATTAACGGTTGTTTCATGTACATTCGTATTTATAGTATACATAACGTCTACATCATGGCACATTATATCTTATGGCCTAAAAAGATTGGGCTCTTACTTCAGAGACTGTGGGACTGCTTTCTTCCGAGGAAGAAAACGAACGACGAACGAAAAAATACGTTGCTGCTACGGCCGGAGATGCCGGCAGGCTCTTCTAGTATTTTTAAATCGCTAATTCCGGATATGCCTAATCTCAACTCCTCGAACTTTATCATGCTCTGAATGGAGCGCATGAACGACAATTCATCAAAATGAGCGCGTCGCAAAAATAGACTCTTAAGTGCTACCACCGCCGCCTAGTGGCTATTGGTTAAATTTAAACGGAACTTATAACAGAACACCGAATTAACTTGCTTTCATCTTCGTTCTTTATACATACCTGACACGAGTTCAACGATTAGTTAATAGCTGTTACGCATTCGATAAAAACTTCAAATCAAGACTCACTCGCAGGCTCGAACCGTTTTGCGACCTAAAAGTGAATTACATAACTAGCCGGAATCCACTTTACAAGATATACATAATAAATGCAAGAGCAACTCTGCAATTTGAGGAGATTTGAATGTCACGATTTTAAGACATCTCGTAAACGTTCGCGGTTGTGCAAACATCTGTGCTTTTGATGGCATGTTAGTAGCAGGTAGCTGTGTATAAAGACCGAGTTGCACCAGCCCGGGAGATTCTGACTGCCAGCAGTAGAGTCTGTGGGCGCGTACCATCTGCTGGTCTTGAGAGAAAATAAGAGCGGGATGTCGCGTCTCTCTAGGTTAGGTTTGCACCGTCGATTGCATTTGCATGGTCGTCAAACAGCTCGTTTCCATTCGTTGTTGAGGAATCGTAAAGAGAATAATTTAGCTTTCAGACGACTGACGGGGAAGAACATTCGCGTCTAACATTCTGTCTGACTGTAACAGGTAACATTCACTGCCGTCTTTTCTGCGGTAGGGGAATCACGGGCGCCACCTAAACCGGCCAATCCTTTCAGGTGGCTGAAATTTGTGACACTCTTGACATTTTTTCTTTCATTTCTTTGTATACATAACTCACGTACCATGCGGTAGAACGGACGAGTTTTTGCCTTTGAAGATTTTGCTGAGGTGGGAATGAGAAAACGAAGCGAAACGTCTCACTCTCGGAGGATAAACTTGAGCGCATTTATGCTTATACTTATACTTTCTTCGGCGTAAGTAATTGGAAAAGCTGCTCCTAAGAAGGCTGATTTTTATACTTCTAGCTTTTCATTTCTCCCAACTCTTTTTCTTCCTTTACTATAGTAACTACCTCTGCCGTAGTCCGGGTAAAACTTTTTTCCGCTAACGATAACACCTGGTGGCTGCGGGCTGCCTCGGTCTGCAGCAGTAGGTACAAGTTGTAACAAACTTTTCGACTACTCCTTCTCCTCCTCCTCCTGTACCCAAGTTTTCTCCATTCTATAGATGCTTGTCCCTATGGTACATTATAAGAAACTAATGAGTTATACAGCCCGTCTAGTTTTTTTCGATATTTTCATCTCTCTTCTGATCCTATGCTCCTGATATTCACAAATTCTGATAAACGACCTACGTCAAAGTTGAGACGTAACGTGATAGGCGCGGTAGTATGAATAGTTACGTGTATTCTATACGAGGGAGACAAATTGTCAGATGGAAAGATCGCGTCGCAAATTGTCCGGCACCCTACAGCTGTTGCAGGATGTTAGCAAACGAACGATTTCATATTGTCTTATATCCTTTTCCTCTCGTCGAGCTTTATATATCGTGAGAATAATATGTATAGGTAATAGCATAGGTGATAATGGAGCATATTGATGAAAAACTGTCCACAATCGAGCCAAGAGCCGAGTCCGCCGCCGTCTGGCGGTCGAGACAGCCGCACACCGCTTGATTAAGCGATATCAAGTAAACACTATTAATTCCTGTACAGGATGCGGTAGTTGCGTCCCATTGGACGTCAGATTATCTCATATAAGAGGAGAAGCGAAGAAGGGAAGAAGGGAAGAAGGGAGGAGGAGGAGGAGGAGGGAGGGTTGGTCCGCGTGGTGGATGATGAAGCCCACTAGCCGAGAGGCAACGTGCCGGCCATTTCCTTCGCAAATATAGAAGCGAGGATGAAGGACGAGGAGGATGAGGAGGAGAAGGAGGAGGAGAGGAGGACCGGTATACGGGAAAAGCGTGCAATTAATCTCGACCAAGTTTTTGCCTACCATACCGTTGAGCACATCCCGGTTTTTGCTGCGACGTGAATACGATCTCAAACGGTCGGATGAACTGCCATGAATACGAGTAGTCTCCTCTCTCGTGAAATCTCAGTTTCATTGATTTTACTTTGAAACGCGTCAACTTTTGCTCGTAATTTCGTTTTTCATACATAACTATTTGATACGTATACAAAATCGAGAGATCTGTCGTCTGTGTCGTGCGAGCGGAAAAAATTATTGGCTGTATATTATTTGACAGAATCAAAAGTGAGAGAATGTTTTTAGTGAAGATTCCATTTTTTATACAAATGGAATCTCTCAAGTACGAATCGCGAGCTTGAATTTTCGTGCCAGTTCGAATGAAAAATTGTGAAATTTATGAAAAAGACAAAATTTCTCCATGTTCTGTATTATTAAAATTTGATTGTTCTGTTTTTTTTTTTCTTCAAATTCATGAACGGAGACGAAGGCGAGGTTCCAATGGCGTTAAATCAAAAAAACTTTTTTAATTCTGTCGTCCGCGTCGGCGTGCCTGGAATTGGATACATATACATACGAAACTGTAGCGTACCGTGAGCAGGAGGGTTCGTTATTATATGTACAAACTATGAAGTATAGTCGTACCTACCTGACTCTCTACAAGTTTGGAAACAAAGTGTGGCTTAAACATATTCCAGGGTGTCCAGAGGCGCTGAAAAAGTCCTGGAAATATCCTGCTGCAACCGTGAAGATAAAATATACTGGAAATGAAAAAAAAAAGAAAAAACTATAACTTCATATTTCGAGTTTTGATAAACTTTTGCTTTCCCCCCCCGTTGGTTGGTTTCGTTTTTTCTTTCTTTTGCTCCTTTCTATTTCTGTTTTTTTGCTTCCTCTGGTCCTCCGCGTGACCAAAATTTAAAGAATTAAATGTGATTGCTCTTGGGTAACGCTCGAGTATCTCGTTAGCGGTTGACAAAGCGATATAGGCGGCCGCTTGGTTACCCCGTTATCGAGAAAAAAAAGAAAATGAAAATTCATTATAGTTATTGAAAAAATAGTAAAAGTACGAGGCTGTTGAATATATATGTATAGACGCATATCGTATAACGAGGTGCCGCCGATAGTATGTATGTGTCGCGTATTATAACGACGTAATTAAAAGGTGAAGTTAATTATGGCTTCCGTGGGGACGAAATAACGAATATGATTAATCGCGGTGGCTATAAAATATCGTATTCGTACATGGAATCTCGTGTAGAAAGAATTACCATTTTATGTGTATTACAGAGTATATACGTATGCGGTATTCATTTTACGGCGGACGCTAAAAATGTAAAAATATATATGTATATATGTATATATATATATACATTTTCCTTTACGTTACCAGGTGCATTTAGTGACGGGTCTTCCTCGGCCTCGTACCTACTCTCGTATTCGTTATAGGAACGGTAATTTAGTAAATCACAGAGCTAGTCGAATGCAATTGGAATTTTTTACTTTCAAATTACAAGGTTCGCTTCTGAGAGACTTGAGAACCACGATCTTCAAACTGATAATTATTAAGGAAGGCTCTTCCCCTTCTCTCTTCTCAGGGGAAGATGGACTCTGTGTGTCTGTGTTTTACACGAGATGGCGCTTGTTTGACTTTTGTTTTTCGTCCCTTTCTCCCTCCCTCTTGCCTTTATACTTGAATAAGAAGTTGGAAAAGTGAAATAGTTCCGAAACGAATACGAGATGGATGAAATAATTCTTTATCACCAACATTCCGTTGAATAAACAAAGAAAATAAATTGACAGAGAAAAGAAGAAGCTAATTCTGTGATCTTTAAAGCAACGGTGTATCCTGAAACTCAACGAAACAACAACGAACCTTGACTTGGCCAGACGCCTAGGTGGATTTCTCTCTGCCCTCTTCCCTCCTCCTCCTCCTCCTCCTTGTCCGCTTTTCGTCTCGAGTTTTGCTACCAATTATCATCATCTGGGTGGTTGCCAGGCCATGGAGGACGGAAAAGGAAACGCAAAGAAAACTACGTGGCTTTTCTGTGAACTCTGTACCCCGCATCCGTGATAGGAACATATCCTAATAACAGTGTATTCCATTCGTTATACGTGTGTATACGTATATACCTATATTATACTTTTTCATCGCCTGGTGCGCTTTCCTCAACCACAATTTCCGCTTCGCTAGCTTATAAAGTGGCGTGCAATCTGCACAGGCGTTACCATTTTCATTTTCATTTTTAGTCCCATTGTGTTTCATTTCCTACTTTTCTTCTTCTCCTTACTTTTTTTTTTTTCGTCATTTTCTTCGTTTTTGTTCTCCTTTTTTTGTCCACGGAATAGCGCATTACGTCGGTACGACGACGCGCCTGCCTCAATGAGTTTTCAGCACGGGAACGTACGTGACCGATTTTACAGTCTTTCGGAATCCCGTCGTCATTTTTTCGCGTAGCTTCGAAACGATTTGGAATTTTTTGCTAAACGATTGTACAGGTGTCAGGGATTGCTCTCTGGTCAACTAGATTCGGAAAATCGTCGTGGTAATTATCAATCGAGCATTTTGTAAAATATAACCTCAAATCTCGTCTCACAGCGAAATAAATGTATTGAAAATTCGCACGATATTTATTTTGCCCTAGCTGACCGGAGTCCACTGCCTCAGACTTGCGTAATTATCTTTAAAAAAAATTCCAAATCAATTCGGAGCTTTGTGAAAAAAAAAATGATACCGAGATTCTGAAAAGCTCTAAAATCGGCCACCTGACTCCGTGATCGAAACTCCTCGAAGGCACAACCCTACGCTGTGCTGCACTGCGCCCATTTATTAACCTCTCGCGGATCTATATCACTAAATATCGATTTGCCAATATCAATATTAGCCAACTTTCGAGAATTCCTATATCACGTACGCGTGTACATACGTGCACATATCTGTATTCCATCGATGATAATAACAGCTAGCTAGTACCTGAAATCCTGATATGACGTGCTCCGCGTCCTGTAATATGCAGTATAAGTATATACCGATCGCTTGATGCAGGGGATGAACTTTGCGGACAACGCGCCGTATCAGGTTCCTCCACGTATATACAGCCGTCAGATATACTTATAAGGCGGTGTCTGTTTCATACTTGTACCTGTATTAACAGAACGATGAGGCGAACACGCGAACCTCAATAATGAAGTGTACATCCATCCATTACGGAAAGTTTGAAACGTATTCCAAGTTTAATGCTCCACATTTTGTTTCATCATTACAGAAATGCATGATTCGGTTATCCACCGAAAAGAGTCCGAGAAATATTCAATTTTTCCCTGTCATTTCAACTATTCGATAAATTATTCAAAATATAGGAATTGGAGAACGTGATAATAATAACAATAAAGAATATCGAGTTTTCATCTTCGTCCGAGTTTCTTTTTTTTTCGTATGTAGTAGCTCCCATTCACCTCACGGCCGACACCAAAATGTCCGGGCGGATAAAATCGGCTTGATTTCTCCGCTCGTTTCAAGTCGATTGCTTCCGTTCAGGCTGGGTATATATATAACAACGATAATACCAATACCGCAGTATCAAAGGATAATTTTTTATTTCCAATTTTTTTCGTTTCTTGTTTGGATTTTTTTGTTTTTTTTCATTTTTTTCCTCTTCCTCCTATCAGGACAACGGGGCGGCCATGTCTATAGACCGGAAAACCCGGTTCCTCGCTTATCTAGTAACCAGCTTAACCCGGGGAAAGTTTCTTCACAGGGTTTCCTCCCTTGGTATTATATACATATATGTATATATACACACATACACACATACAGGTTTGTGTATTATATGGTATTGCTTTTCGACGACTTCCGTATACATATATATATATACATGAATGTGTATAAATATCTACCCTGAGCCAAAGAGAGACCTCTTGAAACGGATTGCGTATACCTACTACTTGGTTTGTATAGGTCATATTAGCCGCTATAATTCGCGATTATGGCTTCCCGTTGCTTGCTTCCTTACTTCCTCACTTCCTTTCTAGACAAGTAATCGATTCACGTATTTCTCAACGTTACCGATAACGCGGATGTTCGGGGTAGCTGGACGCAGTTGATAATGGCTTTATACACAATGTACTATATCTTCTGTGGTATAGAATTTTATTCCGCGGAACTGATCTACACATTGCACTACGCGCACGGTATGCATGTATGTACATATATACCTATACGCATGTGCATAACTGAAACGAAATTCTCCGTGAAGCTTATTCAAATATCTAAAGTTTAGTCAGACTGAACTGGAACGGACACCACTCCTGCACGGGCGTTCGGAAACTCGAACGACCACCGTTCCAGGGCTAATTAATCATACCGCACTCCGTTAAAGTAATTATGTCTATTTACCTCTGTTTGAATAATTATCGGACTTCCGTATCACTACTGTAGTTATACGCGGGTGGGTATGGACACGCACCCTGTTATAGACATGCGAAATCATTGTAGCAGAGAGTATATTATCGTACATATATACCGTGATCTAGGAAAACTCCGTGGGTCCAAGAGAGACACAGTTTTGTCCTCCCTAGAACGTTATTTTCTTCAGATATTTCGTTTTTCAATTCTGTCTTCTCCTCTTTTCACCCAATACTCCTGCGAGTATCGCCTCCCTCGTGGATCAGGGCGCAGCAGAGAGTCCTCTGCGTTTTCTCTAAGAACGATCCTCTAGGACCGCGTCTACGCGGTAGGTACATATTACTCGTCGGAGGGTCCTCAATTTAGAACCCAATTAAATCAAACCATGCTTGAATATAAATCTCGAGAGTCACGGTTCACTCGGAGCGATGAACCGTACCGCGAGCCAAGCGCCCCACGGAAAGGAGAACTTTTCTTTCTTTTCGTTATAACTGCAGCGCCATTTTACTTATCCGTTTTCATTCCCTTTCTGCTTTTCCATCCCCATTTACTGACGGTTCGAAAATATATACATATTGGTATGGGATCGTTAAAAATATCTAGTTTCAATTTTTGCCCCCCCCCACCGTCCACCTCGAAACGTGCGGCAAGTGGGACTCGAAATTTGATTTTTCGTGATGAAATCGTCGTAGATCGATCGAATTTTGTGCCCCGATCTTCTTCAGTTCACTATATAAAAGCGGCACGCTCCGTTTCGTCTACTTCCATTGATATACTTACGTACGCGGTATGTATGTATACATATACAAGAATCTATTCAATTAGTACACCTTGGAATTAACAGCATCCCACATTAACCCAATTGACCCTCAGATCTTGGTTGGTGGGCAATCTCGAGTGGCACTGAATCGGTAAGTAATTACTGGGCTCAATTAAACCGCCGCAAAGATCGCGAGCTGGAACCACTATACTGCACGCTCCGGGCTCCGGGATATCTGTCCTATGGGAGAAGCTCCAGCAAGCGAAAGCAGCGTGGTGGCAGCGGCTGGCTATCCACGAGTATGTATGACCGGGGCAATATCATCACCTCACGCAATAACATCGCGAGTATAGATAATATGAGAACCCGGCCAGTGTTCGGGCTTGGCTCAGTGGCCGCTACTCCATGCGCGTAATATTTGCACTGGATTCAGATAATTGCTTCAATCGCTTAGTAATTAGTAATCAGTAATTAGTTATTCTAAGCCCGAAAATCGGAGCTATATGGTCTCTGCGCTTCTGCGATACTCTACTACAGTATCATCTACCTCTGTGTTGCATACATACATAGGTACATAGATGCATACGTACCGTACCGTAATCCGTACCTATATACCGTACCGCGGTTATTCATACCCCGTACTGCAGGAGTCCGCGCTTTTGTTCAGCTACATATATTAACGCGTTTGTAGTCTGCGGAGGCCTAGAGCCTCGTGGAATGACGATATACTGCGAATTCCATATTCTTCCAGTACCTACCCGCTGACCTACGTGTACGCACCAACCCAGACTCAATGGACGGATCCATTTGTCTTAATTAGTGCGTTTCGAACATCATTTCACTAATTATACCAACCTACTGCATAGAATACCACATCCCGCTTTGCTGATAATTTTCGCCCTTGGATCATTAACTCGAAAAATGAAAACAATCATGGAATGGGAATGGGAATGGGAATGGGAACGGGACCGGGCAGGCTTCCGGTACGAAAAAAGTAGCAAAAAATTGCTATCATTGTTATTGTAATTATCATTCGTTAACATTCTATGATCCTGTGTTGTACGGATACGTGATAAAACAGGAAAGAATTCTCATGATCGTTCACACATAATGCACGTATGTATACCCAATCTAGCGGGTACTATGTTAGTATAGAGTTCGAAGGTTCAATTATACCAAGTTATGATTAAAAGAGCTCCTTCAATACATATCGGCCGTATTATTATAGTGGTGCTGCGGCAGAGAACAGACTGCGAACGTTGAACAAAGGTCACATACACGTGGAGAGACGGAGAAATAGGGTATGCATACCTACCTACCTACCTATCATAGGCTGCAGTGTGTAATGAATTAGCGAAAGGCTGTTGGCACCTGACGCGACCAACGGGATCGACTTTCAGCACGTGTAAAAGCCTCTCTCTCTCTCTTTCTCTTTCTCTCTTTCTCCCTGGTCATTGATTTAACACTCTCTGCATAGGATGTACTGGTACGTAAGTACGTAGGTATACACACACGTTACGTTGCGTTCGGACGAATCGAGCGCGTGAGCGAATTCCATGTACTCCAGAAAAAAGGCAGCAAAAGGGAAAAAAAAACGAACGCACAACGAAGAAAAAACCAAAAAATCAACGGATATGAAATGAAATTGTAAAAGAAAAAAATTCTCAAATTACGTTCGATTTGTTCTTCTTTTAAGGTATACTGGATTCGGCTACCGTATATATACATACGTATATATATATACATACACGAACTAGACGTAATGATAGGTACCGCGTTCACTCGTTGAATACACTCTGATAACGAAATAAAATACTCTACCTATACGTGTATAGGTAGGTAATGGTATTTGTACGTAGAGGCATCGTACAACGAATAGAAGTTGTTTCGACGGGCTGGGAGGAATCGATGGCGAGAGGAGGGAGGAGGAGGCAATCAGAGTTATTTGAAACGAAATATTGCACATAGATGTATGTAGAGAAAAGTGAGTGAGTGAGTATAATAGAAATTGATCTATCGTTAATACGTGATATAGATGATGATGTATTAAAAGTGAAACGGTGGAATGGAATTGTAAATATTTAGGAATCGTGGGCGGTCAATCAGATTGAACTTTCATTACGATTTTGAAAATCATTACAGAAGACGTCTTACATACGTATACGGAGCGAATATACAAAAAGGAAGGAAAAAGAAGATCATATGTATATGATACGTGAAGAATTTGGATGAGATGTGTTTCTAAGGTAACGCGAAAGCAAACGCAAACGCAAGCGCGACCGCAATCGCAACGACGAGGACCATTGATGCAACTACGCGTATATGTATAGAGTATAAAGTAAATAGGAAATGATAATACATGGATAGCAACTCTACCTGAGAGCGAAGCATTTCGGTATGTTGGTAAAACTCGGCAAATAAATATCTATATATATATATTCATACATAAAATGAATGAAGAATCTGTGGAAAAATGTAATAATTTTATCGAAGACAGAAAATTCTCTAGTCCCGAAGCGGTCTCTCAACGAGTAAGCGATACCTACCAACAGTACCTAACCTAATATAACCCGGTCCTGCAGAATCACGGAATCCTTTTCAAAGTAAATCGTGCACGAGTCGAAAAGCTGTACTCTACGGTACGATTCCGGGCGACAATAGAGGTTCAATTTAAATTTTTTTCTCGTTTTGGTCCATTTTCACTATTTTCCACTCTTTGTTTCTCATCTGCCTACCTTTGTTCCCTCTTCACAGAAATGCAATAAAGTAGCAAACACCGTCGTTGCTCTTTCATCTGAACACTTGCGCAGCATTATACATGATATCGTCCATATCAATACAAGGATTGCAAAATTCATTTCACATGATTCTTGAACCAATCACTTCTCTCATCTCGTATTAATCAAACTATAATATGAAGAGGATGGATAAGAAAGAGGAGAAAAAAATCTTCACTCATTCATTCATTCATTCGTTGCTCGCTCCAACAGCATTCAAGGGCGAATAACCTTGTAGTTTATTGGCTGGTCCAACGGGTTGACAGCGGATATGCAAATCTCTTGGACCCTCGGCGAGGCGGGAGGACGAAGGTAGTTCTTGAATGGAAACCCGTTCCTTTTACTTCTTCCTCTTCGTTCTCTCCGTCTTCTTCTTCATCTTCTTCCCGTGCTCGTTCTAGGAAGTCGGACAGACGGCCGGATTTCAGGGCCGCTCAAACCATCTTGCAAATAAATACAAATGAGGTCGCCGAGAGATTGAAGAAGAAGAAAAAGAAGAAGAAGAAAAAGAAGAAGACGCCTACATAACTTTACTTCTACTACCATTATTATCGCTACCACTCACCTACCAAGATAGATGGACACTACTTGGATATAGTTTTCGCTAAACTTCTCGCGTGCTGGCCGGCTAGCTAGCCTTTATCTTTATCTCTAGTATCAGCCTGGCTGACCTGGGCTTGGCTCACGATTAGAATTACAGGAACTCGTTTCCTGACTCCGTGATTAAAACGTGGGTGGTATTAAAGAGCATCTCATTCTCGAGATGCATTCGCTCGGTGTAGAAGCGGAAGGGGAGGCGAAGGGGAAGGGGGAGGAGATGGCCTGTACATCTTATTGTTAGCTGCGAAGCAGCAGACGATGATCATTTTATTTCATCCGACCTTTTCCTTCTTATTCATTTTTTTTTTCTCTCCTCTCCCGTTTCCTCGCTCTTGCTTTATTTCGTCTCATTTTTTTCCTCCTCTCCACCTTCTTCTTATTCTGCTTCTTTTCGAACCGTAAGTGGAGCCGATCTTGTTCTTTCCGGGTTGTCTGGGTCTCGAACTCCCCTGGGTATACGTCGGTGTCCAATTAATGGTAATTGACAAGGGAGTCGGATGCAGTAGTTGTGTCGACATTTTTTCTTCCCGCTTGTGCACGGACTCTTACACATACCTACTTGTATGTATGAGTATGTACCATACACCTATCCCATTCACACCCTGCATACACTTATGTATATGATCCTCCTTATTATATGGAGTAGTAAGCCAGGTAACACCTGATGCTTTTTTGCATGGAACAATGATCCTCGGTGAAAATATTTGTTCAGGCGCGTCGCTATTCATTTCTCCTCTTCCCGTCTCTCTTCTTTACCTCGCTTTTCTTTTCTTTTCTTTCCCTCTCTTCGTCTCTTCAATCCAAACCTCACCAAGCACCATCAGCAGCAGCAGCAGCACACGTAGTACCTTATTCTCTTTCAAACAAACGACGCATATGAGTACAAGCTCAGGGAGGGCGGAAGGGAAATTTGGCTTGTGGAAAATATGTTGACAAAATATATGCCGCTGCTACTGCTGCTGGTGCTACTATAACTACGAGTGTTTGATGGGGCGATGGGTAACGGTCGATTGTTTGTTCTTTCGCGTGAGAGAAAACCTCCGTGGTATAAGATACTGGGGATTCCACTTCTCCTCACCACCTTGAACTACCCACCGAGCCAAAGTCACGGGCGAATGGAACCTGCCGCTGTATTTTGACAAAAGATTGCCCCCCTAGTAGGTGGTAGGTACCTATCCACCTACACGCTGCAACGTCTTAAGTGATCACGGTTATCCCGAGCGAACAAAGTGTGTTTCCTAACCACAGCACCAAGACCCTACGGTGTGTTTGTCGAGCCGCCGCGCCGCGAGTATTTCGGTAATGAAAGTCGAGATAAGCCCCTCTAGGTCGCACTCGTACCAGACGGTCCGTTCGGCTGGAATAAATCGTAAACGAAGTCACGCTGCTTCGCGAGGATGAATAATGAGTGAACTCTCTTCTGTCTCTTCTTCCTCTTTCTCCGAGATTTACCATCACACTTTCTTTTCTCATCAATTCCGAACAGTATGCGCAACCAATTTTTTGAATGCCGAAAATATCGTCATCTTTTCCGATCTTCCGATCCGATGTTCATCCCCAGTCGCGTTTGGCCCTGTTGAACAAGGAACGTTAATGTCCTTTCGTTCCCTCGGGTCAGCCCAGTTTTCTGCTCAGGTTGGTCAGCCGGCGGTTGGACGGTACACAGACGTGCACAGAGAGGAGGAGGAAGAGGAGGAGGAGGTCGAGGTCAGCCAAGCGTAATGCGCGTCCTGTTTGTCCTGGGAAACCAGGCATGTAATGAAACCTCCCGGGACACCGTGTATACCGAACGACGCGACTGTCCACCTCTGAAGAGAAGACCGGGATACGTCCACGGTACACAATTCCCGTTTCGGACACGGCTTTCCTGAATCTGAACTTTTCTGAAGAGAAAATCGTGTTCTGCTGGTAATTGCCGATCAACAATAATCGACCCTTCATGCCTATTTACCAATTACTAGTTAATTGATGGTCGTCGTTGACCGATTTTACAGAATTAGGTCACACGTAGATGCGGTGCTTCGTTTTGTTTCGCTCATCGGTTATCGGTGTTCAATATTTCGAGCGCAAATTACTATTGCCTCTTCAATTGCTCAATATATTATGCAGCTAGAGCAAATATGTTTTGTAACCGTGGCGTAGAAAATTTTATTTTTGCCTTTTTTTTCTGTTTTCTTTTTTTGTTGTTGCGTCGGTGATCGTTTGTTGAACTCTGTTGTGTAGGTGTGATTTTTTGCTCGCTTGAAGAAGTCACACAAAGTCGTTGTCGATAGCGCGAACCACCGGGAACCGGGAATGGGGAATGGGGAATGGGAAGCCCTGAAGCGTTGGTTGGCTTCGCTTGGAGAGAGAAAGAGAGAGAGAGAGAGAGGGAGCCATCGCGGTTTCTGTACCACCTGGCAGCAGTGTAGAAAAACGAGAAGAATAAAGGGAAAATTTCAATTCTTATTCTACAATTGCCAGTGATTCTAGAGAATCGCGACATTACCGGCATGCCGGGTAGTATGCGAAACAACGGAATCATGGGAATTGCACCTCTTTTCCTAGTCAGATTTCACAGCATACCAAGTACGGCCAGCGTCCGATCCCCAACTCATATCAATGGGAGAACACTCGGAGCGTTGACACACTGCGGAGTGCAAATAATATGCATGAATACAATAAATGGGATTGATAAAACTGTAGGGATGCAAGCTGCTCGTATATCCACTGCGATATCATATTCTCACTTTGTAATATGGAATCTCGAGTTCTGCATTTGTATTGTCGATACCAGAAGACAATTTTTCCGGCCTGCTTGACGACAGATGCATGTAGATTTTGTGGACGCTGCGTCATGAAAAATTTGCTCCCCCATTTAATATGTACCTAAACGGATATGAAATTTTCCTCTTCAATATCGCGCAATTGGTATGAAATTTTTTGTATCCATTGTTCTTACGCTCACAGGGCTTTTTCAACCGACTGATATTCAGATGGAAACGAGCGTGATCATCGCTTTGTGAAAAAATCGTAGGATGGAAATGAAAAGGAAAGAGGAAATACACGTTGCTTACAGTTTTACCTGTGACTATACAGAAGTCGTTGAAATATTTGTAGAACGAATTTAATATCGGAACTCTGATACGTGTACGCGTAGGCAGTAGTAGTATTAGTAGCAGCAGTAGCAGTAGCAGTAGCAGCAGTACCTACGTATAAAAATCAACTGTGCAGGACCATACGAACCGCGTACACGATTGTATACCGCGCGTATTATTTCCGCTCAGGAAAATTTACGATGCTTTCAATGTCCGTAGTTTGGAGTTCCGAACTCATGGCACCAACCAGCCAACCGACCGACCACCTACCTCTACCGCATATACAGAGTTCTAATATTGCATCGTTCGCATCTGCGACAGTCACGTAACTCCCTTTCTTCATTCACCACGTTTACACACCGGCGCGGCGGCGCGGCGGCTGCAGCAGCACCACCACCATCAGCAGCGGCCAGGCCTCACCCAAACATTAGAAAAGTATTACTGTGGTGTAACAATGAAAATATTAAATCGCAGTTTGGTAAGACACATATATCTATATCTCAACGTTTAACACCATCTGCAGCGAGTGCGGCACGGACCGGGTAGGTACCGCGTGGGCGTTGAAAATTTATCACTGTTCGAAAAACCACTTGTACCGCTGTAAACGCTCCTCCATGGATTGGCGAAATTTCTTTTTTCCCATCATCCCATAACCCACGGAGTCTAGATCTGTATATCTGTAGCCAGTTCTTGGCAGTTTGACAAAACGGTTTTTTTTTCTCATCATGATCATATTTATTCATTAGCCACCGGTGTTCGTATCGTTACACACAAAACCGACTGATTAGAATCCTCAACCTCACACTGCCCCAGCGAATCACAACAACGATTCAATGTACATTTTTTATCACTTTTCATATCACAGTTCTGGGTTTTCGGCCGGTGCAGAACCACTTTTTATTTCACTTCCATTACTGATTGCCGATCAACAAACATACGGGTCACTGTTAAAGTTAATTAACAATCAAGCGTTCGTTCGGTCAGTTCATAACCTTTTGGGGGCGGAAGGGGGTATTTTTTTTGGCTCACTATATTTTGCACAAAAGTCGACTGCGTGATTAGGAATATTGGCGTTGGAAGATTCGTTGATGCTCAGTGACTAGTAAGGAAGCCCAAATTATCACTAAAACTTGGATTAACCATGAGAAACTCTGAAGAAAGAATATGGGGGGAAAACGAGGGTTCCATTCTCCTCGCCTGGCTCACCTACCCTGTTCTCTCTCTTGTGCTAACGATGATTTTGTTAACTCCAATATTGGATGGCGAACCGGTTTTCTCTTCCCATGTAGCTACGCAGTGAGCAGTAAGCAGTGAGCAGTGAGCAGTGAGCACGACCTGAAGGGCCCCTTGAATGTGGCATTTAGGAATTATATAAAAAGGAATCTTAACCTTGGCAAGCATAAATGTCTTGTACGACTATCAGGCCTGTTTATAGCCAGCAGTTGCCGTGCTCAGAGGTATGCAGATTTCGTGTTTGCAGATAGATTTAACTGCCGCGTAATTCAGCCGGAGATTTCAACTTTTGTACATCCCGGATAATTGCATTTTTCATTCGTTTTATCTCCTCTTTTTTTCCTTCTGGTCTTTGGATATCAGGATTATCGTTCCTCTGTCATTCCGTCTCTTTTTGTATGGCTTGAAACTGTGAATTGAAAATATGTTTTTTGTTTTTGTTTTGCCATCACATGATACTGTGGTACGGAAAGAACGGGAGTCGCGCCAGCGAACTGCGCGGAAGTGTAATTGAAGTTTTCACACACATCGGTTAACTTTGACAATGAAAATAGTTTTCGCATCGTTTCGCAACCCCGTTGCCGATGGAGAGTCATTCCATTTAAAATACAACGAATTATTTTGTCGTCGTGTGTGATGTGTAACTGGAGGTCAACCGAATGAACAATCAGTGCTTGGGAAAAGCTCGTACCAAATTGTGTTCGTCGATGAAAAGCCTATGGAACCTTGGGGGCAAAAGATCGATCCGTACCTACCTGAAGAATTGAAAAAAACATTAGATATCTCTGAATGAAATTTGGATCCGACGTCGCGGGTAAGATGGTCAGACAGTCGTTCGTACTTGACGTTTCAGATGGAATAAAATAAAAGTCGGGAGAATAATCGTCGAGGGAAAAGATTACGGAGATTTATATAAGAGAGTATAGAAAAGCGGCCGCGATTTGTCACACTACATTTAGCTTGAAATATTTTTCATAAACTTCCTCGCCATCCGCTCCCTCGCGCTTCTTCATCCTTTGACAATTTTTCTCGCCATCTCTTTGACGCCCCCACTGACTACCAACACCAACACCAACACCGCCACCTCACCCCTCACCCGTAAGCACCCTAACTCCTCCTTCTCCCTTCACCCCTCACCCCCGTGCGCAAGGCTTACCAAGTCTCTCTTTTCTCCATTCTATCCCCTAATGGCTTGATCCAATGTAGATGAGGCGAGAATCAATCTCTTTCAAACGTTGAAATGAATATTAAATGTATTCACCGTCAAGTTTACTAAAAGTTTATCCATTGCTCGACAAGTGAACTTACTCGCGAGCACTCAACGTAGCCTTTTCAAATCTAATTAAATATCTTTCTTATCTCAATCACCGCCGTTATACCTTCCCCTGTTCATTATGTCCGATAAATAAATCGTGCCGATCAAAGACGCGGGTGTGTCGAGAAGCGATGATCACTTATCTTTGATGAAAATAGGATGAGTCAATTTTAATGTATGTACCTGCAGTGCCTTATTCGTTGTCATGTATTGTTCACCATTACAGCACGATTCTCTAAAATCGTTTGTCAAATTTAGCCGTGAAATCGAATCGATAGCTTGATCAAACGTTATCGTATATTATACCGAAGTCGGAAAGGGTGGGATATAATTAACGATAGTTTCACCATTGCAACATGCTTCTCTATATTTTATAAATGGCTTCCATAGCAGCTAACCAACAGCCGCGGGTTGCCTCATGTTATAAATTGAAGAGAAGTTCTCAAACTTCAATTCGTTCCACGCCTCTGTTAGACCAATTTATATAAGCCGCATATATCCTGGGATAGTGAGTACATACATACATACATACACATACACAATTATTTACTTACCTACCGCTCTTCACAGGTTATACGTATACGCGGATATCTACGCGGAAAACTTAGGTGTAGGTGGAAAACGCGATAACTGGCAAACTGCGAGTTCACGCTTAAATTTTGGCCTGAATATACGCGCATATCGCGGTTCGCCACATTATCCTGTTCATCGTTACTCAAAGAGGAGTTTCCAGAGATACCGTTTTATGGTTCAGTTGATCCAATTAACCAACAAAAATCCATCTTTGGCCACATATGCGAATCCGTAATGAAGTCATACTTCCGAAGATCTCATACTTCGCTCGTATAATTCCAGACTTCCTCGTCATTTCTCGATCCTTTTATCAACAGGGTACCTTGATTTTATGAGACCTTCTTTTTCTGGATCGTTTGTCTTCGTGCTGTTCGGTGAGGCGTGAGTACATACACTATACAGTCTACGCCAGGTATAACATTATTACAAAGGACATAGTTGCGCGGCTAAAGCTGCGGCAGCGATTCTTCCTCTCTCCATTTCTTCACTCCGTCTTCTTTACGGCCGCAGAAACGTGTCGAACTGTATCTGCCCGCTTCCATCACTCTATCTTATTGTTAGTATTTCTAGACGACAGGCTGGCATAGGTACTGCATAGACGTAAGTGTAGTAGGTAGGGTCTTTTGTAGCCAAGGCAATTGGAGCCGCGTGCCTCCGTGCCGACGCCTGGCAAAGTAACTTGGGACTCCGGGGTGTTTTAGTTTGCGTTTTGCGTTTTGCGCGATAACGCAAGGCGCGCCGGTACACGTCGTAAGTAAAACAAGCTAACGTTTCCAAAGACGCCAGGAGCTTATCTCCGAAGCACTATCCCATTTTGTTGCACTCTTCTCTTCTCTTCTCTTCTCTTCGCACCTTTTCTCTTCTCTTCTCTTCTCTTCTCTTCTCCTTTCTCCCTGCAGTGTAGGTATACACCTACACCTAGCCACTATACACTCACTAACCGGCTTTATACTCGTTTATATTTCTCCATTTTCTTTGAACAAAGAAAAAGAGACAACCGCGAATGTCAGCGAATCCGGCTTCAGGAACCCGGACGATGCGATGTTACTTCCAAGTCGACTTTAATCGTTACGTTTCGCTTCTCAAATTACCCATTTAAGAACCACTTTGAACACAGAAACTTTCTCCACCTCAAACTAGCGCGAATATAACGAATATCTCAACAACGTATCAACTTATCAACTACCGTCGTGCTCCTTCGAGCTTCAGCCTTCGCATCGATGTCGATGATCGTAAAATATCATCAAATATCGAAATGGTCTGTCTCACGTGATTGGGGGTGATTTTTTCTATCCTTCTCCTCAAATTACTCTATTGTTCTGACTGTTCATCATCTCGGGACACTCGAATGAAAAAATTGTTGTTCCAGCGATGGAATAGAGGATTATTGATAGTGATCGCTGCAGAGATATCCGGCGATTCAGTCGAGCGCACCTGAAATGGACTGCAATATCATTTGAATATAGGATCCGTAAATTTGGGGACGTTAAAAAATTGGCTTCACAACGTTGGTGTGATCTTTTCATCTGACTGTTTTTTCGAGCAGTACGTATACGTACGCGCTTGTTCAAGAAAAAGTTGTGCGATATATTGCCGGTGTCCATCGTCGACAATCTTCTTCTTCTTCTTCTTTTTCTTCTTCTTTTGCAGTTTTTTTCTTTCTACTTTCTCATCCTTGATAAGAGCTCCTGCCGGTATTTCAGCGGAAACGATTTAGCAGTTGAAATATTTACCTCTTGAGTTCTAGTTTCCGTTGTGATTTGCTCCGAGGTATATGAGATATCCGTTCGCCATATCCGCCGAGTACTTTCGGGACTCGTCGGTCGTCGCGAAAGGCCGGCGAAAAGCGATGAAAATAGGACGAATAATAATAATAATAACAATAATAATGATAATAAGTAGGAGGAGGAGCCGAAGGAGATGAGGAAGAAGAAGGGCTGGAGGGCAAAACTAGATATATGTACCTACCTATGGACCACGGTAAGTAGGTATAGTCGTTCTCGGAAGTCTCCATTCGCGGCCGAAGCCCTGCGATATTTCACGCGTCTTCAACGGCGTTCAACGTGTCCCAATGAATAAATCGAAGAACATCTATACGAGCATGAAACCAAGCGAGTTGGACACCCTGACAA
Organism: Phymatocera aterrima; assembly: GCA_963170745.1. Classification (NCBI taxonomy): domain Eukaryota; kingdom Metazoa; phylum Arthropoda; class Insecta; order Hymenoptera; family Tenthredinidae; genus Phymatocera; species Phymatocera aterrima. The sequence continues at coordinate 3,035,576 of OY720668.1, forward strand.
AGAAACGCGTGGGGGTCGATCTTTACAAGCCTCGTTCACGTAATATAGAATTTTATTTCCGCGCTGTGACCCATCGCCTCTGACCCCACCCTGCTTTTCCTATTCCTATTCGTAGACTTCTTTTTCTTCTGCCTATACTCGATTTCGCTCGTGCTTATTTCCTAGAATATCGTAACCCGCTTCCTCTCCGTAGCCTCCGTACGACGGCCTTGATCTACGGTTTGAACAAGAGGTAAAGTACCTTGCGCCCGCGCCGCGCCTCCCGGAGATTCTACCCGGCAGATGTTGTAGGACACACAATGGCCGTAAAGATAAAGGGGGAAAAATATATATATATTTATAGTGGTTGTGTGAGGATCACCGATTTATCGACGGTACAAAATTGCCTTTTCGTTTTTCGAGGTTAGGGCGCTCTCCCTGCGGCACGGCATTGTTAAGTTCATTAGCAAGAGCGATGGGAGTCTAACGCAGTTACTTATAGAAAACCGTAAAATTTATTTGAAGACATTCGGTAGCGAGACCAGTTGTCAAAGTACATAAAGGTAGCAGCGGTGGTGCCCATCTACCCGGGTGGCTAAAAGCTTCGCTACTCGTTACACGCTGATTGAATAAGAGTGAACCGTTCCATTTTATGGTTAGCCACCGTCAGAGGAGGAGGCCGGCGGCGTCCTGCGAGAGAGATTGGATTTCATCGAGGGACTCTTCTTCCTCTTCCTTTCCGCCATGTCCACCTCGACCCTGTTTTCTGTACGCATATTCACGGACGCGAGTTTATGCCGTCGTAGAAACGGCGCAGAAGGCCCTCGAAAGGGTATGCGAATACAAAGAACATAAGGACATACAGTGCCTGCTCGAACGAGCCCCTATCAAACAAAGGTACGTCTACGGACCGACTGAAAGTGGAACTTTTGGCTTATTATCCTTTCCCGGCAGTGTGCCTGACGGTAAAGAGTTGTAATTTGCTGCTCCTTTCAACCCTTTGAGAATAAAAACAGAAGTTATAAGTATGAAGAACAAAACAGAGACTCACTTTCTTCGCGGACCACTTGCTTCAAAAGAGACATGAAAACCTGATTAATCTTCTTTTCCTCTTCGGCAAAAACCGATTTCAAATTATTCAAAAAAATGAGAAACAGGTGACAGGACCTCAGCCGTAGACAGTGTAGCTTACGACTCATGCATAATGCAATTGAAAGATTCGTCCCTCGGCGGCAATTCGCGATTTGTGAATTCCGTCTTCTGTGGATCTGTGCAGCAGCGCGGTGTAGTCGCGGCTTTCATCTTTTTCTTTAAGTTCAAGAAATCCGCGCTCGACTTTATTACCCGTCGTCTCATAAGCTCGTACATCAAATTTTCTCACAGACACATTAATTCATTCTTGATGTTTATCACATCCACAAACACAAATCAAACACGATCTTCTCGTTTTATTTGCAGCGTCCATAGCCATTACCTTTCCGAGCGCCAAGATGCACTTCTTCGAGCGGCTTGAATTTTATTTAGCGAAAAGGTCTGTTTTATGGAGACTCCGGTTGTGTTTTATGGAGCGTTTGTCGCCTAGTTTTCACAACTACACTAGCGCATCCGTACGAAAGACGGGGGCGGGGGGTCATATGTGCAACGTTTATCTTGCGCAGCGTTTTAATGCGGCATTTTTCATTTCACTCACATCAGCGCGGCGGCACAATTATATTCGGACAAGTTTCAAAGGATGATAGAGAAACGAAAATGAAATAAAACTAGAACTGAGTATACGAATGAAAATAAAATATGGGGAGAACCAGGGACACTAGACGGAGAAACATATCCTCGACGTCTAGGATCTCGTCATTTTGTAAGAACATAAGATCAACAAATTGGGGTCAAGCGCGTGCCTCGCGTTATCCGTATGACCCTCCCTCCTTCTAGCTTGTTTCCTTCTTCACTGAGTACGGTGTAGTACTGCAGCGGAGCTCGGAAGCCCGTTTTATTACAAACGGAGCTTGCCTTTTCACAAAACCACCGCGATTTCCTGCCTCGCTTTCCTGAAGACCTTGGCCTGCGCAACCCGTGCTGTTGCTCCTGCTGCTCTCGCTGCTCTTGCCACCACACGAGCTTGCAATATTGCTTATTCTTGAGCCCCACCATTGTACAGCTGCTGTCGTATGAAAGAAATTAATTACCTCAGCTACTCGTGAATCCCGACCTCTCGTTCTCTCGGAATGATGCTTCTTCTTCACAATCCTTGCGAATTAAAATTCATTCTCTAATCTGAGAAATATTTTTCAACCATCGCTGTAATCAAAAGTTTTCCATTTTCCATCTTCTATGGTCTGTCCTCCGAATGAAGAGAAGAGAGATTTTTGTGAGTAAAAAAGAAATGTTGCTAATTAGGTAGCTAAATGTTCACGGCTGTTGGATACACCAGGAGGCTAGACCACCGTCGCGTCGTTGAATAATTTTCTTTACAGTTTCCGAAGAAAGGGAAAACTTTACGAACTCCTCCATCTCGCGTTTTTGCATCTGGAGTAAAAAGAAGGGACTCAATTTCTCTCCGGTTCTATTTCAATCTCACTGCCATACCGTCGTTTCTTCCCTTCTCTTCCTTTTCTTCTTTTTCTTCTTCCAAGTTGTGGGGCGCGAAGACGAGGCAAATGTAATGTGAATCGTCTCGAGAAATACTGTACCTACGTATGTACCCCTACCCACCTACCTACCGTGGTTTGGAGTGAACTTCCGGTACTTCAACGGTTCAAGGCAGTTTCACGAATATATGTACGTCTACTCGCTATATCCGTCTTCAGGGATGGATTAACGATCTGCCTGCTGCACGAGTTCCGAAGGATAAAAAAAGTCTTCATCCTCCCACCTTCTACCTCTCGAAATCACATAGATATATCATATGGAGTCACGTAGAGGTGATGCTCGGCCAGTACCTACGCACCTCATACTCACTCACTAGTCTTCACCTAAGTATATGTATCATATACAGCGATATATACATATATTCTACACCAAGGTGAATTATAGATCCCTCTTTCGTTGGCCGAATATAGTATATAGCTTCGGTAGCTCGATATAAATTTATCATCAATCCACGTACGTACTACCTAAATATTCCTCCGTCGGCGGTGTATGCGTATAGATCTTTAATTTAACCGTGATAAATGGTTCTCTAAGCGATGCGCTGATCCGAAAATAGTTGCCGAGCTCCGATCCTCTCAGTCCGATACTCAACACGGGGTTGAAATAACTTTGTAGGTATTCAGACCATTTTTTCCCGTCCTACTCGTACGCGAACTAATCACTCAATTTAATCAGCGCGTATTGAGGATTTTCCGTGAACAGAGGCTGACCGCATTTTGCCAGGTACGATCCATTTCATTTCACTGAATGTCTTCATATCAATGATCTCCGAGCCAAAGCGCGATGGCGCGGCACGCGCATTCTGACCTAACTCGAGTATCGCCCCTTTGGCCGTCATCGAGGCCGTCATCCCGAAAGTCGGGCAGAGGTTTACTTCGCTATAGAGAGTCGGGGTCTAAATGTAGACGTGATAAGTGGTTGCGTGTGTAAAGTGCTTGCATATACTTCAAACGATAGGCTATGTTTTCCAAACTTCCGAAAATAACCGTATATTTGTACATTCGATCCGTCGCTATTTCGATATTGATGTTGAAAGTTGGTGAAAAAATGGGTGAGATGCACGCGTGCGGAGCTTTCACGGCTGAATAAAATATTGAAACTGCCGAAAACGTACGGCTTTGCTTCGAAATTTTATGTACCATCCACGATGATTCGGGGATAAAATTAACCCGGATATTAAAGTCCAGGTATGAAATTTTCCTCCGGGTTTTAGGGAAAATCAAAGTCAATTGGAAGGTGGAGCAAGAGATAGAGGAAGAGCATATTTTCTCGACAAGAAGCACCAGTTAATTGAAGTTTTAGCGGCATGAAATAAAGTTAATTTTATATCCAGTTAATAATTTCAGCCTAAAATCTCGCTGCGGATTTTATAATCCAGGAAAGCCGGGTTGAAAATTCTCTCTCATCCGAAAAACCGCTTTTAGCTTCTAGATTCGCCGTCGCGGTTGATCAGACCTCAACGTTATCTAGATTTAAACCAATTGGACACGAAAGCTTTGAGCTAAAAAATCGATGAACTTAAATTTCAATGTCTTCGCTCATCACCGATCACGTGTAACCGAAAATTAAATCCTCATCGAGGTCCAGCAGCCGCCAAACACGACCTAACTCAACTCAACGTAAGTTGATACTGAACCTAAACAAGTAGCAACTGCAGCAACGACTACAAAGCACGAGCTTACCCATGGCTGGGTCTCTTGGAATCGTATCGAGCGAACCGTTGGCCAATGGTGACTAGTGATTAGTTGTTAGCGTTTACCATTAACCCGTAAGGTTAATTCTTGCATTAATTAGGCGGCGCGCCGTTCTTCTCCGGTCGGGGTACAACAATCGCATGTCGGTAGCCCTGGGCCTCAGGCATCTGGTATGGTCCCTCTCGAGAGTCCGCATGTATGCACATGTACGTCCGTGAGATATTTTTCATGCCTATTTTGTTATTTTTTACCTCGGATTCCTTTTCTTCTTTCTTTCTCCCCTTCTCCCTTTTCCCTCTGCATGTTTTTCAATAGCGAGAAAGATCCTCAGCCTGCGGCCGGAGTTCGGGAAAAACTGTAGACCGCGGCCGGAATACAAAAAGTTGAATACCGAAAGCAGATCTGTATTTAAATAGCCCGACGTGCACGTGATGCTGCTGGTTGCTCGGTCGGTCGGTTAGTCGGTTCTCATCTCTTGACGACTGCCTCCAAGCAGAACTCTTGATGTACTGTGTCCCGGTGATTTATTATTCTTGAGACAATTGTAAAGGGGGGCGTTTACCCCTGGGGAAAATACGACAAAAGTGAAAAATAAACTTTTCCTCCCCCCCCCCCCCCTTGCCCTCAAAAACCCGTTATTATACTCTTTTGTTTTTCGCACACGAAGTATAATATCATGACAAACGAGTGGACCCTCATCACACACACTCTGCTCGGTACCACTGTGAAACATCGAAAAAACCTCCACGCTCTTCATCATCCTCTCATACAATTTGTCGTGCCAACTAAATTGCGTGAGATTTGTCAGATTTTAACATTCTCGAAGGAAAACTATGCCCGCGAACGAAAACCTCGTTCCTTCGATTTCGAATATCAATATTTTGTACACCGTTATGGAGTTTCGCGTGGATCCAACGAACGTTCAGCGACTTTCCTGATTCGTTGTAGCACCCGTAAACGCAGCGCAGACATCTTTCGATAAAACGGAAGCAGAGGAAAAATGAGAAAGGAATATTCGATGTGTTAAGATACGCGTGAAGTCGCGCCTTGCACTGCGATTTTGTTCGATGAAGTGGAACGTGTGATCCTAAACCGTCGAGCAAGGCGTAAGATCTTTTATTTCCATCTACACCTCAGTTACGCGGAACACTTGGAAACTATTTTCTGGTCATTCTAACCGTAACCAGTCTATTTTATGATGGAATTTATGGTCGCCTACTTACGTGGTATCTTGTACCATAACACTATCCAGCGGGCAGTTAGATGTACATGGATACTTTGCACGTTAGGACGCATGTAACTATTCTCCAGCGTTTCAATGCGGAGTTTAGTGCCTAGACCCTGTAATGCAAAATACATCTGTAGCTATACTATACCTATAGCCACAAGTTTCGCCTACTATCAAATGATCGACGGGAATTCGAGTGGACGAGTATCGACTCGCTGTAATTGCCAAGGAACTCTGATTAATTCACACTCATGGATTTGCCGTTAGTTGCACCTATCACCGAAATGTAGAACGGTGACGTTCCAACGACCGAGTACTTCCGCTAATTACTAATGCCTGGATCTGGGCCAATTATAAACTACCTTTTCGAGAATACGCAGCAATACAACAAAATGAAGGTAAAGCAACAGACAGAATTGGGAGAAGAGTATTTTGCGAAGTAAAATAAATGGTCGTCTTCATCGAAAATTTGTTTCTCCTGTCTCTGGAATTCTATCGAATATATCATGCCTGAGTAATAGGAAAACGCGAATGATTAGGAAAATCGAGAGTGATTTTAATGTGAAAAAATTTAACTTTATTTCAATTGGGAATAGGAACTGGGAGGGGGGGTTTGAGTTGAAACAGTTTTCAAGATTAGGGCAGATACTTTCAAGAAGAAAGTTTTTCGTAGTATCTTTCACCGCAGAGTAACCGGCACAGTACAAGTTCAGGAGCAATTAGATAGGCTGGAAATTGAACGAGTGGCCACTATACGCGTATCAGGTTAAAAGTTTATCGTTTAAAAAGTGGAAAAGTTTCGATGGGATCTTAACCGCAAAGTTCTCTTCTCAGCTTAGGTACACATCGACGTTATATTATACTGTAAAGTATAGCTGGCGGACGTCTGACATTTTTGTTTTTTTGTTTTTTTTGTTCCAACTCGTTCACGAATCGATGAAACATGATTCGAAGTACACTGCGAAAATGAGTTTGGTTCTTTTTCTCATGTAGTAGATGTGTATATATATATATATATATATATATATATATATATATATATATATATATATATATACATATTCGTTCTTCAGATTTCATCTCTGATTAATTTTTCTTCTGTTTTATTCATTTTTCTTCGAGTCTGAAAGAGAATCCGGGAAGGAAACGAAGAAGAGCGAACGAGAGGAGAAAAGAAAAAAAAAACATTTACAAGGAAGGGGTATAACGCGGATGGTATAATTCTAATAAAGACGGGAATGAGAACGAAGAAAGTCTCTTGGGGTGGTTGGCTTGATATCTGTAAAGGATGTGCGGGGAATGCCACGCCGGTTTTTCCTCTATTAAATTTCCTTCCCATCCGTATCCGTATAATAGTCGAAGTGAACAGAGTAGAGAAAATTCACCTTGAGCCAGAGTAAATTCCCCAAGCTTCGTAATAGCCCGAGGACTTACGTACCCATAACTAATGGGCATTTAGCAGCCTACTGGCGAGCCATCAGTAATACACAAGCCGCCGCGAGAGGGTTTCCCGGAGCGAGAATTTTCTTCTCTTCATATTATAATACCCTGCATTTCAGCTTAAACGAGTTATTTCCCATCAAATTCACGATCTTATATTTCAAGTTTCCCCCGAAATCGCTCACCTCTTCTCTCCTTCGCGCTGAATTTTTACCTCGAAACATTTTCCTCTACCAATATAGATAATTGATAAATCTCCTTCGTTCTCGTCCACAGTTCAATGAAAAATAATTCGCTGAATACTTTCTTTGGTACCGTGTGCTTTGGTGCCGGAAAGCTTGAACACGGTTCCTACAAAGTCCGACCCTTGATTCAACCTTTTGGTTTCAAAGCGATTAGATTATTTCCAATGAATTTCTCATTCAATTATCTCGGCTCGGTGTGTGCGCGCGTGTGTACGGCGGAGCAGGTTGGCAGTGAATACGTTCAATTCCGGGCAATTTTTCGAGCAACGGTAAACCGATTTAATCCAAGCAACGGGATTTGCTTGTACGACTGTATTCGTGTTTATCCACGCTTTGATTCTCGAGCTTCGAATTGGTACACGAATACATAGATGTATAAACTGGGAAATCGAATCAAAGCGAAAGTAAAATTTGGGTAAAATTTCATTTTCCACCGTCGGGTAGTACCGTAGCGCGCGAAGGTTAGATTTCATCGCGTCATGGTTAATGGAGATCGAATTATGGGCACTGGGTGTTGTTTTCAACGATTATCAAATCAACGGAGGAAATATGTGCGCGAAATATGTAGCTCGTCTTCACCCGTGGTGTGAAAAAATTGGAGCTCGCAGAAGGGGGAGAAAGTTCCAGCAAAGAATAAAAATCGCCAATAGCGAGCGGTATATCCTCGCGGAATTGTCGAGGCTCCTTATACTCCGCTACGCTATGCCACCATCACGTTTCTCTCCTGAGAGTTTGATGATATTAATATCGGATTCAGCTACTAGAGTGCTGTCAGTGTCACTCGCCTCTGAAATCCGTTTCGTCCATAGATTCTCCGATACAATTACTTCAAGAAAAAAGAAGGATAGACCGATTCTGCCGCGCGTAGTGTTGGTATTTCTGTAGAGTGAAAACGAAGATCATAAAACAAGACGACGAATTTTGCACAGAATATCCACGATCTCATTCGACCTTCTCATCCGCGTTTAGAAATTATCCCACCGCGGTCACCAGATTCTCTCACATCCAAATTACACGTCCGTTTTAGAAAATCCTAGCAGTACTAAAGCGTAAATTAATTAGCCTCGAGGTTTGCGGTGTAAAACTTTTGTAATGGGTCGTACTCAGGAGGTCAGAGCTGTGGTCTGATATTCACTCGACTGGACCACCCGGCCTCGCACGTAACAGATTTTAATATCACGGTTACTCTACAAACTCTCTGATTATCAAATATCTCACAGCTTATTATCGTGTGAAACACAATTAGTTTGTTCGCATTGAACATCAAATGCACGTTCCTCTTTGACCGCATCATTCCACATGATTTTACGTTTTATAATTCTACGTGTACCCTGCGCACCTTAGTTGTTTCCAATTTCACGGTTTTCAACATCACCCTGCTACGATACAGCCTAGCCGGAATGAAATATTGACGATCCTGCGTTCAAGAATTTCAACTCATTAAGAGTGAAAAGGAATTAATTCTTCCAATCTCACTCTCCCTTTCTCCTCGAAAGGCACCAGGGAAATCAGGTAATAATATTATTAGCGTTGATACGAACGAATCGTGGAGGAACTCCCAGTTGTGCGGGAGACGACGATGGCGTGAGGCTGGCCGAGGCGGGGTGGGGCGGGGGCTAATGTAATGTAAGTATTAATAAAGCACCTGTGTCGCTGGTCAAGGGGTTCACTATAATTTCGTCGTTTCAGCAGGTACCACATATGATTTCATTAGTCGAGTGCATATATGCGTTCAGAGTGCGGGGAAAGCGCGGGCGTGTCGTTGGTTGGAAATTATCTGTCCTTTTTAGTAATTGAATGTGCCTCCGGCGGCTGTTCAGATCCTTTTGATGTCGCTTCGAGCGACCAAAACCCGGAGGGGAAAATACCCCGATTCAACAAATATGTATAATTTTTGTTTGTTTCTTTTTTTGTTTTTTTTTCGTTCCAATGGAAAGGGAACAAGAACGAACAAAAGGATAAAAAAATCGAGGTAGAACAAAATTTGGATTCCACTTCGATCGAGATATAGCTTCCCAGCGAGGACAAAACGTAAAGAAGATTACTCCGCGCGGTTGATTGCGGGGAAAATAATATCGCGATTCTTCTTAATTGGTCCCTTTATCTTTATCTTACGTATTCGTCTCGGGGTGCAGAGGTAATTAAGTCCGTCCGTAAATAGCTCTGCACTTTAAGATCATAATAGCAGTGGCAATTAGCGGGAATTATCGTTGCTGTGGGCGTTGTAGTGGCTCGTCTGGTACTCGGCGAGTGCTTTAAGAAGCTTACGTCACATCGCATTGTCTTTGATACTCGGTGAGTTTGATATAAAAATTAAATTGGATGACCCTCGCCGAGCTGGTGCGTTGTTAAGCTGGTCTACGAGGTTTTAAGCCCGTTTGAAAAATAATTCAAAATTTCAATACATTATATAGTTGACTTCGAATCACATCGTCAATGTCAATTCAATATTGATTAAATTGACAGTCAGCGGTTCGAATTTAGGACTAATTGTTCGATTTGTCGTTCGTTCGTTGACTATAGAAATTTTAGGCCGCCGCAGCCGTGCCGATTTTCATTTATACCGAGTTCAAGTCCGGAGGTTCAAATTTCCCGTGAGTGCTTTCCGTGTTGAGAATCACCTCCTTTCATACAACTCATCAATTGCCACGCGCAGTACCAACTCGGGACGCTCGTTAAAAAATTCTCAGATTTTCCCGAACGATCATAATCGCGTACTTAACCCTCCCTGTGTAAATTATACCTATCTCCGCCCAATCTCTACCCTTACAAGAAAGACATTTCCACCCGGCACACTATCTACCCCCACTTTTTGTATTTTCCACCATACGTGCAGTATCGTATCTCGAGAAAAAAATAAAATCAAAAAAAAATTCGAAAACCGTTCTAAAAATTGATAATACGCTTCATCTACGGAGAGACGTGGGAGTGCGAAAGAAGAAGAAAAATACAAAACTTGCCTTCCTTCAGATTGAATATTACACGCTCGTCTGAAGGCTGGAAGAAGAAACGGTGGGAAAAACGTCGATCCTTTCTAAAACAAAGTTCACCTAGAGTTACACTTTGAAGTATCTTCTTTGGTCTGAAATCGTGAGAATTTTTTCAAGCCTGTATGTATTTCAAATATTACCATTTATATACACGATACCAGATTCGCTCTCCGGACTTTGAATCGAAGGGGAGAGTTTTCTTTTTCTTCCAAATTTCTAATCGTATTCCATGGAAACTCGAAGCATTTTATATTCTAGGCACTGATTGTCAATCTAAGAAAAAAATGAAAAAAAGCAAAAGCACCACGGAGAAATAAAATTAGTTGGATAACGTATGAGCCATAGCTCGTCGTAGATAACATCCCTAATTATAAAATTCCAGGCCGTAACGTTTTTCCTCCCCTGGCAGCTGTTGGACTCGCACACGAACTACTGTACGCCTAGCCGAGCGTGTTTTTAGTTGTTTCATTTTTCATCTATCTTAGGATTAAAGTAACCGTGGAATTCGTTTTCTTCGATTAGTATCAACGTTATTAACGGATTAGATAAATTCTTACTCCTGCCATTCTGTCTTTGTGAGAAATGCCCGTTGAATTCCAGGCGCAAGGTATCAACGACAGGATGAATGAAATAGAGCACATTCACAGTGCGTTTCTTTGACAGATTTATGTCTCTTCGATTGTATGAGACTCCGGACTTTAGAGTCTGTCTCTCGCTGCTTTTGAACGCTGCGCGATACCACGTGAAAAGGTAGAAAATAGAAGAAAAATTGAAAAAGAAAGAGAAGAGTGAAGGAGAATTGCTCGCAGAGATATCTGGCGTTAGTCTCGCAATAAATCTGTGTACGTACGTACGAGTTACAACCCCGCGTGGATCAATAGGAAATTTTAGTACCTACCAGTAGGAAGAAAAGGGAAGCCCGTAGCAAGCCGCTATAAACGATATCTCATTTCTTTGAGATACCGTTCCAGCGCAGGGCGTAACGCTCCTCCGTATCGTTACCGTTCAAATTACTCCACCATGCGCGGCAGCATGTGAGCAAGTTATTAAAATATCTCCTCAAGAGAAGAGAGCAGCACTTTGCGCTGCTAAAATATTTTGCAGAGAGCTAATAGAAGCCGGGTTTTCGTTAGGGGAAAATTAAGATGACTCTTCTTGATAAGAGGGGGGCGTAGAGGAGGAACAGGAGGTGGTCGCGTCAAGCAAGGGTCGCTCTCCATTTCCATCTCAGTCTCCTTCGTCCTCTTCGTCATCTTCGTTCGGGTGAAGAACTTTGAAAGGAGCCCGAGCCGAGCCCGAATCGATATAGAGGAGTATGTCTACCTACCGTCCCCAGTTATTACTCTGTCGTAAAGTCAAACTTGGGAAATATAAATTTGTTAAGATTTACAACCTCGGTTAAAGATCACCTGATGCTCGCACCACTTACCACTCAACACTCACCACTCTGAACATCACCTTTTGTTCCCCACGTAGTCTTTACTCTCTATCTATAGTTCTAAGCCGTAGTCTTCATTCTGCAGGGCATTGAGACGTTCTGAACTTGAATTATTATGAGATAATTCCACCTTCTCCACAGAAGATAACGGAAGTCCGTCCGTCCATCTCGGTTACTGCAGGGAGAGAGGCGTGGTGTACACCTTTGACGTTTTTAGGACCATCGGCGGTTCTTGCTTTTTTTTTTCCCCCACTTTTCTTTTCCTTATCTTCCTTCAGAACTATCCATTTCATATTGATGTATCAATATACTAAAACGAATAACGTTCATGGGCTGCAATTTCACTTAAGTTTCATCCAAGGATAACGTGATGGACGGAGTTGTTGTAACTGACACAATCTCTTTGTCAGATAAATAATGCAGATAACGTTGCGACATCGGCTTGGTAATTTTTTTCTTTCTGAGCAAAGAGGAAGGAGAAGAAAAGGCGAAAGAGAGAGAGAGAGAGAGAGAGAGAGTGAAATGTGGTTCAGTTAGCTCCAGAGCATTCGCCCGTCACCAGCACGTCACGTCCCTACTATGTTGGCATACCTATCGTTTGTTGTATGTGTATTTTCATTTTCGGATCTAGCGGTATGACCTGGTCCAAGCCATACACCTACATGATCCGGTGGAGGATGATTATAATCAAAAGTTATATGTGCGCAGTATATAGAATATATCCAGCCGTGAGGCTTCCATGGTAGAAATTTCATCTCGGCAAGGAGAACGGAAGAGGTAACGAAAGAAAGATTGATTCGATCTTGGAGCGTGACTTTGAACTTTTGAACGATCAAGCATGCAGCAGCCGAGCAAAAATCTTCTTGTTTTTGTGCTTCCCTTTGACCATCGAGAAATGAACGCGAATTTCTGGTTCTTGTTTCTCTTCCTCCTCTTTTTCGCTTGCTCCTTTCACTCGCCGAGTTTATTCGGGTTACGAGGTAAGACCGTGATCGGAGAACCAGTCTTCGTCACATAACCGAATATGGAAAGATTGAAAAGTGAGAAGAAAGGTATGACACGAGGACAGAGGAATAAACTCCTTGGTAATCGCGGGTGTGCTTTTCGCGTCAGTTCATCGTGTACAAGTTCCATCGAAATCATGATAAATGTCGGAGCATATAGGATGGAAAAGAGGGAACATAGAATCCTGTGAAATGTACGTGGCGTATAGCTCGTTTAAACGCGTTCTATGATAAAAAGGACCAAAACGAAACAAGCTAAACGAAGAAGAAAAATAGACGAAACTTGTTCTGCACATTGTTCAATGAGCGATACACGCTTTGTCAGCATCCGCTTAAGCTTGACCGATTCGGCTGAATTTTTCTCTTTAACACGTTTCTCGTTGGACGAAAAATGCACTCAATCCGTTTGCAATGAAATTGGATTCACCGCGGTTTGGTACACGTACAATGACGCTTCGATAATCCCGATCAAAGCTTTCCACAATTCTCATGACAATTATTTTTACATCCAGAGAAAGGATTGGGCATTCAATAAAATGATGTTTCATTCGCTGAATGTTATCCAGTGATCAAATATACCCAGGCAAATATCTTCCTGATGAAATGCAATCATTCATGTTAATCAAAATATCGGATGAAGATTTCCTTCCGATCAACTGACTGGTTTGTTCATTTTGTTCTTCAATTTTGCACCCGATCGATTCCACTAATCAATTCTTTCTGTTTGAGGAGGGAAGTGAGCTCACTTTGTGCATTTCATGTACGCATGTCGCGCAGATATTGTCATGTTATCTGAAGCATGATTTTAACGGTGAGAAAATTTCGTAACCGTAACTTGGGTATCGATAACACAATTACGTAATCGAAAGAGGGAGAAGGAATGGAGACGAGACTGACAACGAGTACTACGATGCGCCATTTCGTGGCGCCGACTATGAGGTATTAGAGTCTGTCTGGAGGTCGAGATGCCAGCGAAGATGACAGCGATATGCAAATACGCGAACAGCAGGACAACGACGACGACAAAGGAAACGCTTGATTACGTTGGCACGACGAGAATGCTCTTGCAAAGACATCAACCGGATTGGGAAAGATTTTTTGAGGTCTCGTGGTTCGGTCCGTTTACTGACAAGAAGTGAAAACAGATTTTGACAAGGCTTTAAAATTTACTCGCAATTCTCTCCCAAATGCGCGTGCGGAGGAGTAAACTTATTCTCAGCTATTGTATCGCGCAGGTCCAGATTTGTCATTTTTTTCCTCATAATTCTCAATCTATCACCCCAGACGAGTTTTCTCACCGTAAATTTATATCCGTATAAATTAGATTACAGGGCTCAGGTATTTGTGAACTAGGGCTTTAATTCTCGAGTGAAAAACATCTGGACGATCGCGTAAGACTCTCTCTCGGGTTCTACTGTCTGGCGGAGATATTTTATACTATAGAATCCCAGTTTTCAACTGTGTGCAGCAAGAAATTTGGCAACGAGCCAAACAAAGCCTGCAGACAGAAGCTGCGTGCAGCTCTCAATGATACTTCGGCTCGTGTTACTGTATCTGTCCGAATCCCTCTCTCGACTCACTCGAATCACATCTATGTACATACATATACATAGACACAGATATTTCCTCTCTCTGGGTACAAAATCTTGATACATAGAATAAAGAAAGTGAAGCGTGGCGCAGACTTAATTCCAAACGGAGAAAAGATCGGAGACACTGACGCTGAAACTGAACTCAACTAAACTGAACTAAACTAAACTATGCTGTTCTGTCCTGTTCAACTCTGTTATACAATTAGTACATACACCAGGCCAAAACGACTGGAGTACTTACCAGGCAAATCTTTGACAATCCTCGGATCCCACGACGGTCTAGTTTCTTGTGAACTTGCGCATAAGTAGGTACGTGAGTGGTATAATGTATTTCTCGTTAGGAAAATTAGGCCGTCCATCTCGTGAAACTAATGGAACAAATTAGACGGCGAAGTCTGAAAAAAACAAACAAACAAACAATTTTAACAAAAATTGGATTTATTCACTCCCGATCCTTGGAAAACGAGGTTTTCTTTCTATTTGCGTAGGCAAAGGCGTCTGTATATTGCACAGGTAGTATAAACAGATTTTCACACGCGTGTGCGTGTAAGTGTGTACGTACATACGAGTACATGTAGGCATAGGTAGTACGAGGAGCGGCAACGTTCATTTAGCGCAATCTATATGCACACACGCACACGCATACGCCATTTTGGCTTTTTGTATGATCATGCCCAGGGGGCCCTGGTTGAAATCCTGAGGAAAAAACATATGTACGGTATTGAAACAAAAATGTCTTTTTTTCAATGAAAATTCATATCCTTTGATCCCTGGCGAAAATCAAACTCTGCCAAAGAGAAATATTCATTGACGTGCTATAAAGTAGCCCCCTCGAATGTAAATACCCCTGCATACTTTGGGACGCGGTATTATCGGTTCAATAATCTCTCGAAGCTTTTACAAAATTATTCACATTTCGGAAACATGGAAAATGAATCTCTACCTCGGCTGTCAATGTAATTGGTATCGTTTTGTAGAATAAACTCCTTCGTACGCGGTACACCTAGACCTGGAGACGGTGGTCATCAGACATTTCTCTTTACGAAATGAGAGATTAAAAGTACTTCAACAAACTCATGAACTAACGGCGATAATTTATTGCTTCCGAAAAAAATGCTCCCATCGTTTCAGCTCTCTCATTCTATTCTGGTTCAGAAATCCTTCACTTTGAGAACGCTCGAGGACTCTCAGTCGCCTTGGGTTCTTTTTTGCGCCTGTATATAAAGTTCGGATAGAGATTCGGGTCCTCTGACATTTTCTCCAATTAGTAGAGGCGTTGCTCTGGAAATAACACCGTTCTCTTTCAGTCTTCTCTGAATACATCAGAATTCACGGTATTAACGGAATCGCTCGCGAACGTATCCATGTGCACGAACGTCCAAGTTCAAGGTGAAGAAATTCCTTTTTCGAAAAGGAAAGATGAGATGAAATAAAAAAAATCCAAGTTCCAATCAGAGGTGACGGAGACCTAAAATCGATTCCATTCGCGCCAGATCTAGTTTTCGACCTTCTGAAAGGGTGCCTTTTTCTCTGTCTATCTCTTTTTCTGTTTTTTCTTCCTCTACCTTCTTATGAAATTATATATATATATATATATACCGCGAGACGTTATAAGATCTTCAAGAGCGTGTTATACCAACTCTTATAGTAAAGGCAAGGCATGGAACGCTGTCAAACGAATTTCGAATGCTGTCCGATTTCAGAGATCGCTACACAGGGGGCCCCAGCATCGTTTTAAGACGTGTTACGAACCGAATGGATTTCCGGCTGGTCTTGGCACTCGATAAAGGGGAAGGGGGAATTGAAGATCTGCTTGGAAAGTAGCAATACTTCCGTTTCAAAAGAGGGAAGATTACTTCGGACGTAACCTATTCTACGGATACAGGAGCGAGGTTGATTTTTACAAACACGGAGTTACCTTCCACCCTCTTACTCACCCTCGCTCTCCGAGAATCTTTGATTTTATCTCCTTTTCTCGTTGAACCGAATATTTTGCAGTTATGCGAATGAAGAAATTCTGTAATTTCACCTTTAATTCCGCAATATTCGGAGCTCCGCATCGGTCTGAGTTTTTTTTAGGCATGCGACATTTTTATCGAACATCATTTCCATTTTCAATTTGCTCCGAACTCTTTTGTGGAAATTCTCTTCCCGCCCGCTTGCAAATCATGGTATGACGTATGAAGAATGATATTTTGAATAAAGTGCAAAGTCTGCGCGATCCTTCTCCACACCGAACTTTTTCCTCCGTCGCGCGCGTCCTCCCTATTACTCCCTCGCTCTTTTCTTTCTAACAGCAGACGATGGTGGAACAGGGCGTACCTTATCGAATCTTGGCTTCCCATAACTCAGCACCTGCCTGCCCTGCTTACCCTGGCCACAGCCGAGACGCCATGACCCGAGCTCGTGACCAAGAGAAAACCCGTTGACCCCGGCCGCCGTGAGTTTAGAATGAAAGAGGAAAAAAGTAAACTCAAGGAATGAAAAAAGGGGCACAGCGAATGGCAACGAGCGCTGGTAGCTCGGTGGAACGGTAGTTCAACGGAATAGAATACCTGCACAGGCGTGGTCGACGATTTAACATATTTCTCAGCAAAATTGTATAGTGCGTGGTTGAACAATTATTATTATTCCGTTTTACAGATGTAGGTACTGACGGGAATACATTCGGTAGTTAAACTTCCGCGTGGAAATGGAAAAGCTCAACGATTTTTGCTTGGAGCTTGTTTCTAAAAATTTCCTCCTTTCTTTCTTCCGATTTTTTACTTTTTGCTTCTTTATGGAAAACTTTTTCTTGTGTCCCGGGCTCATTTCACCCCATTAGGTTTTCTACGGGCGTGAACTGCGTCCTAATTCGTAGCCCCTCTTCATTTTCCTACCCTCGCTAAACTCCCCTTTGACTCAAACCTCGACGCGACGCGGTAGAGATTACGAGAGTAATCCTAGCCCTCGAGACTGAGCAGAGTAAATATGCGTTGTGTCCACCCACCGCAGCAGACTTTTGAACAATATCCTCCGCGCTAGATCGGAGTAAATGTTGCCGCAAAGTTTCCACACTCGCAACAAATATGTATTATACTCACACGCCATAATACATAACGCATAGTGACATGGGTTCTGTGTAAGGAAAGGCATAGTTGCCGAACGAATATATATATATATATATGGTCGAAAAACAAATTTTCTGGCTCGTCAGAGGCAAGAGGAAATTGGACCAATCAGTGAACAATTAATGATCGAATTGGGTAACCGAATACGCGAATCGATTTTTCCTCGCTCCCTCTGGTTTTTTTGTTTGTTCGCTGTTCGCGGTCGGACGCGAACCTCTCAGCCATTTTTCGCTCTATCCGATGTTGCGTAGATCTCCGGCGGAGGAAATTGCGAAAATTGAAATGGAACGGAAACATTGTAGAACAAAAAATGGAACGGCAAGACGGTAAAAGGCTTTAATCACCTTTGAATTATGCCAACCCTCTCCAACTTTTAAAGACTCCCGCGACGAGCGGTAGGTTCGTACGAGACCTACAAGTACCAGACGCTTTTAAGTTCTACGTAATTTAGTGAATAAACTTTCAGAGCTCCGCAACGCTGTGCCACTAACTTCTCATAACTTATGTTAAAACGTAGTTATGTATAGATGTAACCTTGGCGGGTTTATTTCACGGGGCTTACCCAATGTCACCACCTACCTAACGAAAAATTATATCACGTATACTACACGACTAGATTTCATCACACTTTTGATCAATGCCCCACGCCATAATGATATAGACAGCGAAAGGATCGATTCCTCGTTATCTACAAGCTTCGTTACCGCTACAGCGATACACCAGAATCTCAATCAGTCGGTTTGATTCGGAATTAATTATTCCCGTGAGGAATAGGCGTTGATTTTCAGGATAGGGGAAGAAACCCGAATGATTTTTCATGAATATTCCGGCCTCTCTTCCGCAGCTTTTCAGGATCAGTGGTCTCAGAGATCCCTCTTCGGCCCTCCGGCCCTCTTACCACGCGTCCATGGCGAGGCTCTTCTTCTCGTAGATTGACGAGGTTGACTCTGCGACCGAACCCCCAAGGGTGAGGACCACCGGGTGTTCCATAAATTCCAATACACCTTTCGAGAGCCTTATACAAATTTGAATACGCTAACTCGTTGAATATATTGCTGCCGGTCGTTTTACCAATGTTTTTATTATTCCTCGTGGCGGGTGTACTGCAGTGTGTGTATGCAAAGGTACGCATATTTATAGTCGCATCGTTCATTCGCGAGTTATAACTGCAGGCGCGCAGTGTGTATGTGCCTACGCACGTAACGTACGTAAACGTACAGAGGCGGTCAGAAATCGATTCATTTTCAAATTTTCGCCATTTCCTTTCATCTTATTCCTGTCGTTGCCTCGGAAAACAGCTCATCACTTTTTATGATATCGAGCGGTCGAAGGATTCAGGATGCGGAGGATCTCTACTGAAAATAATTTGTTGCCAGTTCATCGTGGCGCTTTGTTACATATTTCCAAGCAGCGCACTGTACTACGTTGATCCTTAACTCGCTTAATCCAAGGAACGTATGTAACGCCGAGTCTCGATGCCATTCCAGTGTAAATTGACGCCGGCCTCGTTAACCTTCTGGCACTTGAGGCTTCCGTCATCGTCTTATTGTGCCCGACACGCGCGTGTGTCTAGTTATTTTTCTCACAAAGCGAACGACCTTGTATATTTTTTATCAAATTTTCTTTCTTTCCTGTCTCACTCTTCTTCTTCTTCTTCTTCTTTCCACTTACTTATTCTCTTTCGCTTTCATACTATTTTCCCGCATACGCAGGTGTAGGTACATGTATATGATCCACTCTCTTCACGTATTCGAAAATTCTAAGCACGGCCGAAACTTCCTCCCCCATTACTTGACTGAGGCCTGAGCCTCAAGGTTACGTATGGGATTTCTGAACCAATGAAGAGAGGGATGTTTTCTGGCCCGGGAGAAGAGTGGTTTTCGAATCAAATAACATGACTCACGACAAACGATGATAATAATCATAATCGCTGTAACTGTACGCATTTTCCGGTTAATGCCATTTTTTCGACCGCCAGGACTTTCGTATAATTTTTCCAGATGGGTAGACGACGGGGAATAGTATTCTGGAAGAAAATATTCATTTCAAAGCTGCATAAATATATTTATATAATATATAATTCACGCTTGGTTCGAATCGTTTTCTCGGCCTCGGGGCTTGACCCGAATGAACTCGTATGGTTAGTTCGCATAGCGAGACGATGGAGAAGTCCAAGCACCAAAGAGTACAAGATTTTCGAACGGAATGAGCTGCAAGTTGGAGGTGAGTCTTGGGGTCGGGAATTGTTTTCGATTCATCTAAATTGTCCTAACTCCTCCGCGGCAGTTGCATCAAGTCCGAAAAGGCTGCAGAGGGTGACAATATATTTGGGCGTGAAATCCGACTGAATATCCTAGCGAGAAATGTTTTACGATTTCCCTTTCTGCCTTGAGATGGTAAGAAGGTCCGTTCCATAGCTCAGAACCCTGGAAATATGTTTGAGTAATTATTCACCCGACATACGTTGGCCGGCTTCGAAAATTCGTCTGGTTTCAATATTGCCAACGTGCAGAAATGAGAGAAAGAAAAATAGTTTGAAGCTTCGTACGACAATAGCTCGAGCAATCTTTATTCGTCTTCGTATTGAACGGTGACACGCGGAAATCGAAAAGCTTTGAAAGGAAATTAAAAGCATTCGAATTTCTCAGGATCTGGAGTGAAGTGAGGAGGTAGATGGAGGGAGGAAAGGAGTTCCACCTGGAGTTCCATAAACTCCCGTTAAATCCATTATCTATGTTTAATCGGCTAAAAAATGATTAATTTCATTCTTATCGCGCCCTTTGTCAGACGGCGATAACGGAAGAGTGGGAGGAAGAAAGAGAGCTTCGGTATGATTCTCCTTCACCAAAACGAAATAAGGTGAAAAATTGTCGATCCAAACTCATTTTTATTATTCTCTCTCCCACTCACTCTCTCTCTCTCTCTCTCCTATATCTTCGTCCTTTCCCTTGTCTTTTATTCCCATCCCCACGGATGTGAAATTACGTTATACATTATAGGTATACTTCTAGAAGATTCGCCTAATTGGCAATAACAAACGGTGAACTATTTCTCAGTTAATTAAGTACGCACTGACGCGTGGAGACGCGATTTGCGATGGCTGAGTTGAGTAATAATCTTTTCTCCCTCTCCGCACCTCTCTCTTCGCTACTCTTCTTCACCCGCGAAGAACTTGCCGCGGGGACGACGTCAACAGCGTCGTCGGAGAGTGAAAGAAGCCAAAGTTTATAAATACCCTAGCCATTAATATCCTGTCTGGGTATATAGTGGTAGACCGCGAGCAGACAGGTATTATGTCTCGTTCTTCCGTTTCCGTAACAATTTATGAATCATTTTTTTTCCCCCGACGAAGTCTT
Organism: Phymatocera aterrima; assembly: GCA_963170745.1. Lineage (NCBI taxonomy): Eukaryota > Metazoa > Arthropoda > Insecta > Hymenoptera > Tenthredinidae > Phymatocera > Phymatocera aterrima. Next base: position 3,056,298 of record OY720668.1, read on the forward strand.
TTCGTTCGAGTGCACCTTTTCAACCACTTCGCAATTTCACCCTGTACCCTTCCATCCCTCCTCCTCCTCCTCCTCCTCCCACCCCCGCCCCTCCCCTTGTTCTTTACTTCACGTTCTTTCACCTTTGTCTCACGTTTTATACAGCTAGACGGATACCGATCCTCTAATGGAAATTGAAAAAAAAATTTACAAATGAAACATAAAAAATAGGAACTGAAATCTCTATCTCTCCATCTCGATCTATCTCTCTCTTTCCCTCTCTGAACTTGACAAGCGGATTTGCAAGTATTCAAAATCAAATTAATGCTCAGGAGCTTTACCCCTGAAACGAATCGATGGTTCAGCGTGTGATGGAATTGGTCAAAGGAGTTTCAATGTTCGATATTAATTTGTGGTTTAATTAAAAATCATCGACCTCCTCCTCGCCTCCGTTCGTTGCATCCGTGTAGGTAATTGTAAATTAGTTTCTCTGTCCCGTACCCCCATTCGATGAACTAGTTTGAGCTCAAATCTAGAATCAACAAGCAATGGGAGTAGTAGTAGTAGAGGGACAAGGATCGGGTTTACACCTCTAGATTTCCTGTCCGGGTAGCCAACTAGCTCGTCGGTATTCACACAAAGATGATTTTCTGGAGCGTAAAGCATTTGACAATTGAACGTGGCCGGAAATTGACTCCGCAGAGTTTGAAATCGGCGTTTGAAATTGGTATAGCGGAAAATCAATGGTCGAGAGAAATTGCTGTGTCACAATTATTTCGCATCCGATATTTACGGTTGCTTCGTTCTAGAGTAATTCGTGTTCCGCGTGACCGATGCAATTTCAGAGGGTCATTACTCCGTTAACCAGAATTTGATAATCGTGGTCAAAATTGTTGTTACCGTTGGTACTAAAAGGGCGTTAATTGATGCCCGTGTGCAGTGATTTTGACTCGTATTTTCATCAGCCCAAAGCAACAAAATATTGCACCCACTTGCATCAATCCAGGCAAATTTCTGTCGGATATCTCTTCTGTATGAAATGGAGTATTCACGTAATGGTTTTTTTTTCCATCTCATCGCATTCCATAGGTAAGCATAATACAGTAGGACGAGGAGAATGAGCCGTTTATATTTTACCCTCTTCCTCCATTTCGAACTCTCTCCTCTTTTCTTCTCTCCGTTTCTCAACTACTCGGTGCAATTCTAGGGTGAAAGGCTCAAGAGAGGGAGAGAAAGAGTGAAAGGACAGAAGAAGAGAACGGCAGGAGTAGTTATTGGTTCGTTGGTCGGTTGGTACAACGAACGCGGAAACGGAAATAATACAACACTATCTTTGTTGGCGCGATTCGTTCTCCTCGCGGCGTTGAATCTCACCCTGGGATTTCACATTTCACTCCCGATCGTTTCGGCACGCCGAGCGCCGCGCCGTGCCGCGCCGCGACGCTGTGGCTCCGTGGAACGAAGCGGTAGACTTATACCGACGTTATGCCCTCATAGACTCGATATGTTCCACAAAGGTCGCGGCGATGAGATGACCATCGTTGTTTCTAGTACGCTCTATACGCCCGAGCGCTTCAACACTTGACATTTAGCTGCCGTTAACACGCGATTTAAGACAACGAACCTCTGTCAACGATCAGTGACTTCCCTTGTCTGGCTCAATTTCTCTCATGAAAGTTGGTACAGTATAAAGCGAAAGTTGTTGCGGCATGTGTTCGTTCGATTATTCTTCATAAAAAAAGACAAAATTTCATCAAACTGTAGGAAATTGCACGTTGAGTCACAGGACGTAGCATATAACCAGAAAAATGCTGATGAGTAACGGTGCTCTCGTACCATGATAGAGCTTGATAGGTTTTTGTCTTTTCCGATCCGTGTGCCTTCGTGAATCGTGATCTATCGATCTCTCGATCAACCAATTACCAGCGATCCGGGAGTGTAGCGGTTCGCGTTATAGGTACCCACCTACATTTCAAACCATTAGGCAATGTCTCGAAATTTTTAGTGACTTGTTCTCTAACACGACCTGGCCACACCTGGTACAAGGGACCACATAGTATCCCGCTCTGTCCTAGGGAATACGAGTGCTCGTTGTTCTTCGGCGTTCCTCCTCTTGTCGCTGTGACTTGGCAATTTAGGCATTTGACCCGAAGGTTCTTAAGTTCAGACGTTTAAACTGGCCGCAATGCCTCTGCCCGAAGTCGTCTCCGTTCTCCATTCTCTGCGCAGACTCGGAGCGCCCACGTAGACATATCTCTTTCATCTCTCTTTTCATTCTATACCGTACGTCCCCGTCCATACTCGCCTTTGCTTTCGCCATTGCTCTCGCTTGTCGAAGCTCCCTCAACCGGCATGAGCCCGGAGCAACGAGCAGTCCTCCTGGCTTGTCCGCACGTTACGGCGCGAGGAAGAGCGAGTAATCGGCATTGATTGGAACAAGGCTTTACCTTCTACCTTCGGCTCCCCCGCAGCCTTATGTTCGCTCGATCGCGACTGCGTGAGAAATAAGAAGATATGAAGATAAGATGAATGAGAAATAATTCTTATTTCAATCCTCAAACCTCATGCCGTGGAACTTTTACTGTGACAGATCGTATACATGACCTGAACTCCGAACTCATACAATACATTCAACTGGACGCGATATCTCAACCGGATTTCCCGTTTAATTATCATAAAATATATCCCATTATTGGAACAGAGATATCGATGAGAGATAAGGAGAAAGCGCGGAATCCGACCAGCATAGCGAAGCTTGCTTCGAATCGAGGTCATGGTTTGGCAAAAACGGGGACCGAGCAGGGAATCTCGAGGAGATGTCTCGCTTAGACAAAGGGCAATTGTGTTCGCCAAGCTTCACCGCAGCTTTGACCCTACGCAGCCTTTCTAAGGCTTCGTGAAATGCCCAGATTACACTCTCGCCCACCCCGCGGCAGGCGGCGGGGTTTCTAGACCTCATTTTGGCCGGAAGCTACTTGTATATGTGAAGGTAGTACCTACGTTGACGGAAACGGATACCAACCAGTCCGATTTCCTCCTAGAGGTAAGACTTCTACAAAAAACCCCCCCAGGCAGAAAAGAAGTGGATATATAAAATTGAAATGTAATATCGATTAATTGTTCGGCGGTTGTTATATGTCCCGCAGGGATTGGTTGTTGTTCTGATTATCTCTCTGTCGTATTATTGATCGATGAAGTCATGTACGCAGATAGATTTATATGAAATCGATTTAAAGTTGGCGAGAGAACGAATTCTGTCGCAATGAGAAATTCCGGATGCTTTCGATATCCGGCAATCGTGAATAATAGAAGAAAGAATAGCGAACTGAAGCGTCGATTTATTGTGACGATGTTCCCAGAGAGGAAATCGTTTACTATTAAACGGCAAGAGAGTGGAGCTTGCAGTGTTCGGATTTTACCTATAATAATACCTAAGTGAACGCAAATAAGGTAAATTGGTTTTATTGCTGGAACGAAATCTGCAGTGATTTCCTTCAGTTTCCTTGTAAACAGGATGACGAGATTTCCGAAGAGACTCGCACAAGCCCAGATCGATTGGGCACGCGATTCTCTTTCGTGGATTGAGCAGATCACCATATCGCATCTCATTTATTGAACCGATCGTTTGTAGGATCCGAAATTAGCATCTCATCGAAACAGAGGCTAGAATGTAGACAAAACCGAATGAACGGAGTGGCAGACTTCTCGGTGTCGTTCCCCACATATTCGATTACATTCCAAATCTTCGAAATCTGCCGATGAAAATCCTGTCCTCGTGTTTTCCTAGGAACTGTATGCATTGTACAGTATTTCGAAGTTCGTGTTTATGATTGAATGGTCACGAATTTTCGGTGCTCCAATCCTTCATAGTGATTCTGTCTTCATTTTCCGAATTCGATTTCAACCAGCGATACTTAGACCTGCTGTTTTCTTTGAAAATAAGAAAAGAAAACTCAGAAAGATGTTTTCTTTTTCATTTTATCACGTGAAAATTGTCTCAATCGACTCTATCCCCCGTGATCAATCATAATTCATAGACCCGTTGACATATTTCTATCGACCCTTTTCTTTTCACGTCCTTCTGCCAATATCCTTTTTTCTCAAACACTTCCACCGCCAAGTGGCGATCCTCCGGCTGTACGGTCCTTTAACCTCTTTAACATTCAGACGCCGATTCACGCTCGGCTACCAATCATTCGTCGGTGTCTGCACGCGCGTCCATCTCTATTCCCCCTCACGTCTAACCCCCGTCTCTATCTCCAGTTCGAGCCAGGGAGACCTGGCTGGAAGTGAATTCACCTAAACCCCCGAAACCCCATCCTCAGCGACCTACACCAGCCCTTTCGTATAATCCGTTTCATAACGTGATCGACCGAGAAGACACAACCCTCGTTATCTATCCCAGGAACAGATCGTGGACCGTAGGGTATATCCGTTTGCCGGAAGCTGATTGAAAATCGAGTTGACTCGAGATGACTCGGGGTGAGGGATCCTTTAGCGGGTTTTCTCGAGTGCGATAGTATCCTAAATTCAGTGTCTTCTAGCGACGGGGCGATGCGGCGCGACACGAGGGGTATAAAATAGAATAAATCGAAAGGAGAGGAACCGCACGGAGTATGAAAAACGTGAGGAATCGCGGAACTGTACCTACTATTTGTTCATTTATTCACCGACAACCAAACAGAACAACGAACTTTGGTGGCGAGTTGGCGAATGTCGAGTTCGCGTGTTCCTCTTCTCTTCTCTTCTCTTATTGTTCTCCACTTTTGCTTGTCTCTCCGTATTATCTTTCGCCGTTGTCTTCGATTACCATAAATCGTTTCAAATTCTCTCTTTTCCCTTTTTCTTTTCAAATCCGATGTTTTTCTGTTCCGCTTCATCCTTAGCTCGTGGCTTGTTACATATACGTCATCACGGCCTGTGGAAGGCCATCAATAACGGTCCGACTATTCTCACGGCCTGGGCCTGGGGTGGGCCTCGATAGCTCCAGCTTTCAAGAAAGAAAGGCTGGGCTTGATCGTTCACATTATCTTCCCAAAATTGCACGGCCCTTGCCTACCTCTTCCCTTCCTTCTTCCTTTTCCTTTCTCCTTTCTCCTCCCCTTCATCATTTTCTTCCCTTGAATGTGCTTCCATAAAGAAACCTCCCACAGAGGAGAGGTGCGTACCAGCAGAAGGTAAATAAGACGCACCCCTCAGCTCTTGGGGATCATTCCACGTGAATGGTAGGTAGTACACCAAAATTGGAAAACACCAGATCCTTAGTCAGTATAATGAGCTTCATAATTAATTTCATGAAGTTACTTCAGCGGAGAGAAAAGCGCTAGATTTTTCAATGCATTTTTCTCATATTCAGCATCTCGGCAACACCATTTTTTATCCACACGAAGTTTTAATTCGATTCTGTTCTTCCCTCTGTTACAGGTGAGCATTCGAGACGTTATCGTGAGACGTGCTGTGCGAGTAAGTCTTGACTTTCATTACATAAATTATGAATTTTCATACATAATGAATAAATTCATTGGCACGAGCATCTCGTACGTGTTTATGTCGATTGATTCGAGAATAGAGAACATCAGAGCTTGAAGTATCTACATATATTATGTTACGTAGTAAAATCCGCCCCTTACGTACCATGTACAAACTACATCTGAGAACCGTTCTACAACATTGGAAGCGAAATTAAGTTTTCGCCCTGTTTGGCGCCGGGTTAATCTCACCCCATTGCGATTTAGTCTGCTAAAGGAAAGGGTGTCGCGAATTTTGACAAGGACATGCAAATAACTAATTTTGCAAAGTTTCCTGTTTCTGCCTGCCTTTTACATACCCCATTACTAGCTACCCCTAGCACGGTCTTCGGTTTAGGTTTCTCGCGTGAACGTTGCAGATCTGATATCTTAAGCCTTGTCGAGTTAATAACGTACTGAGCTTCAGAGCTGGACTGACTTCGGACTAATTGTCTTCATCGAAGCTTGATGCTGAAGGTATAACCAAGATATTCGAAATATCCTTCAAGCGATAAATACTGTTCGAAGTTATTTGGAATTTGCAAAAGCAATCAGAACGAGATCTCGTCTTTTCATTTTTCACGTCGTACCTGTTTTCCTTCTCGTTCCGATATAATACGCGCATAATTACTACATCTGTAGGCAGTAAATATTCAGGCAGAATACTGCACCATAGCTCATCTACGAATTGCCTTCATTTATGAAGCCTTCATCCGGCTCAGCTACGATCACGCCGTCGCGGTCGGGCGCTTTGTGCGTTTACGTCTACGTCGGATAATCAAGCCGTTTCAATATGGGTCACGAAAATTTGAGTAGTATGACTCGGATTCCTCATTTACTTGGACATCCAAAGGCACGCGGATATCTGTGTATCGAATGCTCGACTCCTCTTCGACCGCTACCGCCACTCTCTTGCATATTGTGATTAGATCGCATAAAATTTCTTCATTTCGATGAAACGGGGTAGTATGTAATGGCTTATGGTTTTTTTGACAAATTTTCGCATGACGAAATCTTTCATTCATAATACCGATGTAGGTACGCGGAGAGAGTGTTCGTTATAATCAGCATTTCGATGGTAAAAATCTCGTGTCCATTGATAAGCGCTTCCAGATAAGCAAAATGTATTTTCAATCTGATTGAATGGCTCAAGAATCTCATTGAGAGAGAGAATTTCATTGATTTTGAAAATGATCGGAATCCCTCGTGAAAAGGCTTTACGTATCACGATTTTTCTGATCCAGAGAAACGTTCCCATGCCGGTTTTGTTTCTACCGTAAATTCCGGTGTATGCCCATTTTCTGCGGGAGGGGATTCTGAAAAAAAAAATTTCACGCCAAGTATACGAAGCGGGTTGACAATCACCCGGGGAACGGAACGACGGCTGTAGTACGTATACGATTTAAAACGGGACGAAACGGACCGCAAGAGGAGCTATACACGCACCCGCAAAACGGAGGGTGCAAATGTGAGGAAACCCGGTAAAAATTTCTTCGCTCTTTAAGGAAACTGAGCCACCCAAAACGACGCAGTTTACACGCAATGCGTCCGAAGAAACCCCGCAACTTGTATATATGAACGTTCTCAGTTTGTCGGCCTACCGGGTGTCCCGGAAATCCGCAATTGAAAGGAAAGTATAAGAAAACGAAATACCGTAAAAGAGGAGAAATCTGAACGATAACTTCGTCGTGATAAAAATATCTTCGATCGCCAAATTCCTCAACTATTTCACGAGAGCCCTCAGTTTACACCCGAAGCATAATTCCAATGCATTCGGTTTTCTGCACCAGAATTTAGGATCGTGAGTCAAAATTCGTGTAATAAATAACTCCGCCCCTCAAGCGCCACCCTCTAAGTTATATACATTTGTTGGATTGCATTGCAGAGGATAGAAAGACGAGGGAGCGAAGAGCGAAAGAGCGGAATGCCAATTCGACAAGATCAGAGTTTACCCGGGGATGAACTTTCCGAGAGAAAACTATCGCTGTTCAAACAAACGAGGAAAAGACGTCTCTCTCCAGCCGTACCGTCAGCGTCATTCTATGATCGTACCTTTCATTCGAAAAGACATCCGATGATAGGACTTTCGTGTTTGCCCAATTTTTCCGACGGATCAGCAATTCTTATCCAATTATACCTATGAATGCTTCTCGATTATTAGTTTGTCAGTTTTACGAAGCTTTGATCAAAGTATCTAATTGCCCCTCCGAACTATGGAATAATTAGATGATAAATATTCAGCAGAATTTAGGGAAGCGTCCAAGATCTCATGCGTCGAGGGCTCACTGCAGCGCTTACCCAATCGCCAACAAATTCCACATCAATTTTCATATTGCTCGTATACGTGCGTATGTCTCTACATCACGCGGGATCCACCACATGGATGTAACAACCCGCACTAACGCGTTCTAATATAATGTACATCCTGGCTGGCAGAGCTGCCCCAGTTTCTGACGTTAACGTATGATTAAAGCAGTTGTAAAGGAGTCGGGCTCAAGACCGAGGCGTCGCGTCGCGTCGCGTCACGACGCCACGATGAGCGTGTGAAATAGGGTGGGTCGAAATGGGATTCGTCAAGTTTCCTCGTGGATTCAGAATAATCTAGACACGTGCCCTCAGGACTTTGTCCCGAGCTCACCCTCCCGAGTGCCAGCGTGATATTTGTACTTATTACATTGAACTTGCTGATGAATGCGGATGATCTACGAAAAAATTTGAATTCAGACACCAAAATCGACTGATAGCAGACTGATAACTGATCAGCACCGTGGAAAGGACGCTTCGTAATCACAATAGATCACTTTAACGAGTAACAAGGGACGAATGACTCATACATACAATTGGAGGGGATCCTCGGCGGAATAGAGGCCTAGAAATGACGGAGATACGGTGCCGCCTGTGCTCTCCCTGCAGTCGCGTTCAGGTTTCGGTACGAATCATCGTTTCACCCAGCGTCCCAGCACAATGCTGGATTAGCGACACCACGGGAGAACGCACATTCAGAGAGAGAACGAGAGAGGAAGGTATAGGGAGAGGGGGAGGGAGAGAGAGAGAGAGCGAGAGAGAGAGAGAGAGAGAGAGAGAGAGAGAGAGAGAGAGAGAGAGAGAGAGAGAGAGAGAGTCGCTGGCAGCAACTGTACGGACAAATTGATGCGTGGATCGAGGCGTGGTATTGTTCGACTAAATAGAGGCGTCACAGGGTACAGTGTAACAAAGGGAGAGGAGAAAACTGGGTGTGAAAATTCGTAGATATGGAGAGAATTTTTTTTAGCTGTGCGAAGAGAAGGGGAAGGGAGGGGGGGGGGCGGGGGATGAATTGTTCGAGTTCAAAATATTCTTGTGAAAAGAGGAAAAGGAAAAACATAGAAATGGTTTCTCACCACGAACGATGTAGTACGAAGAAGTAAGTGTATGTATCATCCCTGGTAGACATCTAGGGATAATATTGACCGTGTGATAAAGAAGCGCGTATAGTGAGTGAGTAAAATAGTGGGGTGAAAAAGAAAAGGAGGGAAGGAAGTGTGTGGGGGGGGGGGGGGGGGAAGTTATCGAAGAAAATTACGAGGGTGTAGGAGGGCGGAGTCGTCGGTGGCACCCTTAGGACCAATATTGGGTTGATGTCGGTTTATATATAGGAAAAGCTAGCTGCTTATGTTACACCAGCTGGGTACCGGGTGGTCCAACGATCTGCGCGTTTGAATCGAGCAAGCGAAAGAACGAAGGAACGAACGAGAATATGGACGAGTTCTTTAGCTGCAGCTTGCCATAACCTAACTACGAACCTGATGCGACGACGAAGCGACGAGACGCCCCAACCTGCCTTGCTCGCAACGAACTTTTACCATTTTCGCTAACCCGGCAGATTTAATAAAAGCACCGATGATGAAAGCTCACGAAACATTACCGGTTCACCTCCGGAATATCAACATGAAATCCCCCCTCGGACCGGGCTCGCATCATATTAATCGGTTGAAAAAATGTTTATACGTTAAGCGACTTTTGGCGTGGGTACGTACTCACTGAAAATTTCTTCGTACATGTAAGTTTTTTGAAGTACTTCACGGATCTTTTTCTCTCGTATACCTCCGACGAACGAGTGATTAATTTCGACTCGAGTAGAGAATTTCTTCGGGGTGAAACACTCGCTGCGAATCGCCTGGTTACGTCTTCGTTTCGTGGGTATTGTGAACCGTTTAAATTCCCTCGATTTTATTTCAGTAGTTTCGAAGTGGCTGCTGTTACAAAATTGAAAACTCTCGCGAAAGCGTTTGCCGAATCTTTAGTCGAACTCTATGTCAGACCTTCACGGATATATATTCATGAAGAAAAAGCTGAGGCAATCTTTCAGTTGGAAAACTGACAGACCGAAACCAACTTTCTTTACTACAGTCTCAAACTAGTCTGAGGGGATTGTTAGAAAAATTCTATATTCCACTCGCGAAATCTCTTCAGGCTTTAACCAAATCCGTATACTACCATCGCACTCCGTCACTCTTATAAATCTGAGATGCAAACACTTTGACAGAAAATATACAAAACGTACATAGCGATTCTAAAATTTGTTAAATTAAGTCCGTTTTGATCCTCGTTTTCGAAGTTTCTGTCGCTAAGCGATTTCCAGAATTCGATACGCATCGCTTCAATCTTACACTCTGGATGATTGCGTTTCCACCGCGGCTTCGCGTCCATTGAAATTCTTTTCTTATAATGCTTTTTAATTCTACCCACAAGCCCTCCGATTTCACCGCGTGATTTCAAGTGGAAGAGAAGAAATGGAACGACGCGGCGGAAAGAATGAGAATAGGCACGGGGCGGAGGGGGCCAAAGAGGCGAGAGGCAGGAACAATGGAAATCGGGAAGTGATCTTTATTGTTCGTTGCTGCTTCCACCCAACTCTTTATCGCTTTAACAAAGCATGAGTAGGATGAGTCTTTAACAATTATTCAAATCAATCGGAAATCTGGTCGTCGATGGGTAAGTGTTTCTTGCCCGCGAGAGAAAACTTACCCGGATGAGGATCATATGAATTTCATTTCTTTCTCGGATTTCTCCCTCAGCTATAGATCGAGAATATCAAGCGGAGCACGGATGGTCTCGTTTTTTCATCGTCAATTAACCTGAAATCGAAAAAATTCAAGAAATGCCCAGAGAACGGGTGACGAAAAATGAAGAGAGCGGTAATGGGAATTTAGTTTATATCTGCAACTCGGGAGAGAGGCGTTACACGCACGCGCCTACGTAGGGGGCGCCATAATTTCTCAACAGGTAATTATCACGAGCTCGGTCGTTCGCTGGAAAAATTGCCTCAGGTATATCTCGGTATCATATCTACTTCCGAGCGCTGCTTCCATTCAAGATAAGCTTCTATAAAACTTGGACATAAATTATATGATATATAAGGAGCTTCTTTTCATCTTATTTTCCACAGTTTGTCTTTTTACGCATGCGGTAATATACTTTTTATCTAATGTTCTTTAATATCCAGATAACTACCCCGCTCCTCTTTTTTATCCGAAAACGCGTCTGTGCGCGATAGTGTAACGGTGAGAAAAATGATGATGCTCTGCTACTGCTCTGCTCCTACCGCCTCACTAATTGCCGAGCAATTACTTTTTCAAATTGCCTGTAATTTCCTGAAACGCGGGACGCCTCGAGTTCACATTTTCACAAACTTCACTTATATTTTTGTTGTACCGAAAGGAATGACAAAAATGAAAAATGAAAGGAAAATCAGAAATTTTTCTACAACTTTTCGAATTCCAATTCCGTCGCTACATTTTTATTGATATTTTTCTTCTTTTCGCCGTTCAAAAAGTGAAAGGGACGCACGATAGATTCGTTCGAAAGAAGATCCCCATTCCGCGTTTTAAAGTGGATAAATTTTAGGCTGAAAATCTCAAATTAGGTATATTTTATCTTGAGGAGAGTGAGAAAAAAAGCAATTTATTTTCTGTAATTCCATGCCTTTACCTACTTATACGGAATATATGATTCTGAGATCGGTGCACACCTGCTTCTCCTGCAGGAGAGAGCTTCTTCGGGTATACGTTTCGGTCGATATCAACATCGTGGGTTTACCATATAGGCTATAAAATAACATATCGAAAATTGACGAGCCACTGTGGCGGTGCTCTTCTCTCGTTGAATTCGAATGAGCACCTGGAGGATTTAGTCGAGCCTTTTACGTATTCACCATCCGATTTAACTGAGCCACGTTTACCGTGCGCTCGCTGTATATTTCCGAGAGGTTACGCAACGTAATCGTGATTTATATGGGGTTTGTCAAAAAAACGTTAAACTATAGGCGCCCTTGACACTTTCGCTCCGATGGTTGAAAAATTTTAACATCTCTCTCTCTCTCTGTTTCTCTCAGTTTTTATCTGTTGGATCCATGGGGGTACAAAAATGAAACCAAACTCACCGTTTTTTCGAAACCAGAATAACAAATAGAGGGAGGGGGCTCGGGGGCGGGAGGAAAAAAATTCTCAAAATAAATGATTCGGCACACGGGAGGGCTCCGTTTGCTCGCTCACAGTTCGGATCCGAGGTAATTGGCGTGGCTCAAAGTTTAACCAGGTCTGGAATATCGCCTCTATAAACGGTCATAAATTCCACGTATTCCCAGACTCTGGGCAGGAGGTATATACCTACCAACGACTTGACAAAGGATATCCATTATTCAATTGTCAAACGAAACTGTTGGCGATAATTTTCCCACCGGATTTAAACAAAGTTTATATCGACCCTTTACGTTCACCTCTACCTTTACCTTAATCTATACCTGAACCTGAACCTGAACCTGAACCTGAACCTTTTTCTCTCTCTGTTTCTCTGCCCATGAACGCTGGACGTCTCCGCTAAAAGCTGTATACAAGTCGACTCGAGGGTGGAGGGAGATTCGAGTTTCGATTTCCGGTAACAATAGAACCAACCACTGTACGACTGACGCAATTAAACCTGATTCTTTGATCCAGTCCCCACTCCCTCCTTCCTCCACCTCTCTATCTCCACCCTTCGGCCATTTGCTGAAACGAAATTAGGAGAACGTAGCCTCCGTCTATATCTGATCGGAGTGAAAGTCTCTTGTTTGCTTGATTTCTGTTGTTTTCTTCTTTCTCTGTTTTTTTTGTTTCGTTCTATTTACCAAATCTCCGGCCACAAACGGTTTCACGGGGGATGAAAATCTAGTTACCATTATCGTTCATGGGCATGGGACGTACTTGCCCTACCCCATCGTACGCAATAGTTTTTCTTGCGGTGCAGGTATAGATACGACCACAAAAGTTGAACGAACATGTGTGGTTAGCGGAGTATTCTCCGATAATGGTTAGATTCAATTTACCGGAATATCCTGTCAAGGTCTCTTGTTGTTTTTTCGTCGAGTCTTAGTTTAGGTCGGAAGCAATTAGCTCGTAAGAAAAGAGAAGAAAAGGGAAGGGGATGTGGGGAATGTGGGAAATGAGGAAGATTGCGAATAGTCGCCAACGTTGAAATAAAATAATCTGCAGTGGACGCTACCCGGGAAGCTTGAGACAGGGTCGAGAAGATGATTAAAAAATAATCACGGCGTGTCCGATGCGGATATCGCAAGCGCTTTTTCCACTGAATGTGTGTGCGATAATAATTGTCACCTGACAAAGTTATCCTTATATTCACGCTCACGGGGAAGTAAGCCACCCTGCATCTACCTCCGCGACGACGGCCTATTCAAACTTGGAACCCTCGGTCCACGTTGATTGCTGCGACAAAAGTGAATCATCTTCATCCCCAAATAACGGCGAGCTAATTGAATTCTAAGGAGGTAGGAAAACTCGTCGTCTCGCAATCATTCAAGGCAAACAGAAAATTTGTTTCGAGCTTTAATCAAAATCAGTTCGATGTTTGATCTCGACGTTCACGAAACGAGGCGATTACAACTGACAAATTCACCTTTTCACACTTACTGCCCGGACGACACCGTATGCTTGGTATAATAAGTTTTCCCTATCCACGCGGTGCCTTTCGGCGAAAGAGAAAATTCAATTTGCAAAAATTCAATCCATAATTGCTCTGAAAAATCATGTCATTCGCTCTAGCCTCGCAGCCGATCACTCTTTCGATACATTCGTTGCTTTGTTTGGACTTTTGTCTCTATGGCGATATTTCCCGAATATTCATCAACATTTCCCCGTTGCCCTGCCTCTCGTCGTTGTAAAAGCTGTCTCTGGGCGTGGCCGTTGTTGAATTATCCGTAATTTGGCTCTCGGCCCTATTTCTCAGGGAAAACGCCAAGCTTCCATGAGACATAGGTATACACGATGCATACATGTTCTCTATTCAGCTTCTCAGCACTACATTATATACCCGGATAATTCGTACATATGTATATGTAAACGGCGTACTAATGATTGTTCACTTGGGAATATATGATTCACCAGTCGGTGATTCGAAACTGTAGATATAGGATATAGACAGGAATTATTCGCAATTGTAAGGCCCGGCATTACGTGCCTGACCACCTTATTGTCGATCTTCTAATCTCACATGATTATGCTGGGTATACCTGCGGAGATTTGAGTATCACACAGAAGAGAAGAAGAAAAAATTGCCGTGGAAATATAAGGAATAAGTACGAAGATCCGTGAGACTTGAGCTTGCAATGTTAAAGTGTAACGAAACGACGAAAAGTAACATCGGGCGGAAGTTTTCGGTGATGAAAAATCTCGATTTCGTTTTTTTTTCTCATCCTATGATATTATCTCTCGTAATTTTGTCCCGCCAGCGTTATAAACTTGAGCCTCATAAATCTTGTATCTCGCATTGTATCATTTTATTTGATTTTATTTTAGTTTCCGAAATTTTCAGACTGAGAACGCGACGCGCTCGCTCCTTGCCGTCAGATTTTTCTCGCTCTCCGATTTTTCGGATGCTTTATTGCACTCGTCTCTACATATATTCTACGTACCTACTCCGAACGATAAGCAATGCTACGAGTATTGGTATAACTGAACGGACAGTTTGAGAGATTCATTGCAGGTATATACTGTAAACCGTACGATATCTCTGTACCTACAAGTGACGCTGCTCTCGGCTGCTCTGATCTTCGGTAGGAAATAAAATTTCATACGAATTTCTTGTTTACAGACCACTGCTGCTTCGGCATTTTCATAAAACTTGTGAGATTTTTTGATTTATGATACTTCGTGCGAAATTGCACTCTGAATCCAGGATGAAAATGATCGAAAGGCGACGTGGCAGATAGGTGTATAGCTTCTTGCCTTATTCATCTGTTTCCTTGTTTTTTTTTTCATTCTTCTTGTCATTTTCTTCTCGCGATCCTCGCGGTACCATTTACATGATTTCGAATTATCCTCGGATGCATTAATCGCCGTGACAAGGCGTCGTTTATTTTCCATCCGGTGTGAGGAATATAGTCGATGAATTCGGTGCAGGGAGGTCCCGTGGGAACATCTCAGGAAGCTAGTCCAAACAAAGCCGCAGGCCTTGCTAACCACGAAACTTTACACCGAGTAGACGACGAGGGTTACGGAGTGAGTGAAGCCCGGGAGGGGACGAAGCTGAAAAATAAAGCCAAAGAGGGAAAAAGAAGGGAAGGAGAGATGAACAATCTTGAAACAATAGGCAACAATATGAGGAAAATGAAAAATGAATATAATCCATTATTGCTCGTAGTACGATGCCCGAGACCAATCTCAGTTTTTCCTCTTCTTATTTCTGTATCTCTCTCTATCCTTCTCGCTTTCCCATATCACGCGAAATATTGTCAAAAATAATGAAGAATTATGATCCACCGTGAGGGAATAAAAGGTATTTTAATTCCATCCCCAACAATATATCATACCGCTTGAACGTATTGGGATAGGAATTGAAAAGATGGGAGGGATTGAAGTGTCAATCCCACCTGTTGGAAAATAAATACACGAGGTTTAAAGACAATGGGGGGAGTAGGCTGAAACTCCATTGAGGAATTACCCATTGTGCAGAGAGAAAACAAAGAAACAGAGTTAGCGGACACAGACTATATTGTGTATATGTATATATGTATATGGGTTGCAGAGGAATAGCTATACGTGCTTAGAATGAAGCTATTGAAACAGTAGCCGCAATTCACAATCCATTTTGATTCGTACCTACACTTCGTTTTCCCGAACGAAGGATCTACCACAATGCCGAGTGCCATTTGCTCGATCCCACGTTCCAAATTATCCATATGCAATTATTGCAAACTTGAAAACGGACGTTTTGTGAGGTGAAGAGTACTTCCTACTTTCCAGGTCCCGTGGCATCACCTTGCCTTTGAAAATTCAACGTTATTCAAAATTCAAGTTAATTTATAGACACCCCGAGTTTGATAGGAGCTCGTTAATTCTCTCTAAGACCTCTTTTCGGGTCAAAGGGCCCTTTCAATGCCACGTGATTAGCCTAGTTAGAAGGTCGTTTCGATACACGGGTCATTAGCGATCTTATTAACTTTGTAGAAAACGATCGGGCGATGCAGGAGAATAATTCAAAGAGCGATAACGCTGAAAAGTTGAAAGTTATACGAGGCTAGTCAAGAGGTGTGATTTATTCGATACGCTGAAGAGAATAGGTACACGTTCTGAATATACATATACCATACGAAATGAAAGTCGAGCTATAGAGGTGAACGATAAAAACGTTTCGTTCTGTCACGTGCTATTCCGGACCAATTGAAACGAAATCCTCCCCCTATGAGGCTGCGCATATCCAACCAAGAGTGAAGAATAGTCGGTTTAGAATATACGCCAGCTGGGGGTAAAGCGTGTTTTACCAAAGTCATGAGATAAGAAGACAAAAGGTTTGTGTGCGTGCAACTTCAAGTCTATAGAATAAGGGTGTAGAAAAGACCGTTGCCGAAGGGGCGATAAGGTCCGCGCGCGGAGTATTTTGTTGCTTTTCTCGCAAAGACGACGACGACGACGACGACTCTTTGTCTAGATCTTTTCACACGATTACTGCCAGGGTATAACTGCTGGTAGGTGCAGAGCTTTACTCGATAGTTTTGCGTCATACAGCTAACCGAGTTTCGCCGTCTCCTCCGCTTACTTCAATTTTATTTCCTTTTGTTCATTCACAAAGCACGCACCACACCGTTTTTTACTCCAGATCTGGTTATACCGGGGTAAGAAACTGTCGCGGATAGAAAACGCATTGTTATAAGGTACTGCGCCGACGAGCGAGCGAGTTAAATAACAATGAAAGCTTTCACTGCCGAATTTTAGGCATTAGGTATAAGGCAGGTATACCCACGATTTCCATCAAACCCCCTTGCCGCCAGCCATCCGCGTGGTGCACGCTGCCGCCTACCACCCCGCGGTATGGGAGAGCACAGGTTCATCCATCACGTTTAGTTCATGGCAATCGCGATTTATAACTCGTAATTCATCGGATTAATAAAGCCGCCGCCGACGCTACTGCAAGGGAACTCTGAAACTCGCTCTCTCCATGCAAAGCTTACGCGTTTGTTCCAATGCGGGAGCGAGAAGGGTGTTCCCAGTCTGTACACATACGAACACTTCCCACTAATATACAGATATATAGGTATACATGCTGTAGACTGTGGGTAACGCGCTCCGCGCAGAAGTTGCGTCCCTTTATATCCGGATTACCTGTATGTCTCCTCTCACCTCCTATATCTCTCCTTACGTCCCGGATAATCCGCACATCAGATGCTAATGCAGCACGTCTAACAGTTAATGCGAGGGAGCCTAATTGCTCGAAGGAAGCAAGGCTCTGCAGGAATTCACTCGAATCCACGAATTCAAACTATTCAGAGAGAGAGAGAGAGAGAGACAGAGAGAGAGAGAGAGAGAGAGAGGTGAAGCTGTGTTAGAGTTTTCCCCTCTGTATTTTCATCAAAAACAAAAATATAGTTCAAGTACCAAAAACTATTCGGCATTCAGTTTACTCAGAGTAGTATAAGTACAGTGTTTTCTCAAATTGAAGAAACTCAAATGGCGAGCCAGATGAATTTGGAAACTGTGCATTTAGGTGGTGTTATACAGACCCGAGTTAACCGTACTTTGTAGGTTTCTGCGAGTTTTCGGAACTCAAATTGCCTGCTCAGCAAAACTCTTTCTCTCTCTCTCTCTCTCTCTCTCTCTCTCTATTCGTCTATACATTAGACACCCTACGTACGTATTCAGATAAGTTGTTGGTTTTTTAAGGGACATACCTACACCATGATCTGCGTTGAATTTTCAAAAGCCATTGAATCCCTGGCCTAATTACCTTTCCGATTATCCGATTTGTATTATTCGAGCCTAGATTTTCACTAATGCTACCGCGTTATCGCGCAGCCCGATCCTCATCAACATAACTATAGCAGAGCGATCTCACCGACTACGTGGACGACGACGCGATGTGATGCGACCGGAGCCGTGTGCTTCCAGCTCCCGTTTCTCTCCCAATGCAACGCCGCTGCTTCTGCCTCTACCTCTACCTCTACCTCTACCTCTACCTCGGCCCTGCAGATTAATTCTCCTGGTAGATATGCAGTCAGAATACCAACCCATGCAGCCAGTAACTCGTGGGACGTATAAAACCATCGCGTTATTGGATTACCGATTGATATCGTGAGCATTAATCACCTGTTATGAACTGCGACTGGACGCAGATAGTTGTGCGGTTGTGTTAGTTCGAAGGATGAATGTGTAGTCATACCTGAACGCAGCTGATACAGGCTGAGATTCTTACTGTGAAATTGTCGTTCTCGCATCCATAAACACACGGACAGACATGCCAAGAGATCGGAGATATATCATGTTCGACGGTAAGGTAATCTACCTTCACTCCTACGCGACGAGCATAAGCTTATTAATTTTAATTAACCACTGGAACTGCGCATAGACATCACAGAGACCGAATTTTTCTCCACATTACTCGTTCCAGTTATAATATTTGTACATCTATAGATCGATACGAGTAATATCCACTCCACTCGTTATAAAATAAAAATCGTGAAAGAGTGCTGCCTGAATCCTGTGATTCGTTGGGGTGATTACCAATTAATCCGTCAATTAAGGAGACAGGCAATTGCCTCACTCGCTCGGTCTCTTGTCAAGCGAATTTACGTTGCATTAGATTCGCTGCAGCGTTGAATTGTCACGATTGTTGTGTACCTAGGTAGTTCGGTTGTTGGTTCGGTACCGAGACAGGTGGGAACCTTCTATTTGCAAATCTCTCTCTATACAACTATTGCAGAGGAACTCGAGATCACTCTAGATTTACCTTAGTCTATCTAGGTATATATACGGTCGGCTGCAAACTAGGTTTACGGATTCGCAAGGACACAAATCCTCGTTCACGGAACTGACAGACGTTACTCGGTTCTGTAACCTTCTATAACAGTCCACGGAGGAATTGTTCAATTTCTTCACAACCAGCACGTGTAATTCCCAATCGGAGTAATGGTGCCCTCCTTTCTTCCCATTTCGTCTCTCTTCCTCTCTGAACTAACGAGGAGTACGGTGTTGGCAAGTTTTGAAGAACAGGCAAACGGATGAATACAAAAAAGGTGAATTGCAGAATCGTAGCGCCTAGTTCGAGTGTGGTTAGAGGTTCGCAGTTCGTGGCATGAGTCAGCGCCCTCGAGACTCGTGTGCTAATAAAAAGCGCCTCGCCATGCCTCAGCTTTATATGCAATCTAATTCCATGCCATGGAAAAAGGTTTATGACTTTTGCGTACTGGTGAGGGAATTAAAGGTCCTAGAGGGGGCGCTGCAACGTACAACGTGCAGCATGCGTCGTGAAGTGAGGAGGGAAAATAGTCCCGCGGATCATGGTATGCACATACACACGTGCATACATATAGTTACAGTGGAATAAATGCGATAGCTGATTGGTGAGTTGCCTTGGTGAGTCATCGACGGTACAACAAATTTATGACTTGGAACGCTTTAGAATTTCTGGTCAAAGGTCCTACGGTCCTTCTCCGGTACGTGTCGTAAAACTAGACTGCACAGTATCTGATAGGATATATCGAATGCCATGCCGTAGGAACGGAGCCTGTTGCCAATTTAATCGTAAGCTTCTTATACGCACCGTCCAAGTCCCGCTCCCCTCGACCAAAACGCGATCCTTCGCAACTGCTGAGCGAAATATAGTAGGAATATAGTGCTAGCTATAATACTACTAGACACTATTCAGGGGAGCCAGACTCTGTAATTTATACCGTCGATTTCTAAGCCGCCCACCCCTCACCCCAGGCTCACTTCATCCAATTGCATCATCAAAGGAACTAACGTAATTTGTTACGGTCGAGTTAGGAGAGGTTAGGCTCAAGGGTATCGCGTCCACACGACCACCGACTGTATCTGTCTATAGAGTATAGAGCGGAGCGGAACTGCGCGGATTCCAGGGAACATCAGGAGAACCAGTCATTTCTGTTTTGTGTCCTGCAGGTTGACTGGCGGCGAGTTTTATTTCTATTCTACCGATCAAATTGTCAATATACTCGTCAGAAATTCCGTCAATCATTCATCAACCGGGGTTTCCGTAAGCTGTGGAGAATACGTGAGAGGACTTGATTGAAATTAAGGTGAGAGGACTTCGGTAATCGAGTTCTGAATGTCGCGGCGTTACCCATTTACCCACAACATCATATAAGTTTGAAAGATTCATAGAGCGTTCTCGTTGTCTAATGTCTTCTCGTTGACGACGACATGCGACAACGTGACGAGCCGACTCGACGCGATGCGACGTTCGCTCTGCTACGTACACTACACACACACAATCTTCTGTTTCTCGGCTAAACTGGTTTTCACCAAGTTTCCACAGTACCTACCGAGGTTTCTCTGGTTGAAAATCATTTCCTAGGGTGTGGCGGCACAGCGGCGTACGGGGGTAAAGTTTCGCAGTAGCAGCAGTATAGTGGTAATGGCAGTGGTGTAGGTGGTTGTGGGCTGGCAAAGCACGCCAGCGTATTTACAAATCATCGAGTTTCTTGCCAGGAGAAGTGCGCGCGAATATAGTTACCATAAATTACGATTATTCGACCACACCCTTGGCACAGCTTCCCCGAGGCCTCGCGATATTTTATTCTTACGCAATGTCTGTAGTACGAAGTTCGTCGATGTACTTCGCATTTCGTCTATAATACACTATGATAGCCACTGTTTCATCGCGTATAAATGTGGCGGAGTAGAGGGGTGTTACCGCAACACGGTTTTCTCCAGTACCAAAGAGATTAGCGGCACTTTTTTCCGTGTTTCTGTTTCGTTTTTCTCTTCTCCTTTTTCTTCTTCTCCTTTTTACTCGCTCACGGTGCTCCGGTAATACCCGGGAGGCCATCGCGCCGTCTACTACGAGTCCAGGTCATTTCATAAAAAGTTTTAATAGCCGGTGTGTGGCCTGCAAGCGGAAGTATTTACCAAGAGGCAGCTCTCTTCAATTACGTTAAATTAACGTGGCTCTGCACAGCTTTTGCATGTATCATAATTATGAATCTCTACGTAACACGCGCATTTGCTGAATTATTAAAATTACACAATTTCTGTTCCTTCCTTTTCCTGCTATTTCGTACCTCCTGATCCTCAAAATCTTACTCCCCCAAACCTCATATGTATAACCTCGTAATCTATTTCATAGCTGTATTTTCCTATACAACGAATATTCATTATCCATTGAGCAACAATTTTCTAAACGATTTTCACTTTCCAATGACAATTTTCAATTTGCCGAAATAGATTACGAGGTATCGGAGGTTAGGTATCGGTACTGAACTGTCATCGGTGACTCGGAGATCGGACGCTAGACAGCAGAAGATCGTCCAGTTACTTCGATTCACTGGCACTTGACCGGCGCTGCCGTCGGTGGTCAGTGGTGGTCAAAATAAATTGTCTGAAATTGCCCAACCAGAAAACAATTGGGATGAAAACCGTCCGCGAATCAACCGCAGCAAGTATACGTATACATACCTACCTACCTGCTCATTTATTCAAAGATGTAGCTACTCGTGGTTTCCAGTAACAACGGTGAGAAACGATTCAAGATTTCGAACACTGTCGCTACTTCCAACTTCCGAAAGCCAATTATATATCTTGAATTATTAATTTTCACTTAGCCAAAGGCACATATTTATAGGTATATACCTACTATAATACGAACAATAACTGCTCTGGCTAATGAGTATAACCTTTACAAGTTCCCGTTTAATACGTATAAGTGAACCTAAGTTCGGTGTACAAGCTGTTATAATTAGATCAGGCCTCTTAAATATTTGCTTTTGTTATTGAAGAAAAAAGAAATTATCGGAAAAATCTTTTGTGAGAAAGTTTTACGCCCGTCCTCTTCTCTTCGTCCGCAGGCTTGGCGTAACGACGACGTAATTGAGTTTTATTAATTACCTTTCTTCTTTCAAGTAATTAAAAGTGTTGATATATTTTTTCATTTGATTAGAACTTCGGGCTGCTCTGAAGTCCGCAAGTGTGTCACCAGAGTGAGGCAGTTATATTGGATATATCATTGAAATTCACTGCATTCTGTTAAAGAACGTGAAAAAAAGTATAGAAATACGAAAATATCGCACGTTCAATTGAATTCGAGATTCGATTTTTCAATGGAATTTCCCGTACCTATTGATTGAAACTTTCGACCTAATTGGCAATAAAGAGAGCGAGAGGAAGAGAGGTGAACAAAATCGAGAGAAACACTAGGGGAAAAAAGCGCACCCCGGTGCAGATTTCATACAGCCGAGGGAAACACAGTAATTAGGAAAATCCAATCAACTCATCATACATTGACTTCTGAACGGTAAACCTTGAATGGACGTATATTTTTTCCACACTTCTAACGGCCAAAGGGTATATTCAATCCCGTTGATTCCAATGGAACAGACGTACAGTATATTCGATGCAGTACGAAGTGCTACGTGTTTGCTCATACCTATATCTCTAGATATGTACATAACGGTTTTGGTACCTCGCAAAACACTTGGATCGTGAATTACAAACGTAACCTGAAAGGCACATCGAATTACGAACGAACGAACGAACGGACGGACGAACGAACCAGCCAGCCAGCCAGCTATATCGCTGAGATGGAGGAGACCGTTCGACATTGGAGCACAGGTATATATCTATAGGCATATCTATTCCAATCATGGAACTTTTTTGTTCAAAGACGTGAGTCGAATGAGTTGTTCAGACAAAAAGGCAGCCAGACGAACAGACAGACGGACAGACGAGACCAGGCAGACGACACAGGTGGATAAATTTATGCACGGAATTCACTGTGAATGCAACTTTAAGCGCGACAAGGGTATCGTATCGCCGTTTGAATAACCAACAGGTTGTTGATCCTGGTAACGGCGTGAAACGATTGTGCACTGACACCGTTGTGACAGACAGACAGAACAGCAGCTGCTGCTGCTGCATCCTCGGTGCGGCAACTGTGGCAGATAGTAGTTACATGCATAGGAGGTATAAGTATAGGGAGCCGCCAGACGTAGCTAGTTTGGAAAGTGTATGGAAAAAAGGAAATGAAGAAAAATCAATCCGCCAGAATACTCGTATGGCGTATTCTATACTCGACCTCCTTTACCTAACGTCGCGAGAAAAAGAGTATGAAATAATATTCCATCAAATATGCATCTGCTTGTGGTCGACTCTAAGCACAATAGGTACTGCCTACGCTCTTAGAAGCTTCGCTTTAAAAGCATCTTCATACTTCTTCCCGCCCATCGAGAAAGTCCCATCGACAATCACCGTTGTATAAATATTTAGAATCCCCGAAAACCCAATGAGAAGACTAATAATACTGTATATATTCCTGAGCAAAGTTGTTTGTCTTGAAATTTGAAGCGAGCTCTATACCAAAAATAAAAAAAAGGAGGGAGAAAAAAAAATGGTAAAATCTCTCAACGGTTGAGGAATTTCGTGTTGGTAATTTCGGGATAACGTTCGTATTTGGATGTGTAATACGGTGAGCAGGAGTCAGGAAATTTGACGATAGTCTTGGCACTAAATCCGGCCTGACTGTATAAACTGTATTGCCAAAGTTTGCCTGGTACCCTGGATCTTGAATTTCGGCGTTTGGTTCACTTGTGCCGGCGATACCATTTGCTTACTTAGGTGAGATCGGTTGTTTGAAGTCAACGAATTGCTGCTCGCGCGTGCGTGTTGTGTTTCTTCTTTCGTTTTGTTTCTGTCATTTTATCGATCTGTTTCCGTATCGGAGAGATCACGCCTACGGGATTGATAGAATCGGAAGGGAGTACGTTTTTGATACCGATTTTTGTTGTTGCTGGAATGCGTTGTTTTTTTTTGTGCTGCTCAAAGTCATGATTTGAAACTGTCTACTACGCCCCTCCCGCACAGGTATACACTTTACTTCTGTTGACGATTGTTATTAACGTCAAGTTATCTCCTTGGGTATACTAATTACACGCTCACGTCTTTCTTGTTGAACGCAAAATGTTTGCCGCGTCTCGTTAGCGGAGGCGCGCATAACTGCGAGTAAAGCACCAAGAGAGAGAGAGAGAGAGAGGGAGAGAGAAAGCGGAAGAAGAGGGATAGGGATAGAGAGATTTCGTATATATACGTGGATGTTGGCAACCGGTAATGAAAACGACGCCCCGTGTCTTTTTCCATTCAAGCAACGCGGCGCATTACGAGGAGAGTAATCAACCGTAACTTGGAAAGATGTCCCTAATTTGTCCCGGACCAAGAGTTCAGGAGGCTTTTCGAGGCTGGAAACGGCTGAAAGCGCTGTTAAGCGAAAAAATAACGGGAGGAAGAGAGGAAAACAAAAAATGACCGTTCGTACGCAAAGACTTTCTCACCGCGCCAAAGGTGTATAGGTATAGTATAGAAGACTCAAATTTATATGACCGTCTTTCATCCCCATCCCTGCACAGCCGCCGAGAACCAAGAATTAATTTGCGAGTGGTTGGTAATTAAAACCTGAGAGCTGTCAAATAAATTCGAAAACCCAAACTTCCGACGCGGACGTTGCCTTTGAATTGGGGCGCTTAGTATTCCAGATGATATTTCGATATTATGAGCTATACCTTCGAGTTTCCACATTTCGGTTTTCCATCAGCTCGTAGCGCCGATGAAGAGTTCTTTCAGTTTCTCCTCTGTCGTTCTCATGGCCAGCCTGTAGCCTCTCCGTTTCTCATTCTTTTCTCGTACTCTCCCTTTCTTTCTCTCTCCACTTTTTTCAAGTGAAGAGGATGAAAAGAAAAAGAATAAGCACGGAGAAAGAGAGAGAAGTGGGACTATCGCAATACCCTGAGACCGATTGTGTGAACTCTTGTCGCTCGTCAGCGCTCGAGCAGAGAGAGCACTGGGAGATAAAAATCTTCCGAACGATTAACACCAGGTTCGTTCCGGTACGTCAATCAGCCCGAAGTGACTTGAGAAAGAAAGAAGAGTAAAGATAATAATTATTGTCACGGAATGAAAAGAGTCAGTTATATCCCTCCGTGGGGCTCTGAGCAATATGAGTCGCTGACAATGGCCCGTTCCTCTCAGATCTCTCCAATCCTGTTTAATCTCTTTCTCCAAAGTCATGCCTTCTTCTCGGACTTCATATATAGAAGAAGAAGAAAAAATGATAAAAATAGGAGAATAAAAAATTAGAGCGTCGAGCGGAATGATTTTTCCTTTCTCTTTTTTTCTCTTTTTTTCTCCTTCTTTTCTTTCCATTTTGGATTCAAAATCACGACTTAACACTTGAGGCACCTCTCATGGTCCCGTGTAAATTCGACAGCCGATTGAACGGTAAAACAAAAACAAAAAAATAATACCGAAGAATTGTGACTTGATGAAGTAATGACAGCCGGTGATGTGTAACTCATATGGGGTTATTTGTTTAAATTGACCTATCGCTGAAGAGTATTGGAAACGAGGAGAGAGAGAGAAAGAGAGAAAGAAATGTAAGAAAACATACTTCGTACGTGACGCATCCGTCGATCGATCAATCTATTTCGTTGATCTTTGATGCCAGGTACTATTCGTGTGCCCAATTCAGGAACGGAGTTGCAAAGGATAAGAGAAGGAGCTTTATAGGTATCCGATAGGTGGTTAACGGCCGAATTGCTCTCGTCCACGTGAATGATAGCCATTAGAAATTTTAGGATGGTATGTATATACGCATGCATACTTTAAAGGCAACGAAATCGCGTTGGAATTGTGAAATCTCGATGGTTTTCGTGAAGAGTAGAGCCAGAGAGGCAGCAGGCTTTGATTAAAGACGAATTTCTAATGACAAGCGTACCAGCTAATTTGCTACGACTGAGTTTCATTAGTTTAATGAAATACCCGCTAACTCGGGCGGTAATAAATTTCTCGATTAACATTTTCCCTCCCACTTTTGTACCGTCTCGCTCTCT
Source organism: Phymatocera aterrima (assembly GCA_963170745.1). Classification (NCBI taxonomy): domain Eukaryota; kingdom Metazoa; phylum Arthropoda; class Insecta; order Hymenoptera; family Tenthredinidae; genus Phymatocera; species Phymatocera aterrima. The sequence goes on from OY720668.1 coordinate 3,082,140, forward strand.
TCCTTGTTATTCCTCTCTCTCTCTTTCTCTTTCTCTTCTTTCCCACTCCCCCTTCAGGAAATTCTTCACAAGAATTATGAAATGAAAAATATGAGTGCACATTATTATTTATTTTTTGTCTTTTTTTTTTTGTAACAAGATAAAGTTGGGCGGGACAAAATATACGTGATGAGGTAAACTGGATAGAAGAGAACGGAAAAGAAGAAAGAGGGAAAAAGGTATGGAGAGAGAGAGAGAGATGTAGTAGGCTTCTCTGTTGTAGATGGTAACGAAAATTAATCCTTTTGATTACATTTTTTATTCTCATCCCATGCACAGCATATTCGTATATGAATAAATTTCAAATTTTCTACCCAAACTTCACCCGGATGCCATTTGCATTCTACAACCTTCTTCAAAGTCGTTCTCCTAGCACCGCCGCGCCGCCGCGTCTCCGCCGTTCCTTTTATACGCAGAAAAAAAGCTTCAAAAATACCTTTACTGTACCGTACGACTTGACTCTTGCTTATCACCTCAATACCATCAACGCCGAGAAAGCCTCCCTCTTCCCTATTCCCTCATCCCCCCTAACTTCTATTGCGTAAAACCCCCCGTACGGCTAGAATTTCAATCAAGATTCAAACCGAATCGCAAATTCTCTGAACGAGGATACACGCTGTGCCTATGCCTCGTGACTCGAAAGCTTCCTGACAATTTCTCGTGCCTGACGGTATTCTCTGTTGCATAAATGGCCCTCCTCTACTACCCCACGTTGTTGTCATAGAAAGCATACCGACGGTAGTGCCTAACCTACCAATATCAATAAACAAACATTCCGAGTTGGCCAGAACGTCGAGTTTGGGGTAAACTACTAATGGCCTTTCGGTGTACTCTCTCAGATTCGAACAACGTCTCCTGTTTTGTCTTCCTTTGACGTAACCTCTTCAACCAACAAACCAAACAAACATACAGACAGACGGATCGAACGATCTTTGATATCGACGGCACACAATCCTGGAAGGAGTCCGCCAACCTTGGTTCACCTATTACCTATACTGTTATAATATCATAATACGATCTTGCGCAAATTCGGACGATTTCATTCTCGATGCTTTCATTCCATGCTCCGGAATCTTCTTCGAAGCTTTCTTGAATCCAACATGAACGTGTAAGTTCACGGCCGGACCGGACAAACTGTTCGTGAAAATCCAGGGAGGCGTCGATGGGCATAAGCTTCGGCATATTGCAAGTGGAACTGTCTTCCCGATTGTCTGAAGTGAGCGAATAAAGGCAAAAATGTGAGTGTAGAAAATTGAGGCATCTGGTTATAACTTTGTACGCTGCCTTCACCGCGGTTTCACTTGCAGAGAGATTACGTACGTACCGTACATACTTTATATATAGGCATGCATACGATTCTGTGGAAATATTCCATGCATTAAAATTGCACTTTAGAATCTGAAGAGGGGTTGGGAAAAAATGAGGAGTTAAGTTTCAGCGGAGGAGTATGTATACGAAGTCGGAGGTCTTTGCCTACCTCATACCGACCGAGATAGCGCGTAATTAGTGCGACTAATTAAACGGAATGGATAATTCAGTCAAACTGCCGGAGTTCTGGAAATGGCTGGGATTTGAGCTTTCAATGGTTTTCTTCTTCTCCTTTTTCTTTCATTTTTCTCTCTAATTTTTTTCTTTCCTGTAATCCCGGTAGAGAAACGATGAAACGGTGTTTATGTTCTCTTGTCTGCGTATACCTGTAGTGAAGTCGGAGCGCGGAGAAAACAGCTTTATCATAAAAATGAATTGAATAAATTAGTATCACTGCCGTAGATGAAGTAAAATTTCATTTTATTAACTCCGCCACTCCATACTGCAGGAAGTTTATAATTATACTTAGGTACCTACGTATGGAAGAATTGAAAACAGTTGTGTAAATAATTCTACCGCGAGCCTCGGCTGCCGGAGTTTGTTCAAATCTCACTCGACAAAACAAAATAGATAAATAAATACGAAATACCTAGAGGTACTAGAGGAATAATATCTCCTCGCTATAATAATATCTTCTCAAAATTCAACGAGAAAACTTCTTCTACTTCTCCGTCTTCGCTTCTCCATCTACTTCTGCTTCTCCTCCGGTAGTTGGGGTCTGTTGTATCAGGTAGGATTTAGGTATGTGATATATTTTACGTGGTGGATATATATATATATATATATATATATATATATATATATATATATATATATATATATATATATATATATATATATATATATATATATATATGTATATATATGTATAATATACCTCTATCTATTTTAGTACGTATGGATTTTCTCCGGTACGTGGTCATGCCCTGGGACTCGAAAATCTCGGACCTTTTCTGTTCACTGAACCAGGCGAAAATCATGATTCTAGAAGAGTTGAACTCTTAACGAGGAGATGGGTGGGTAACGATGAAACTGAACCAACTTTTCTCTTCTCTTCTCTCTCTAACTTCTCTCTTCTTTCTCTTTCCACCTTTCTTTCTCACTTGCTCTCCTTCATCCCGTGAAGAACCTTCCATGTTGGATAAAGAGAGCGATCCGCTGTTTGCGCTGTTTATCGAAGATTGAAACCGTCCAGGGATTAGTAAGTCAACCGGGTGATTCGTGTACTCTATTCTCGTTTTCACGCGAGTAGATCTTACATCCGGTGGATATGAGAGAAATTTTATGAACTGAACAGAAGACGCGAAATTTGCTCCTATTTGCAGTGTATTGAATTTTCTTCAACTCACATTTCTCTGTACCAGCTCCGTCATTCCGTCTTCCAACGGTCGAACTCGGTTCGACACATTTTCGTGTCAGTGGGTGAAATTCTCTGCGGAGAGTACCTAGCTAGGATAGTTGATCAGATGAAGGGATCGCGGAGGAAAGTAAAACGAGTAAAGGGAAGAGAAAAATAAAGTGAAAGTATAATAGTGACGCAGTAACAGTAACCGAGACACTATATAGCTACAGATTTTAGCAATAACGTCCGCTTTCTCTCAGATTAGCTTTTATTAACTCCAATTAAAAGCAAGTACCCAATTTGCCTGAGGATTCCATTATGGAATACATAAGGGAATTATGAAACGTTATAAAGACAAAATGCAAGATATTAGAGCTGGCGCGGAAGCCTCAGCGCAGGGGCAATGTGTTCAGCGAGTGAAAATCTCTGCCGACAAAATAAGAGACCTAGAATAATGAAAGGGGGCTGACAAATATCGGAGGGAATCGAATCCCCGTTATAATACTTCTCAATCAAATTCATACGAACTTCTCCCTCAAGCTTGTGAATTATCATGTCATTATCAACGACAGCGGTGACGGAAAGAAAAGGGGAAAAAGGGAAAAAGGCAGAACAAGCGCAGCCACGAAAGCGACGACAGACATAAGCAGTAATCTGTCCTCGATTTCTCCCCCTCGCTCTTCATTGATTTATAACTGATCCCATGGATTCGGTAATATTTATTGGTAGCCTCAGACGTCTGGTTTATTGATCCTCTGAGGATTTACTGTGTCTCTATGAGTCATCCCAAGAACACCGGCCGGGCAAGTCTTGCTACTGCGGCTTAGGAAGCACGCAGTTTCCGACCAAAACCTCCTTTCTCATTCCCTATTTCTTGTTCTATATTTCCGAGACGGATGAGAAAGTGGAGATGAGAATTGAGAAAGGTGTCAGAAAATTTCTCCAGGCTAACAATCATCCGGGTTGACGATCAATGATGTAAATCTGAATCCCTGAATAAAGAACTAATGGTTCGAATGCGATCTGCAGGGAGGCGATGGAGAATGAAAAAGAGAAGGAGAAACGGGGAATAGAGAGATATTCAATACAGGACAGAGAATTGAGGTATAGTATTTTCCAATATTTGCAGGGTTTTGAAATAGCGTGCGGCCACAGAGAGAGAGAGAGAGAGAGACAGTGGTTGTAGTATAGGTGAAAATCGAAGTTATTGGAAGGATGTAAATAATAACGGACAGCTAGAGGGAGGGGAACAACGTGATGGCTGCGTGCCAGTTGTATTTCTCTGCCCGAGTATATGAAAGGAACGAATTTATTCATTTCGAATATATGGTACTAACTGCAGGTACAGTCCAGTCCATTGACTTCCATTCCCTAGCTACGCGAAGTAAATTACATGAATTAGAGAATTCGTATTTACTTCGTGTACCTAGTTGGCGTGTTTGCATGAGTAGGTATAGTCGAGAAGATTGCATTCCGAGGAAAGGTATGCACGATTATAAAACAAACGATTACATCGTCGTACCACTTTTTTGAACGCCTGGGCAGCAGACCGTGCAATTTGGCACTTTGAAAAGCCTCAATTTTTTTATTCGAAAATATCATCTGAAACATTGTTGCCGACCTTAGCTGGCTGGCCTTCTTGCCTTCGGGATCAGCGGAAGACCTATCGAATGTCAGAGCTGAAAAATCGTCAACTAAATTCAGCACATTCTACGCTGAGAGTGAAGAATCTATTGTCTGGAACCAGGAGAGTGCAGGTATTTTCTGGAGAAATTCATCAACCGTTGATATTTTCCTGATGATCAGAAAACTGGCAGACTTTTGTACAGCTATCAAGTTTTGTCTCTGCCATTCTTTCCGCTGTCATTTTCGGCACGAGATTACATTCCTCGTTGTTATTTCGGTGTTCCAAAACTCGCAGTTATACCTTGGAAATATCTCTCTCCATCTCTCTCTCTCTCTCTCTCTCTTCATATCTCCTAACGTGGTTAATTCTGAATGCGGTGAACAAGAGGAAGCTGTGAATTTAAAAGAAGAGGGGAGCGCGGGGGAAATAAGAAGCAATTTGCATAGCTTTCCAGATACGATGATCTCGCTGTGGCTTGTTATTATACTAATTATTATAATTTCGTTTCATATACAAGATACAATGTTCATGTGGCTTCGTTACTTTGGTATTCGTGTTCATTGACTCTTTGCTTTTTCATAAACGAACGAACAATACAAAAGGAAGAAGGGCAGAAAACGAAAAGCAGAAACATTTATACCTACCGACATTTTTCATTCACGTTATGCTCAACGCATGTATTGTTTTCGTAATGAGGTGCAAACTGATAACCGAATGAAAAAAAAAGACGAAATTATTAATGATCGCAGGTATCATCACCTATAATTAACGAGCGTTGGGTCATTACTCAGAGGTAACAATTTAACAACGATGTATGACGCAGAAAAATAGGAACTCGCCCAGCTTAGCCCAGCCCAGCCTAGTCCAGTCTAGTCTAGTCAGTAGGCTTGTTCAACACGGAAGCAAATATCTTGCAGTACGCAGCTACTAGGTGCAGGGTATAGTTAAAGTGTTCTACACGCGATGTGAATGTTGCAGCACATTCTCTTATCGGTATCCTGTAGCACAGTATAGTACAGTATAGTCTAACAAAGTCAGACTACTTTACTATCATGTAATTCGTTGTTATGTGCCGGGATAAGATAAGAGAAGAGAAGAAAATTACGTGAAGATAGAGGAGCTCGCTTAATGGATGTACATACATGCAATACCCGCAATGGCATCGAGTTGTACGACAGAATTTAGGAGGAAGTCGCTGTACCACCGACTACAATTATTTCCCAGGCCTGTATCTCTGCCTGCGAGGCCGATGACGACGTAACGTTACCTGCGTGGTGCAGACCGCGACGGTGCAAAAATCAGTCCAACTATCGGAGTAGGCGGCTAATACATTCACGAGTTAACGAATAGCTGTGGAAGAATGTGAGGCTTATTCATTGAATTGAAATGTAAGATGAAGAAGGAAGGTGATTTGAATTGCTGCCAAGTGACGTCGACGATCGGTGCTACCTATTAATATGAACTTTTCAAATACCGCGGTGACGATGCTAGCAGTGATTCCTTCGGCTTGGAACTTCTGGAGAAAGTTCACTGATTCATCAATAACCCGACGAATTTTTTTCCCCGTGAATCCTGTATAAAAGAACTTTGAAAGTTCTTCGAAAGAAATACGCGCATATATATAGGTAACGAAAATAGTTAGGCACTCTAGATTCTTGTAGAAAATCCAGAGCAACTAACCGCAGCCTCTTCTCCAGCTGTCTCTCATTAGCGATATAAAAAAGAAACACTTTCGTTCTTTTGTAAATGGAATTAGAATCGGAGAAAGAGCTGCCATTAATCAATGGTAGGTAAACAAGACCGTAAGTCTTTAACGACTTTCATTCTGCCAGAAAAATAAAGATAGTGTGGAATAAGTATGTGGCTTTGCACTCTTCAGGCACTTTCAACAACGCCTAGATGCTGTTTCTCAACGTTGAGTGAAACATGTCTGAAGTGATCGTTTACACTCCAGCAGCGGTCAATAAGAACCAAATTTTGTAATCTCTCGGGGTTTCTTACCTACTTCGAAGTGCTCCCGAGGTTTTGTTATCCAGAATCATCAATCACTCAGCCAATCACTAATTCCATTCGTTTTATCAATTCGGATGTGAATATCCTAATCTGTGGACAAAAAGTCGACGCTCGGAGTTTCCTTAAACTTTCCAAGTTTCTCACTTACCTACATTTGTCCGTAAACGGACGATCGAACGGACGAAGCGTTTAATTTAGACCCGCAGGATGAAGTAGTTGGTTTGTCTTCTTTGCTCCTCTACCTATTTCCCCCGACTCTCCACTCGTCTATCTCCGTCTATACTTTCGCTGTCTTCATCCCCTCATTTTCCTGAAAGTTATCTGTAGCAGCCGAAGAGTGATTAAGCCCCTGCGGCGCTCCGTTTCCTTTGATATCTCTTGCTCTAGAAAATTCATCGAATGATTCTCTCCTCCGACATCGTCTACTGTCGCCGAACTCAAAGTTTTCGATCTAATTCCACCAGATTTTAGTGGATGGGGAAATACGTTTGAGTGTCTTATTCAAATATAATGTATAACATTAATATTATAACCGCGATGTCAATTTAAGGTTGCATGTAACATCGTGAAGCGTGTATCTCGTGAGAAAAGCTCCGAAAGGATGGTGATATAAGAACGGAAAACAAAGAGCTAGGTATAATTAGGAAAAGACGCTACTTAGTTACTCTTGGGAACCAGAGAGGAAAAAAAAGGAGAACCGGTTATTTTTCTTGTTCCCCGTACGCTGGAGTGTCTTCTCACGATTAAGGGATAGCGCTGGCGTAGTACCGCAGCAGTGCTTAGTCCTGAAATTGAGAAAATAATCCAAGATAAATGAAACTGTGCGGCATGGATGGACGTGCTGGGAGATACTAAAGACAACGACACGTTCCGATCATCAATACAGTCGCGTCTGGCGACCGCTGAGCCGAGCCGAGCCGAGCCGAGCGAGAAAAGAGCTTCTCGTTCGTTTCTACTCAATTAAATACTAAACGGTGTAATGTGCGTGAGGAGTTGGTACGGAGGTACACCGCGCACGAAGAACCTTCGTCAATCGAGAGAGAAACTTTGAAGATTTTTGTATAACTGCTTTTTTCGTGCCCTTCCATCACACTCAGTCAGATATTCACCGAGCACTTTACTTCGTCCGGGGTATAAGAAGACGGAGTGCGTACAGTCAGCTGTCCCAAAGTTAATCGTGAGGTTCGTAGATGTTGGCGCATTCTTGTTCTTAGGGACAATTCGAACCTCGTCTTATCAAGACGTCTCAATTTCAGTTTACGCCGAAAAATGGCGCTAAGGTATAGGCTGACGCCCTGGTATAAGAATTTTCTAGAACCTTACCTACTCGAAAGTTGGATCAGCCTTAATCCTCGACGGTAAATTCTCTCGTGGCTGGTGCGCGTTCATCCCTCGGATCGTCGGGTGCGTTTGTCGAAGACAGTTTATGTTGGTACAAAGACTCGTGACCTCGCTGCAGTATAGTGAGCCGGAAAACCGAAGAGAGAATGGGAACCGAGAGCCAACCTATAATGCAATACTTGTAGGTATAAGGGAGCGCGAAACGGAGTTTGGTTAGTTTGCCGTTAGCAAAATTGGCACTAGAAAAGCCGCAGTTGAGGAACGACGAGGGAACTCGACGTCGACGCCGTTGGAATATCGCGTTTCCGACGAGTTAAAAGCCGGCTAAAACTACGCCGTTTTACATGCAAATGTTATGGTCCTGCGCCACGCTGTGGGCGGTAAAGCATCACCTCAAAACCAGACTCGCACCCTCCCCCCGTTTTCTCCCTTCCCGTTATCCTATCGACGATAATTATTTTATCTTACTTAGCGTTGGTCTCGAGCAAACTCAACACCCTAGTTTCTAATATTGTTATCAATGTGGTTATGACTAAGACGCAGACGAAGATGAAGATGAAGATGAAGACGGAGACGGAGACGTCACGACCGCGACGCACGCACGGGGCTACGCGGAGACCCAATTCTCCTCTGCGACGAGGAGCTTTCGGCGTTTGCGTTTGCGTTTGCCTTGGATACCGTAGTTATATAGGTACCGTAACAATTAGGGTAGTAACCTGTTAGCTTAGGGTCGACAACGCATGGAGTTACGATAAATACCTATTGACGTAAAACCCCCTGTGCGTGTAACAAGTTAATTCAGTTGACAAGGGTATACCTAGAGCTATTGCCAAGTTACCGAGCTAAACCACTCCGTCGATGAAGCTGAAGGTCAATTTGCCAGTGTCTGCTTTTCCTTCTTCTTTTTCTACTTCTTTTTCTTTTAGATACGCGAGAAAGAATGATTCTCTTATCGCGAGACACAGTCATCAGTTTGCTAATTCGGAGGATACATCAAGTGCGGAAGAATTTGTGAAATACCTGTTTTTTCCGAAATTTGATAGTGAAATCCCCTTTTTTTATACAGAGAGAGAGAGATGTTTGATAGGAAATATGAATATGATGGGATTATTACGGAGCGATCGACGGGAAAGAATTTCAATACGTTATTATCTACCAGTGGTATGCGATTCGCATGGCGATGAGAAAATATCTCGTAGACAAATGGAGTCAGATATCGTGAAGATAGGAATGCTTCGAGTGGATGAACGGATACGGGTGATCCTTGTAAACGTTCCGCGTTGTCCTTTTGTTTAGTCCTTCGCGTCTCTGGGAAGGGCCCTTTAGTATTTCACACTACGAAGCAAATACCGATCTCGGATGTTCGCCTTGCAATTGAATTCTCATCCTGTACCAATAGGGGCGAAGGAAATTCCGAAGAGTAGGTGTAATTTATTTTAAAAAAATTGTCAACACCGATCCACTTTTCAAATGACTTTTCATCTCTCCGCCTACTTTCATCGATCGATTACATTCAGACGGTAGAAAGAACTTTCAAAGAATTAGGGAAAGCTCGAATTTCTCCGGGCAAGTCGATCGTAAATCATCGCTAGATCTTCTGCGGTTTTGCTGAAACCAATAATTGATAGTTGCGAAATTCGCCGGCGTTTTCATTTTCTCAAATGTCATAAATCTTCGGCGAGAGATAGCACGGCTTCGGGTGTAGGCCTCGGTGTCTTCAGGAGCCTTCGCGATATGGTAGAAGGCGATAAAATCGGTGCTAGGTGACTCCCGTTTTCTCTCTTTCGCTTTCTGTACGCCTGCTTTCTACCGTTATAATTTCGGCACGTTCGATCGAGCAACTAAAAGCAACCCACGTACGGATACTATACTTTTGTATCGAGTGAGAAAAAGAGAGAAGGAGGGAGAAGCTGTTGTGACTTTTTCTCGCCTATCCGGAGAAGGACAATTCAGTCGCAAGATATTGTTATCTGTTTCTGCACGGTAGAGAAGAAAATAAAGAACTGGCGGGAGACGAAATCGCGTTTTTATTCAAAAGCTTCGAGCATCTTTAGTAGCTACGGCTCTCCGGACTGCTCGGTGTTTCTATGCCGAGCGAATTCAAATATCGCCTACATTCGTATGTCATTTTTTATTTCCTCATACCTCACGCGTTTCACCTTCCGAATTCACATCCACCGGCTATATCCTGCAGTCTTTGCAGGGGTGACAGAAATTCTTCGGGAGAAAAAAATAAAAAAAAACTCCCGCGGCACCGATCCTACGAACACGTCGCAACCGAAGCGAAACCGAGTGACAAACCTGGTGTGTATGTAGCTGTTACTGCCTGGGACTTCTTCCTCCGAAGAAGGGGGAACTTCTATCATCTGCAAAAACATTACATATAGCAGTAGGGTCTTCTCTCATTTATTGAGGCAACGTCTCGATCAATCAATATGATACTGACTCGACTCGATTGATTGAAGACGTCTCATCCAATTACAAGTTCGAGTGTTAACTTCGATATGTATAATTTTCTTATTTTTATTCAACTTTGAATTATTCGAGTAACTATGCATGAGCGCGCGACGAAAGTGCAAAATCTGAGCATGTTTAATTGCTCGTCGTTACACCAACGCGGCTCGGTATAATGTCGTTGGTTAAACTCCGCTCCTCTCTTCCGCCGTTTTATATAAATTCACGTTTTTTTCCTCCACTAGTTAGGCTTCAGCGGCTAGTTGTTATTAACTTAGAAAATATTTCTCGTTAAAGTTCTAATTAAAAATCTTAACGAGGCACATCTAATTGGCGTATATCCACCGCCCAATCCCACCCCGCCTTCGCTGTACCTGCCACAGGCTTCTAATAATAATCAGCCAATTTTAAAAGTTGATCCCCAAAAACCAAGAGCTACCGATTGCCCTCTCTCTCTCTCTCTCTCTCTCTCTCTCTCTCTCTCTCTCTCTCTCTCTCTCTCTCTCTCTCTCTCTCTCTCTCTCTCTCTCTCTCTCTCTCTCTCTCTCTACTTGAGTCATTAAAATGTGAAGAAGTTGAACGAGTCACGAGAGACTCTGCTCATTACTTTGATGTTTCTTCGCGAATCTTGTACACAGTACAGTGGCTGCATACACGGGTATATATATTCTCGCATACCATACCATACCTACCTACGTTTCGTTACGTATTTTTATCATACCACCCACGTCACCGTCCAATTTGGATGAGCTGAGGCGAGTCCTCTCCTCCCTTTGTCCGGACATGGCGGATCTGGACGTGTCACGGCAGACGAGGCTATTAATCAAACTGTTGCGGCCATACCTATACGCGATACGCTGGGAGGAAGAACGTCATGGGCGCAAATCCAGCACCTGGACAAACGTTTGTTTTGTAATAACGTTCCGCCGGGAGTATAAGTAAGCCCGGACCACTCGCTGAGCAAATCTTACGAGGGGTTGCGCGATTTGCCATCTTCCACGAACGTTTGTATAAAACGACGAAGAACGTAAGCTTGATAAAATATTCATGTACGTTCCGTGTATGTATGTATAATGCTGTATATTCGATGGGCGTAGGCACTTACTTACATGAATATACGAAGGTTTAGCGACAGGAAGAGAAACCAATTTTTATTCCAAAAGAAGAAGCGGTATGCGATGCTGTGATAAATCTGTAATAGGTATACCTACAGGATTCAGCGGTGAGCACGCAAACGCGAAGGCTACGATGTATGTGCAACGGACCCTAAGACCATACGAAATCATGGATTTCCTCACCCCGCTGCACAGTAAATATACCTAGTAGTGGGCTCTCAAAAGTCACCATCTTTTCGAACGCGGGATGGGGCGCGGTGATATACTAAACGTGCGAATTGATCACGGTGTAAACGTCCCATCGATTTGAAATCCTGAAAATTGATTCACGTTGGAGGAGGTAGAAGAGAAGACGAAGAAGAAGAAAAAGAAGAAGAGAAGGAAAAGATGAAGGCGGGATAAAAAACGGGACGCGATATTTTCAACTCGATTACCGGAGCTTTCACCGATAACATTTTTTCTTTGTGGGTGTAAATGGATGCTGCTCCCTATGATATCGTCCCGGTGGTGATAAACCTCGTGGCTAAGGTTGAGGATACGGATGTGGATATGGAGGTGGAGTAAGAGGCGACGGGAATGGCAACGACCCGGTAAGGATTGGCGAAGAATGAGGAGTAGAAAGATGAAGGTACACGACCAAGGCGGATCTGGAGCCCTTACTACGGACATAACTCCTTGCGGTCTCTGTCTTCCGGAAGCCTCCCTCCCTCCTTTTCGTTCCGCACCGTCTTCATCCTCTCACTGGAAGTTTGTCAGGGACTATGTTCGTCCGTGTTCTCCTTCATGTTTTAGCCTCCGCATGCATGGTCCGCGTCTCAGTTCAGTCAGAGATATAACTCCGGCGAGTATTTCTTTCGCTGGATCCCCCTCCGTCTCTCTACCCGGGTCCGTCTACCAGCTATACTCTCCGAAATATCAACCACTGCAACTTTATACGGTGACCACAAGCACAGCAATCTTCTCTATTTCTTGCAAATATTCTACGTATTATTGTGTCCGAGTACTCAGGAAACTTCAATTCTGCCCGCGTCGTCCACCAATTGACTCCAGCCATGCAATTTTTGATCTGGAATTTTTGATTTCTCTCTTCATTTTTGCGCTTCAGTATGTATGCACTGCCTATACCCATACCACAATAAGTGCAAATTATTTCCTGGGCAAACTTCTATTCGCCTTTATATAAACTTCTTTTTATTCACGTTCCATTTGGATATCGAGCACAGCCGTGTGTGTATGTGTACCTACATGAAATCGGACCAGAACTGGCTGACTCCTTTACCCTTGAGAGTCGGAAAAAACCAGCGAAGCACCATTCTTTCGTTGGTTGTTAGTTCCACGGGTCGTCAGCCGTTGAACGGGGCGGCATGATCTCAGTTTGACCGTATATTATATAGACCTCAGTTCCCACTTGCTTACAACGGTTATCTTATACCCATTCTGAAATCCAGTGCGTGAATCCATAGGTACGCGCTACACGAAGAGCTTCGAAATGTTGAGAAACTTTGCGAAAACTCATTCCTGTAAAGAGGTGGATAGGTATGAGCCACCCCCGCCGAACGGCCTCGGATGCATGCGCATGTGGCGAGGAGCGGAGAGGGACGAAAGCTGTGAGGAAAAGAAGCGATTCTATTCTCTACATTTACTCCGATTACTTCGTAGAGAAAACTTTTCTTCGCTCACCGGTGAACACGGACTTCATTCGAAAACAGTTACAGCTAGGATTAGCCGCTTCAACGATAAACGAAATTCGATATTTGATTACAGTCTAATCAGAAGTTTCAGGCGGAAAATGATGGTTCTTCTTTTTCCGTAGAAAAATCAAATTCGGCTGCAGAACTAACATGATTTGCTATAAATTTCGAGTAGCCTGCGAAATCCGTGTCAAAAATTATGCCACTAATTCTACAATTGTGTTCTCCTGTTTTCATTGTCTTTTTCATGTTTTCTCCCCAAGTTTCGTGAAATGAAACGAGATGAGAAAGTAAATGAGGGCTTTCGATAATTCTTGACAAAGTTTCCTCGTGTTTTAATTAAAATGTAAAAATGTTGAAACGTTGAAACGCTGAAACGACCGCGTGCGCCCCCCTTCCTTCATACGCCTTGAAATATTCAGTAGACGTTAGCACCACGTGGCAGAACGCGATGTGAAATATTCAGCTTCTACCAGGTACTTTGGAGCTTCAATTTGTCAATTTGTTACAACGACTCAGTTGTTCCTGGGGCGCGGAGTGGATGGCAACAAAAAGCAGAAACAAAGAAAAACGAAGAGAGAGGAAAGAGAGAGAGAGAAACAGGGGAAAATAATGATTTCAACAATTTCATTACCGGAGTAAATAGAATGCGATCCAAATCATGATTTTAATTGCGTAAGATTGAATACATCAGGTTTTAGCGTAGCTCAATCGAGTTCCAGAATCCTAAATCGCCGGCGGTAACTCGATTTGGTAAAATCACTCAGCTGTACATAGATACGTATAGTAGACGTGAGAATTATTGAAATACGAGAATTGTGATCTACGGAAGGCAATCTCGTCCCTTCGGCACCCTTTTGTGAATTTATAATCATGTTTCTTTCGTACCGCCCGAGGGAAAAGAGCAAGAGTGTAGTCGAGGACAGGAAACTGAGCGATACATCGATCGACTACCTATACCCGCCTATTTTACATTCCCTTTTCACTTTAGAGGGATTTAGCAATTGAGAATTGTCAGACGTCTCGGCCTGTCACTTGCCAATCAGTACGAAATGCACCCCAGCCAATACCCTGCTCAAACTTCTCTGTCTCTCTCTTTCTCTCTTTCTCTCTTTCCTCTCTTTATCACAGTCACGCACGCGTTTCTCCCATTCAAGTCACCCTCCAGAGATTTCTCAGGTCGAGTCGGATTTCTCCTGACTTTGGAAAGCTCGTAAAAATCATTTGCACGCATTCTATGCCCTTCCCTCTCCTCCCTTTCTTCCGCCGCGTTCTCATTCCAAAGAATTTGGAATAGCTGAACGATATAATGATAAGCGAAGCAAATTGGGCTTTTGGTTTTGGGTATTGAGAACCGGAGGAAATGGAGAGAGAGAGAGAGAGAGAGGGATCATTAAAATCGAATTTGTATACCGCTGCTTTCTTATCAACTTACTTCCTGAAGCTGAAGGAGGATGAAGCGGGTATACAAACCTGCCTACCTACCTTCCGACGCATGCACACAGAAACTATACGGTGTACAGTGGTATTTTATGCTATAAAAGATAATATATAGGTGGGGTACGTCGTGCAATACACGTCGGGGTGGAATGGAGCAGAGAATTTGCTTAGAAGTGTTAAGGGGTGCGGAAGAGGGTGGACGGCGAGGGGAAGTTTATTCAATGTGGTAATTTGGGAGGCAATTTACATCTCATTCTCCCGAATACGGGGGATGAAGATTTCCATGTGCGCCCAAGATCTATTCTCCAAGTTTTTCTTTTTCTTCTTCTTGTTCTTTTTCTTCTTCTTCTTTCTCCTCCTCTAAAGTATTGTATATATATTAGTTGTTTTTTGTTTTCTTTTTTTTTTTGATTTTTCTTCTTCTTCTTCTCCTTTTTCACCCCGTACGTTTTCTTTTCCCTTCTTTCTTTTTTCTCCCCAATACTTTCGCATTTCAGAACTCCCCGACACCATTATTCTATACCGCACGACATCCGCGGTACATTAAGCTGCCCAGAAATGGCGCGGAACTTTCATCAGCGATCGTTGACTAAAGAAAAGCTTCTCGATATCGCATATTATATCTTGAGTACGAGCCCGAGAAAGTTACGCTTATGAAATTGTTTTTCGTTCACCCCTTGCACTTTTTTGTATTACCCATTCTGTCGATATGAGAGCTTCAAATACTCAACAAGCTATACCGCAGCTGTAGCCAATCCAGAAAGAAAATTGATTCCACCCTTTTTCTCTTTTTCGAGTACTACTCACATGTGTATGTAAAGTAAAATCAGATCTGTCGGCCCTCTTTCTCTTTTATCTCTTCACAAATACATATCTGTGTGATTAATCGAGATTTTCTGAAACCGGAGCCGGGGGTTTTTTTTTTTTCACTGGAACGTTATTCCGCCGGTCCCGAGTAGCTCGCCGTTCTATACGCCCGATTCAACCACCCGACCGCAACCTGTAATACGTTCCTGATGGCTTTGTCAATACAAAGGAAACAGAAAAAATCTCGCTTCCGAGACAAAAACAAAAAATCTTCGATATTGAAAATCTTCGCAATAATTGGAAAAATAATATTCGATCCAAGTTGAAAACCAGCAACCAATATTGCATCATGCTAATACTTCTTACACTCATCTCTTTGCCGGGTAATTCCATACGCAGAGAAAATTTGAATGAATTTTTATTCCATTTTGGTGTTTTTTTTTGTTGTTGGTTTTTTTTTCCTTTTAATCTCGAATTTCTACTTGTTTTTCTCTTTCTTTTTTTGTTCTGTCTTTTATTTTTATCCCCCCCCCCCCCCCCCCCCCCCCCATTTGAATAAAAAGTCTCTCAGGATTTACCAGCCGGCCGTTTACCCATTTAACAAAAAATCAACGCAGCAGCACTTTATCTCAAACAACCCTGACAAATTCTACGCTACAAAATCTACTCTACAAGCAGCCCGGGGGGACTCGGACGGTTGTCAACGTGAGCTGGATACTTTGGTGATTTTTTTTATTTCCTTCTCTTCTTTTTTCTCTCTTCTTTTGTCAACCCTTTTTTCTTTCATTATTGCTTTTACGAGCACAGCGTTCGTAATTTCGTACGTATATACGTATACCACTCTATCCTCGCGTCGTCGACCTGACTCTTCATTACAGATTTAAATAAATATACGAATTTCATTAGTATTGTATATATATGTATGATATGATCGTGTAATACATACCTATGTACAGTTTAATACATAATAGGTATACGCACGTATATTTTCAAGTACTTGGATGACAATTTGGCGGCTGTAGAAAAGCGACAGTGCCAGGCTTTTTTCAGTGAGAGATGTGGAAAAAAATGTTAACGACGTTTTTTCTCTACAGTTTATTTATTTATTTTTTTCGCGTCTGAATATGACCCAGAATGCCCGCGATATATAAAACTGAA
Source organism: Phymatocera aterrima (assembly GCA_963170745.1). Taxonomy (NCBI): domain Eukaryota; kingdom Metazoa; phylum Arthropoda; class Insecta; order Hymenoptera; family Tenthredinidae; genus Phymatocera; species Phymatocera aterrima. Next base: position 3,098,535 of record OY720668.1, read on the forward strand.
TACGGATGATTTCATCAGTGCGTCGTTCCAACGACCCAATTACCTTCGAGTTAACCGCTCTTCGAATCGAAGTGCGCCGGCAATGTCTTTCCCTCCCTCTTCACGAATACCAGCGATAAATTGTAATTGAAATATCTGGATGGATACTTCATTGAACATTGTGAGAGATCCAGTCGTAGCAGCTCTTCGGAAATATATATATATATATATCGTTTTTTGTTCTATTTGGCACAGAATCAAAACGAAACGTTCAGTACAGAGCTTCGTTATATTCTTTTTATATGACGGTCAATCAAAAGTATAGTAGCTAAAATCGAATTTTTATGATTCTCCGTTGTGCGGACAGCGGCGTTTTCCCTGCCGTTGGACAGCGAGGTCAAAGCATAGTCCGACAGGCATGCAGAAGCACTGTGTGTGCGAGACGGTGTTGTTTTTTTCTTCGAAACTGCAGGTAATACATCTTAACAGTTAAAACGCGTGTGTATCTCCGTCAGCAGCTCTGCTCCTTTGCTATAAGGTTTATGACGGAGAAAATATTGTCATAGTCGTAAACTAGCGAACAAATCACTATAAATTCGAATCATATAACTTGAGCAGGTTTTCTCCCGTATACCGACGTAGGTACGACGGGTCCATGTAACGTCGAGCTTAAACTCGAATATGCTTAACCGGATACCCCGCCGGATTGGCAACGGCGCTTCACAACCCTTGGAAGGAAACGAGCCGGGAGTCGGGGGAAAAAAAATGAAATAAAAATTCGCAAAAGTGCGAAAAAGGCGTAATCGTGAATCCATTTGATAATTTTCAAGATCGACTATTCTCTCTCTCTCTCTGAGCTTTTGTCGTGTAGTGCCAGGTTCGAAGGGATTTTATTTCCCGTCTCTGGAGCTACTGCTGTATAACTATTTTAGTTCATCACATTTCACCGGGAATACTCTATGGCGGCGTTGAAATTTAATCGCTGATTGTAATTCTGAGTGGAAACGCCTTTTCCCTTTGTTAGCAGAAGTCGTCTTCCCATTGTCAGCGAACCGGAGTTCATTCCATATTTAATACGACAGATTTATATAATGACATAGTTAAGCTTTGACCCTACGGGTCCCCCTGCAGCTACTTCGACAGAATTGTTAAATGAAAATTCACGGCCCTCGTCCCGCTGCGTACGTACCGCGCCGCCACCTACGCGCCTCGTACCTATATTCAGAACGATTTTTCGCACATTAAAAACCAGAGCATTCCATCCCTTGATTCATTTTTATGAATTATCTTCTCATTTTTTTCGCACCCAGGTAGAGAAGAAATCTGCGATCAAAATTCTCACTCGCCTGTCTGTGCCATTATATTTCGGCGAATGATATGTATAAATGATAAATTCAGCCAATCCAAGCGAATGTTCGCCCACCCGGAAGCGCATTTGTATAATTTGAATACGAACATTGTCTTAAACGGGGCGTAACTCTCGGTCCCACTAGGCGTATTAAGGATATGGTAATGTGACCAGGATTCAATATTCATACGCTAAACGGTCTCGGTCTCGGTCTCGGTCTTGGTCCCGCTCAGTATTCGAGTCTGAGAATCTATTTGAGAGCGACTGCTGTATAACACTGCGGCGGGGAAATGTCGGTCGTTAAATTATGAGATATACACGTTAATACACACGTGAACCTGCCATTATACGATTCTCACGAGTATTCGCATCTTTCTATGTTTCAGGGAACATAAAGACCAAAGTGATTCTGGACGTCGAGACTAAGGCCGGCTATTGGCTCACCGTTTACGCCCAAGATCACGGCGTCGTACCTCTCAGCTCCAAGGTCGAGGTAAGAAATTTGTCCGGAAATAATTCTCTGTTTTATAGTTTTATCTGAAAAATCAATCAACGAATTACAGAACTCGAATCAAGATCGTCCGCAATGACCGATCAATCAAGTTCCGATCAAAAATATAATACGTGGGAGTCTGTTGTCTCATTTGCCGGCTGCGCTGCCAGCTCCTCACAAATATATCATGTATATACATATACGTATATCTAGAGTGTCAGATAGTTAAGGTTCAGATAGTTTTTCGTTCAGCCGCGCAGTCGTCTTATCGCCCCGTTGAGGATATTGAACTCTCAGATTTATAGCCGGTTGTAAAAATGTTTTTTAATCAAATTTATCAACCTCCGAGTTTGTTGTTTTATCTCATCACGATCCGGCATATCGTTTCTCAAGAGTATGTGCCACGTGTAACTACGAGATCAAATTATTAGTCGTACAAGCATACATACAACGAACCTGCACGCTCGCATCCTCCTCTACCCAATTATCTACCCCGTAGTAAATTATTACGAGCTTGGAAATGTTTATCGAGAAATCTCGAACCGAGTTAAGAAATGGGGAGAAAAATTGGACAGTTTTATCTTTCAATGTCAAATCCACGCTCTCTATCTACAATATTTCACCACCGCCATATTTTTGTATACGAGTGGAGGCAGGCAGGTGTAGAGGCATGAAACACTCCGGCACAGCATAGCCGAGAAGAATTTTTGTCGATTTTTTTCCCCCCGTTTCAAAAATTTGTTGTGTATCAATTTTTCGATACCTACGGCAGGATTGGCATTCGTATGTATCGTTGTTGTTCTTTCCCTGCGGATAACGATCGTTCAGGGTTTATAAAATAGACACGTCTCGATTTCATTCAAGGAACTTATCGAGCCGATGTTCGCGCAGGTTTACGTAGCGGTTCTAGACGAAAATGACAACACACCGATGACAGACCTACCAGTCTATTATCCTTCTGTCCCTGAGAATTCTCCCGCTGGAGTGAGCGTCGTCCAGGTCCGCGCCTTCGATCGTGATGTCTCGCACCAGAAGATCACATTTTCCATCACCAGTGGAAACCCTGAGGGTTATTTTCTCATCAACTCTACAACGGGTAAGTCTCAAAATCAGAACTACGACTCACTAATTAACGATGGACCCTAGTATAAAATATGAAAAACGAAGAAGGGCGGCGAGGTTCGAAATTTGTGAATTCTACGCTCATCTGAATATCTTTAAATTTCTACACGCGAACGATTGAGAGCCTACAACCGATCGTTTCAGTTTTTCAAAAATTGAACACCGCTTTGACAGGTACGGTTATTAATATTTGAGAACACAGTATCGACAGGTGATCAAACCGCTGCGCTATACCAGCTAGTCCGCACATCGCATAACGGTGGAAATTGCAATTTGAGTAGAAAATAATTTGAGTTGAATGGGAATTTCTTTTTCTCATGTTTTTCTTTTCGTGCATTCATCTTTGGTCGGCGAATTAGCGAGAGGAGATAATATTTGCATTGCATGTATACAGGCGCATACCTATACCCGTGCCTACAACATGATGAAAATTTTCAGTACACTTTATCCTCCTCTCGTTTTCCATCCGACTCATTTTCATATGATTCTCTTCTCGTTGTTTTAGGGGTTTATCGTTGTTTGCCCCCTTCAGCAGTTATTACTTTCCACTTGTTGTTCCATATCTAATATTGCAATATGTTCATCGACCCGGAAAACGTTCGATCTACGTACGTAAAATCTGTATAGTCAACCGATATTTGTTCTAACGTTGAAAAGTCCGTTGTTTAAACTCCAGTAATTAAAAATTTCAACAAATTGACACGGTTCACCTCTGAGACGACGATGCCTGAGCGTATATTGTATTGAACCAGTGCTTCTTGCCCCTCCGGCAAAACTTTTGTCATTCTCTTCGTTCTTATCATGAAAGTCTGAACTTTATATTAGAAGTCAGTCGTGCATTCGTCATTCATTAAGGCTCGTCGAGTTTTGAACTGTTCTCATCTCCGCCTTCGCATCGGAAGCCTGAGAGAGAGCACAGAGAGGGATAGCGGGAGATAGAGTCAAAGTGAAAATTTCCCAAAATCAAAAGATAATTATGGCAGTAGAGAAAGCGGCGGAGAGATTGAATAGCACCTACTCGTGGTTATTGTTCTCGAGTAATTTTCTCTTTGGATCGATAAGAATTAGATAAGACCAAAGTTTGTACATCCATAGGTATATTTTGTGGCGATATGTCTGTCAACGAACATCACCGTCCCTCCGCGGGGCATTACTCGATCGCTCGTAAACGCCGATAACAACAATAACGAGGGCGATGACAAGTATATATACGTATATATGTTTATATTATAATAGAGGTATACTTATAGCAGTATAGTAAAGAATATAGATATGCTGCGGAGTTATATAGAGTTGAACGTGGAACGTGGAACGATCAAAGAATGAACGGAAATACTAGCAATCGCAATAGCTCCGAATGAATTGTATCGGTATGATAAATGTCGGAGAGGTTATCGCCCGCGACGTCAATGAAACTCTATAATACACATTATAGTATGTATGTAGGTACATATGTGTGTATAGAATGTAGATACAGCGAACTCGGTGGAATGTTAATTCCCGCGGCTAATTGACCGCTGGTCACGATCTGCATTGATCTTTTCTTCTTTCCCTTGCCGAAGACGCATCGGTGATGAATAAAGTCGCGAAAGAGGTAGAGTATACGTATTATGTAATTTGCTGATATCGAATTCCGCCGTTTCATGCGTGCTTTCCCTGACATAGTAGGTACGTACCTACCCGTAACGTAACCTATAAGTATGCATAGGTATTACATCGTAAATATTCAACTGGAACGAGATCTCTACTCCCTCGTAATTCAGCAAAATTTCCAATCATTAAGTCCCTTATTGCCATAGCGTGGCGTGAGGGTAAGAAAACCCTCTATGCCTACCTACTTCCTCAGCTTTGCATGCTTCTTAAATATGCACATATTTTCAAGAAACGCATGCGCGCGAGGCTGCGAGCTATTCGGTTTTGCACACAGGGTGTTCGTTGCGAAGCTAGAAAATTTATCAAACGTTATTTTCCGGTCTTAATGATCATTTTATCCGATAAAACTGTACACGTAATCGATAATTTGACTATTATTTGATAATTATTTGGCCGAATGATGTCGTGTTGTAGCGAATCGGCAGAGCAAATTTCAAAGTCAGGTGCAGGTCAGTTTCCATTCTATGAGCCTAGGGCGATAATTCATTCCCGTTAATTTACCTTCCGATCTGAAACTCGGTATAACCAATAGCTGCAAAATTTGTTCAGTAGGTACATACATACAATATATAGTGATAAATTATCGTACACCGAAATCCCCAGAATTTGAGAAATCGGTCCGAAACTTTTCTCCAGCTATTGTCACCTGGGAAAAATGTGTAGTTGCTAATTGATTGTTACACTTTCGCATGATTGATTCATTATTCATTCGGTTCTTGACTGCAGTTTTTGATTAGCTGTTACTGCTCTAATTCATCAAATTCATTATCATCATTGTTCTTGTTTTTCATGTAACTACTATGCTGGTGCGTTTGTGACTTGAAATTTGCCTAGATCAAAAATGAATTTTGCTTATAATCGTTGGCGTGAGTTTGAAAAATCGAAATTTTTAAAGTGTCGATTCATGAGGCTGAAGTTTATAACGTTAACGCAACAAGATTAAAAAGAATGATCATCGGCTGTTTACCGCAAATGCGATTGCGTTGACGTTATAAACATCAGCTTCATACTCTTTTTGGACCTGCAGTCGAAATCCTAACTTGGCCATCGGATCAAATTCGCTTCGGCCTTCTCTTTCGAATTTTACAACCCCTGAACCGCTGCAATCTTGGGATTTCATGACCCAAGACGTAGTCGAAGGATATGTATTTATCCTTCGTTTTTATCGACGGATATTACGATGTGACGTACGCGCGCTTATCGAACCTGTATGTTTTCGTGTTTAATTTGAAATTAACGGACCACCCTGTACCAGTAGGTAGACGTAACGTATCAATATCCGGGAGGTTATGGACATTCGACTCCAAAAGTTCATGTAGGGTCGGAGTTCGTGATTTGAATTTGTTTGCTCTACGCCATTGGATTTGATTCAATTCAGGGACTCACACACGACGCCTTGATGTTATTATAATCAATTGTGAATACTCCGAAATCGCGAAAACCCAATTATCGACAATCAACAGAGACCAAATTTTATTTTCCTGAACGACCGAAAATTAAACATTCGAAAAATCATACGCGAATGATTGTGAATGTGAACGACGAAAAATCAGTGATGGAACGAATGTCTTAGACTGGCCACCCCCATCTCCGGACTCGAATCCCATTGGAAATCTATGCAGTGAAAAGTGACCCAACTATTTCAACACAAAGAGAACTGATTTTCAAACGTTGTTTTCAACAACGGCGTCTCGAAATCATAGAAATGAGTTATATATAGCAAATCTGTTGGTATGAATGACTAGCGATGGCAACATCTTTTCCCATTTCAGTTGAAGTGTCGTCTAAGCGTTAAGCTTAGATGAAAAATCGTATAGGTCTACTACGGGATATTCTCACAATTGATGATAACAACAGCAATGCGTTGTGCACGAGTCCCGGAATAGAAACAAACTCATTGGCGTAGGGCAAATTAATTCAAATCACAAACTCCGAGGCCACATAAACTTTTGGAGTCGACTGTACCTAATATACGTGTATACCAACCTACCCGTGTAAGAATATGCGGCGACGGGGAAAGGTAGGAGGAGGTATACCGGAGATAATATATAAGACCCCGTCTGTCCGTCCCTTTATAGCACATATTGCAAAGTACGTCGTTTCACCAAGGTTCTACTTATTGTACTTATGTGTAAAATATGTGAACAGTGTGCGAACATGCGTGGTATAGATTTATACGGCATCGCGCCTCAAAATCGTATAAAAAGTATATCTATTTGCATACCGATAATACGTATATTATATCTAGGTACCAACATCCCTCGGATTTTCTTAGGCCATGTTGATTGAGTTCTTGTGAATTTTCCCAACAGGCTATAGTATGCCTTGAAATGTGTGACATCAGATTTTTTGGAGGGGCCGATTCACTTGCCGAAATCGCGAACCACTTGCTGAAAAATGGCTCTGAAATCGGTGTGGGAATCACGAGATCAACTATGAAATTAATTGAACGAAAAATCGCTTGGAGATTTCATGCATCGCTTGAAATCGGTAAAAATGAGGTGAATTTTAGTCGACTTGGAAAATATGCATAGGAATCTCTAAAGCGCGTTTGCAATCAATTGAAATAGCTCGGAATCGCTTCGAATCTGTTGAAATCGTTGGAGATAATTTACAATTTTGATCGCATGAAATCATTGAAATCGCTCCTCCCTCGATCCGCGTGTGAATAGTCCCCGGCATTTTTCACTGCAAAAAGGAACGTTGAGCGGTTTCGAAACGAATCTTTTAGGTTAAATTTCATTGCACCCCGGTATATACCTGGATAAGAATTTGATTTGTTGTGACCCCTCCGTGAGATAGAAAATCCCTAGAAATCCGAAGATTTCGACCGTGAAACGGCACCGAGATTTGTTTGCGTTTGCGTATGCGTAGATAGATAGACGGCAGGCAGGCAGGTAGGTAGGTAGGTAGGTTGGTTGGTTGGTACGAAAAAGGGACGAGCATGATGGAATCGGTGTTTCCCAAGAGAAAATGCGGCATAGCGTTTCGGCGTGGGTGCGGATGCGGGCGTAGCAGTTTCCGTATTTCCCTACATCGCAATAGCAGCGGCACAGCAGCGGCAGCAGCAGCAGCCGCCCCATATTCTTTGCCATCCCGTAGGACGATCTCTTATTTACTACCGCGTTAGGGATAAACACTTTTCTGTCAGCCAGAATTTATTCCTCGATTTCGTCTCCCTGGTATCTCGCGTGGGCGAGAAAGAAAAAGATTCAAAAAAAAAAGTGAGAACATAAAAAAACCACACTCCTGTTTTTTCCTTCCCCAGTCGAGCTCGCTACATGATTTCGATTACTCAGGAAGTTGATATATACATATATGTGGCTACTATTTTTCTCTCTTTCTCGTCTTCATCTTTCTCGCCAGATTAGCGATCGCCGAGACTGTCGTCGTGGCCTATCCTTCGTAATTACGACTTCGTGGCAATGAATTCTCCGTTATTACAGCTTAATCATCCCCTTTTTATTACATTCTATCGTCCGCACGCTACTCGACCTTAAAAGACGAAGCGCGTAAAAATCATGGAGATCCTCCTTCTCCGTACGTTCGCCTCGACGTCCGATATCGAGGCTTCCGTCGAGTACGCGGATACTCAACGGCTCAATTAATGCACTAAATTGAATCTATCAACGACCATTTTGCCAATTTTATTACTTTTCTTTTCTTTCATATATTTTCTTCCTCTATAGGTACTCACGCCTGCGAATAAAGTTCACATTCAACCGAGTACCGTATATATTGTGTGCTACCTACGACCATTGCGCAATCACTTTCTACCGCGGTCGCTTCGATTTCCGTAACTTTTATTCATTTTTCAATTTTGTTTCGCATATTTTTCTTCACCCCCGCAATGTTTTCTGTCCAAATTGATACGTCGCGAGGAGCAAAATTCTGTTGAATCTGAACTTTTTCACTCGCTCGCTCCATTTTTATAGAACAAAACCTGCAAAAAGTGTTGAAAATTTGCTCTATGACCGCGGAAAAAAGTCATAATCGAGGAAAGCAAACCTATAATACTATCATCGTTATACCTAGCTATATATAACCCCGACTAATTTTCTCTATAAAACGTGAAAACTTTGTTGAATCTCAAGAAGCCGCGTGATGGTTATAAGTGTAGGCTGCAAAAATTTACAACAACCAAAACTCGCGAAGTTTTAGCTTTCATTTTTCGTTCTTAAGCTGCGCGTTCTGAATTCGGTGAACAAAGTTACTCTAATTATCTAAAATCTGATCATCATTACGATCAGACTACTGACGATGATGAGATTCATCTACTGCAGAAAGCCAAGTTCCATCGCATAGGGGGGATTTTATATACTCGTAGTATATTTTGTCAAAGTTTTCTCAATTTTGACGCTATATCAAATAATTTGCGGTACACATCGAGCCGCGAATCGTGGAAATATTGATATTTTTCGCGTAAACTTATTGGCGATTACTATAGTTATGATTTACAAGAATATCAAATTTGTCTTATGTCTCTTCCAACAGATTTTTGGTTCGAAATAGTTTTTCGGAATGTAACGGAGCGAGAGGGGAAAAGAGAAAGAGACAGAGAGAGTAAGAGAAAAAGAGAGAGAGAGAGAGAAAGAAAAAGAGTTTGGAATCGGATCTGGGCTACGATTCATAAATAACCTTTATCGGCGTATAGGCGATTTATCGGATGGTTCACGGTTCACGGTTCACGGTTCACCAGCTGTAGCGTCGGCCTTATCTTATTTAAGCCCGCGAGAAGGACGAGATGAAAAAGTTTGGAATCAATTTTTTTTAGCAATAAAACAGAGCGGGGGTGGGGATTCAAGAAAAATAATTTATGCTATCGGTGTCAAACGGCTTCTAAAAAATGTGAAAATATTCGCATTATTTTCACATGTCGTATAACCTATCTATGAGTCGTTCGTCATTCACGAAACGTATTTTACAATTCCAATCTTCATTCTTTTTCTCATAATTATCGTCTTTATTTTCTTTCCTTTTTTCTTCCCTCCTTCTTTATCTTCTTAAGAACCCTTCAGCGACGAAAGCGTGGCATCACCACCAACATCGACGAGTAGCAGCTTCACGTTATTTACAGCATTTATAAGGCTTCCGTAACCCAGCGAACTCCCAAAGCCTATACAGAGAGCTACTATTTTATATTCAATAACCAGGAAAACTAATCAGTTTAGCGCCCGAGAAGCGGAAGCCTTGCTGCTGTTTCAAAAAGTTTGTCGCAGGCTACGTATGTTACAACATACGACAAGCCTGCAGGCTTCACCGAGCTGCGAAATTTTACACATAATATACTATACCATACCGGCTGTTCTGAACAATTTCTCAATATTTTCAACAATGTTTTAACTACCTTGAAGGGATGTTTGGAAAATTTAAGGTATACACGTGCGTAGAGAGAGAGAGAGAAGCTTCGAAGTTTGGAGCGAAGTGAAAACTCTTTCTGGATATTACTATACTTACAACTAGGTATGTGTAATACTACTGTACTTACCAAGAGTACACAGGGATGAGAAAATATCAAGAATATTTTCGAATTTTATTTCTCATCTATGCGTCGCTATTACGTAGAGAGAGTTTCCGGGAGCTTGAAATGTTTTATCAAGATTTTTCAATAGACTGTAATACCGAACATAGTATAGTATAGCCCGGGATCGACAGGCTTGGAAAATTCGCGGAGGGAGGATCGGTTTTACGACTTGAGGTTATTCAGGAATTCGACTACACGGCAAACTGCATTTTGTTAGCGCGAAAGGAATCCAGGCACTCGAGGTTTACGGAACGGTAGATACATATATATATATATATATATATATATGTATACACAGAACGCGTTGCATATGGTATATAGCCGCATACATACCTGTACATGGAATAAGAATCGCAAAGGGAAAAGAAAAAGGAAAAGAAACGGAAGTGGTGTGTTTCAATCTCACTCGTTCATACCGCAGAACTTTTCTCTTTTGTCTTTTGCGCCCGTTTCCTTTTTTTGCGCTTCTCTCGTTTTCTTTCTCTCGTAACGAGTCGCGAGAAGAGGTTTCAAACGTGGCAAAGAACACTGGGGCGTGACCGAGAGCTCAAGGAATATAGAGTTACACCCCAGAGTGACAGAGTAGAAAGATTCTTTTTTCTTCATTTCGTTTCTTCCATTCCTTTTTTCTTTTAACATGTCTCTAGTGCGTACTACCACGACACCTTCTCGTCGTTCTCCGCCGTAACAATCGTGCACTTTGCACTTTTTTTCTTTGTCAAAGAGCTTCAGCCCTTGCCGCCACGATTCTGCGCGGCCTAGGCCAGAGGGCTCTCTGCCTTTCCGTTTGCTTTGCAGTTTCTCGTATACTATACATATACGCATTATAGAATATGATTCATATACCAGAATCCGATCGATAGGGGGATTCCTCGTGTACGAAGTAATAAGAATTCCTCACATTTCTGTCAATCGGGGCGGTCGAGGTTCATCTACTAGCTGAATTTGTCAATTCTGCAGCTAGGCGAGGGATGAATAAATGGGGGGAAAAAAACTGTGCAAATCATGTTACGAAGCATTGCTCTACGTAGCTAAGGAATCCTCAGAAGTAATCTTGTCTCTCGATTTCGTATAAGTTGTAACGTGTACTTGCAGAGGTTGGAAAGAGAATATTCATTAATCGAGTCTCCCTTAATTGAATTGTTACAGGCCTCATCACCACAAGCGGGAGGAAACTTGATCGTGAGAATCAGGCCGAACATATTCTCGAGGTAAGTGTGAAAATAGTTCGTATTCGTAACGTAATTGGCCGCATATGTTTTCATGGGTGAACTATACCTATACATAATACGTGAGAACGAAATTTCAATACTTTGGAACGCGAAGTGCTTACGAACGGATAAAATAAACGTCAAAAAACGAGAAGGAAAAAAATGACGCAATTAAAATAAGTGTACTCTTGGGATAGGAGATAAATTTGGCAAGGAAGACTCTTTCGGTGTGAAAGAGAGAAAGTTATCGCTCCGTAAATAATCACCGTTAAATATGATGGAATTTTATCAAACGACTGCAGGCGTCTTGCCTAGTTAGTCTGATAATTATAGCCGCGTAGTGTGATCTCTTCAATTTATCTTCGGACTAATTTTTCACACCTTCAACGCGACGTATCCACACAATATTACGCATATTCTACCGAAAGAACTCGCGATAATATGCATGCATCCCTCCGCACATTTTAAAAGAAGAAGCCTGCGAAATGACGTTGACAAGATATATTCAGGTATATGTATGTATAACCGAGAAAATAATCTGCTTACGCTGACTTAGCGGATATGTATAAAATGGGGTATCCTGACAATTGTTAACCACTCGCGAAGCCTCACCCCGGCCGATTTCGAAAAAATGTTGTTCTTCATGTGGGAATACCCATGAATTTTCGTGCGAATTTTCTTAAAGGTGAGGTTCGAGACTTGTACGAATCGAAAATCATGGAAAATCTAGAAACTTGAAGATTTCACGTAACTTCGAACAACTGTAGTTCACGATATTAGTATCGCCTCGTGAGAAGTTGGTCAGACAAAATTTGTTGCTCGTTTGATTTTCGAGTGGGAAAAACGAGAAGATTGGATTCCAAAAACCGCTGTAACCGATTTGGCCCAAATTTTGCCACGGAATCCTGATCCATCAAGTTAATGCAGAACCTACCTATAATATCCCAGCGATAATGGTCCTTTCCTCTTTTTTCACGTGAATTTATCCCGCTCCCTGTCATACTTACTCCATATGCAGCGGTAGAGGGAAACTGTATTTTGTATATAAAGTGAATATCTCTGTGTTCGCCTACGTAGCTCGTGGATAACTACGTACAGGCCGCTCTAATATTCGCGTAGTTAGTGGTAGGTGTTCCGACATCAGGAACGTTTTCACTACCTACTCTAGCTCCAAGCTCACGCCTCTAGGTAAGTCGTTATTCGTCTGCGTACATACATCTACACCATACCATACCTGACTGCTGCTGGTAGCTAAGCAATGTTGTTGCTATAGTGCTGTGACTATACACCATACTATGCTTTGCGAGGAAAGAGAAGTGCACCGGAATATTCCCGCCTTCATAGCAAAGTGTATAGCAGCGACGAGGGCTTAGTAACACCCGGTAATTGCATCAGCGAGACTGCCTCCTTCTCCCGTAACGTTATTTCCTCTTTCCCGCGAGTCATGCCTCTCTTGTTTGGTTACTAATTTACTAATTATATACATTTTCCGTTCAGTGAAGAAAGGCCGCGAGTGAGTCGGCGCCGCCTTTGTCATTCAATGTATTTATTCCTCACGTAGTTCATGCAATCGTCATGTAGTCGGGGGGCCGCAACTTTGATCGGCCTGCTTATATGTCTAAATAGGAATAGATCTATCGAGAGGAATGATCATAGTTTCGAAATCTAGAAATTGGCTCAACATACCTGCGCCGAGGCCAATCCTCAATCCTATGAACACAAATTGCTAACTGCAGTTATTATAGCACAGAAAAACTGTCGGTGAAATTCAATACGATGCCCGTTGCCCCAATTTTAGCATGTACAGGCGCCAAAATGAATTCAAACGAAAGTCATCTATCTTTTCAACTGCTTTCTCGATCTCTTAGGATGGAAGAACAAACGCGTACACACACATACACACGGAGAAGAGACATTTTATTTGTGCGTATAAAAAGTTTCCTCAACGCTTTTAAAGCTCTTCTAAATAGTATATATATACATATGTAGGCAGTATACTCGAAGAAAGTCGCAGGTCACGAACAAGTTCTTCAGTCTGTCGCATTTCTATATACGCGGAGAGTAAGGATCCCTTCCCTTATAGTTCGTAAAGTCTTTGTCACCCCGCTCTCGACACCCTTGTCCTTCGTGCCCTGCCAAGTAAACAGACGGGCCAGACAGCAGACGATGGAAGAAGGGGCGGAACGAAGAAACCCTCCGGCGTGAAAGTGGCCTACGAATGGAGGGGCTGACTCCACCTACAAGATCTTGATCCAAATCATTTATTTCCTTGCGGAAGCTTAAAGACCAGATACTTTTATACTTATTTTGCCCAAATTGTTTTTCTCTCACGATTTTTGTCCATGAAAACGATCGCAGTTATATTCCCACACGGGTTCGTCTACGCGATCCCTTATCGCCTCCACCTATCCGAGGTATAGACATTCGTATGTATGGCAGAAACTAGAAACCCAGTCTAGCACTTCGTGCGCTCAAGGTTTGTTTTATTGCGGAGCTCCTACCTATCTCGCGTCTATTTCCTTTCCGGTACTTTACTTCCAGTTTTACTTCTTCCCTATACTTCTCGGCTTCGGTTAGGGGCCCAGAGCTCTGGGCAACCTGCAGCAGTAGCATTGGTATCGTATAACCAAGAAGATCGACTTTTACGCGCAATATGTCGTTCTACATCTTTGTAGATACAATATATCTCCGATGTATCCAACAGCGGCCTCTGTAAAATGGGAAGGAATAAAATGCTCTGTACCTACCTACCAGCTACCCGCGCTTTCATCGATAAACATAGGATTTTCCATACCTAGGATGTCATATATTGGTCTAAAGAGAACCAGGGATCACCAACGAACTCGGGAAACTCGCCTCCATAACAATATGTGTCCGGAGATAAAACTTTTGTCGGATGCGAAATCCACCTTTTTATCTGCACACGTGTGTTTTTCCCCCGTTTTTTCGCTCACGGTAATTTGTGAACGTCATAAAATCACAGACCCTTGCAGGAGTCATTGAAGAATTAGATTTTCCAAATTTTCAAATTTTCTCCTGATTTTAAAATCGTTTCCCGCCCGGACGGTGGCGCGTTCCCGGTGACACACGCTTTCCGTTTCTACAAAAGCTTTTCGGAAAATTGGTTTGTATGCAATCTACTAAGTTGGTATGTATGTATGTGACACACGCGCATACACACGCTCTTCTCTGCTCTTTATATCTTCCATACGTACGTCTTTTCATACAAACGGAGATGGTGTCTCTTGTCAGTTCCGTCGGTAGTGCTGCAGTTCCAGGAGTAGTCCGGAGCGCAGATTCTCCTGGGAAATGCACACAGGCTCTTCTTCTTCTTCTTCTCCTTCCTGCCTGCCTCCTCTCCCCCTTATTCTTCTCGTTCCGGTGAAATGCGAGAGAAGATTCTCTCCCGTTTTACTTTTCAATCTCCTGCAGTAGGATACGATTTTCCCCTTCATTTCCACAGACCGACAATGTAGAGAAGGCGAGTAAATTGGCCTCTTGCATCGCCATCTGAACCCATCGTATACCTATGTACAGGTAGTGGGAAATCGCGGGAATTCTATATCAATTATTTTTGTCCTCTCTCCTTAACCCGCTTTTCAAATTATATAATTCCTCCTCATTATCATGTTACCCTCTGAACTTGGAACTCATCAACTCTATCGCTATGCAGGAGAAAACAAAAAAACACAAAAACAAACAAACGAAACAAAGAGAAAAAGAAAAGAAAATTACGGATTTCCGTCGTCTCGTTTCCTGTTTCAACCCTCAACCCCCCCGAATACTCATAAGCAGGCATATCTCTTCCCATTTTCATGTTTATTCATTAATTCTCCTCGCACCCTCAGTCAAACGGAATGAAGGTCGTGATCTAGGTCATAGATGGAGATTTCGAACGAAGTTATAGCCCGAAGTATAGTCCCTTGAAGAAATGTAATATACGGATACACGGTTACCTCCTACGTTTCAAATTGCACCTACGAGTTCCATCCGCGCTCTTACTTTCTTGATGACAAAAGTTCCGATACACGGGACCGCCTCCACCTCCCCTCCCCTTATCCCGTGGCGATAGCTTCCAACAAACTTTCGATCAATTGATCACTTTTCGCTCTTTCTCCAATGTCCTATTCTCTCATAGGTTCGCTGTATAGGTATATATTCGAAACACGAAACGGGGAAAATTTCTTCGCCACTCTTTCCCCATTTTTCTCTTCTTTTTTTTCTTCTGTTCGAAAACTAGGATAAGATCCACGATTGTTTTTGAAAAAAATCTACGATCGACGGGGGGTTTCATCATGGTGAAAGAAGGAGAAAAATTATGAACAATTCTAATTTTTATGCCATTTCTCCCCCCTCTTACTTCTAGCGAGATATTTTCCTGCCTCCTTTTTTACTGATAACAGAGTTTGTGATAATTGGAGAACTCAAGAGCAAGATAAATTTAATCAAATCGTTGGTCGGGCTTCGTTGGGGTGGGCCAAGCGAGATAGGGAGGGGGCTGGTTTATTGAACCCCGGGAGCCGAGGCTCGAAGCCTAGCGAGCTGTCAATGGGGGTTGTTAGGCTAGTTGTTTGTGTTTCTAACTAAGTTAAGGGTAACAAGTCTCAACCTCGGACCTATATACCTCCGAGACTCCTTCCTTCCTTCTATTCTTCATTCTCCGCGCAAACCTTCTTCAACTACTTGTGCGCAGATCTATGTACACGCATATTATATATATGGTATGCAAGAAACATGTATGTATCTCGACACGATATAGACCAAATCTACGTAGAAATTTAGTCTTCCATCCGAGTTCGTGAACTGAGCGAAATTTCTCCGCATTGATTGCACGGATTCACATGTTAATATTATCACCTCTGCTGGTACCGATAATCTACCTACCTGGCGGCTGGCGCCGCCGCTGCTAGCTGACTCCTGAATTGCTGGTTGTAGTGTAAACGATCGCGCCGATCAGGCCGATTATATATCTGTTCATTAGGATATCACCGGCTCGGAGAAAATATCTCGCGAGCATACCGTCGCGCGTTGACCGTAACGATCAAGTGAATTCGAAGATAACTTCTTTCGCAAATCTTTCTTCACCTTTCTATAAACCTTTGTTTCATTCACCTTGTTCCTTGTCCTTTTTCTCTTTTTCACTAACTAACCGAGACACGCGATGTCCAGATATTTATAACCCGCAGCTTATCTCGAGTCTTCCAGGTTCATTACGATCCCTGCGATGTTTGCGTAGCGACGTTCCAAGATGCAACGCGAACTTGGCGTGCCGGAGATTTCACATTCGACCGGGTTTCCCTGTGATTCTACGACCTATGTGTTGTGCTATGAAATACTAGATTCCATCTGTATCTACTGCGGGGTGAACTCCTCGTCGTCCGATATTGTACTCGTACCTATATCTCGGGCTTATAAACTATTCAAATATTACCCAGAGTCTCCAAACTAAACTTGCAAAGCCAAACCAAACCAAACCAAACCAAGGCAAGCCACGCCAAGCCAAGCCAAGCCTAGTCTGGTATACTTATCCGTATAGCGGGAATGTCAGTTATCCTTAACCCAAACACGAACTCCTACAATCCGTATACCTAACTTATCGAGTAACTTATAGATGCCGAATCTGGGACCGTTCGAGTCCAATTTGTTCAGATATCAATGATCTACAACTAGTTGATCAACGTATGCTCACAACTTTGTTCGAAAATTGCAGATCAGTACATATACCTATATTGGCTGCATCATGCGAGTGCCGTCGATGTTTCCACGATTGATGAAACCGCTTCGTGATCGTGATAAGTCGTTTATTTATGTATTTATTCATCCATCTGTGAACTTATCTCACTCCCTGTATTGAAATTTTAAATGGCCAAGTATCCGATCGGGTCTAATTTATGGCAAGTGCCTATAAAAAGACACCTGCTAGTCCTCGATAACCACCTTGTCCTTTCGACTTGAACGAAGGAGTCCCGCAGCTAGTGGTTTATCGTACGTGCCTCACGAAAGCCGTAGGTGTAGCGGGATTCGCAGTCGGCGTTACATTTTCATCTTTTTTTCATTTCACGTAGATATTTTGACTTTGTATTGGGTATATTTTCCTCATTCGTTTCTATACCCCACGCTGTATCGTCGGGTTTACCATTTCGGGTATTTCAACGACAAGGTTGACCGTCCGATAAGCGCGCGGTTATCATGAAGGAACCTCAACTCTCCGAGCTAGAGAGCCGTTAGGTTGATGTTATCGCGGTGATCCAGGAAAAGGATTTTTACATACCACGGGCTCCACAAAATCAATGTTCTCTCCTGTAGCTTAATATATTCCCTCCCGTTGGATTTGAAATATTCATGGGCTCTCCGCAGAACAAATTATATTTATATTCCCGGATGCTGAGTCCCACATTATATACTATTATGTACATACACATATATGCACGTATACATACATACCCGATGCGTTGCGGGTCGGTTGGTTGGTACGGGATTGTTTGACGAATACCATTGCCTCTGACCTCCGAATGAAAACCGAGCAACGGTTGAGCGGGCCGCGAACTTCGGGGAAGGTGAATAAAAGTTTGACGAAAAACCGGCATGCAAACCCTCGAAAATTGTGCTCATAAATATCTGACACCCCTCTATTCTTTTCCAAGCTTTCAAATTAACCACATGAGATCTGGATACCGATTCAAATGCACGGATATTGCCCAGTTTCAGGGGTTTTCAGATTCTTCAGGGGTACTTTTCGCTCCGTGAGAAAAATCTTCTTCAAATGTTAGATAATTTGTTAAATCCATGGCGATTCATTCGGGAGCTTTTTTTATTTCAATTTAACGCACTATGTATGTGCGGCTGCGTGCGTATCCCAGATATGAAAACGCTGTTTATAATTGGGTTCGATTGCACGAGCACGGGTATCCGGTGTAGCCCTGGGGGGAAATCATTTTGAATTTGTATGAAGCGAAATGTTTGTTGTAAAACAATGCTTCGCCTCCCACAAGGCTTATATATACATACGCGCTCTATTTGCGAGAGCGGGAAATTGACGAAGGTGTTCGTAACCGTAAAGACAATAATTTTCTCATAAATCGGTCAAATAAAAAGGTGAAAATTTAGCTCGTCTTTTGGAATAAAATATTATTCCGACTATGTATAACACGGCGGGAGCTTATGCGGTTGTAGGTCTATGCCAACAATTAACTGCGACTACGCCACGTTCCGCCGCAGCCATATTAATCGATGGCTGTCGTATATATCTCCCATTTTCTCCATCACGTGCATATTTCACGATTTTCCATGATCTCGCAGTCTTCGATTTTTGTTCGCCATTTATTCCGCCAGCATGTCGTACTCTAAATTTTTCAGTTCTCCATCTTCGCCGTGGATTTTCGCTGATTTGGACAAATTTTGAACCGCTGCAGGCAGAAATTTTGCAGTAGGCTAATGACTTCGATAGATCGGAGGCGAAAAATGTCCGCTCATTTATTTTCCAAGAGTGGAGTAGTCCGAATAAATTATTATCACGACAATTTTGAAAAAGCAGTAAGATCGGGGATTTCATGGAAAGCTGTGAGATAGAAATGTCAATAATGTGCGTTTTGTTAGTGGCGGGAAATTCTTCTTCTCACATTCTCCCGTCGCATATCTCGTAAATCTTAAACGAGCTTTTTTTTAGATTGCTCGAACCCGAGAGAAGGAAAGCGCCTTATAGAGGTTAAACAAATGACGAGAATAAATCAAATTGAAAGGCAGCAAATAAAGTCGTAAAATTTAGGCGGAAAACAAAGAAAATTGAAAGTGCTCGTAGGGATACGTGTATAATGATTGAAAATTCATAGCTGAATACAAATCGCGTATGAATTCAAAGCATGATGTATTCAATATCACTATATCGTAATATAACGTAATACTCTAATCCCGGAAGTTTATAACCGCGCGGTTAAAACAAATCGAAATCCTCGTCCTATAGTATCTTTCATCTCTCGCTTAATTGCCACAATTCCTAATTTACTTTAATAGCCCCACGTACCTACTTACCCACTTTCATCTTCGATATTAACTTTCGTCTTCTCGCTGTTGATGTATATAGATAATATAATATAACGACGGGAGGGCGGGAGGGAGGGAGGGAGAAATCACTGCGAGAAGGCAATACGATGCATGTAACAAGTCACGGTATTTACATATAAGTGCATATCTCGCTTTTCTCCCATCATACGAGATTAGACTCGCTGACACGAGGTAAACTATCCTCCGAGATCTCCTCCTTCCCTTCACTTCTCGTCTCTTCTCTCCTCTTCTCTTCTCCTTGTATGATGCAATTTGGCTCAGGTGGAGCTTAAACTTGAACTGAAATATGATATGTCGTGTCGGAAAGGAGTTTGCATAGAAATTATATAGGGTTAAGCTGAAGTACAAGGTATAAGCTGCCGTTGAACTTGGGCTGAACATTCATTGTTTCCTTTTCCTTTCGTTTTTATCCCTCCTTTCGTTCTCTTGCTCGTTTTTCGAGGCGAGTGACTGGGATATTCTCTACTCCGCCTAATTTTCTGTTTCCGTATCACCATATCTATACTGTTCACTTATGTTTTGAGGTTATTTTATCGCTGCGGGACGTCTAGACGTTCTTCATCCCCCTTTTCCCCCCAGATACACGCGTTACGATATTAAAAGGTAATTTTTCCGGCCCGTTCCAAAAATCTGACACATTTTATCCTGATGAAAAATTTTCTTCGCTACGATCATTATCAAACTTATTCATATATTGGTACAGTGGCACTGTGCAGTTTTTCGCCTCTTGTCTTTCCTCCGCTCTCTCCGATGTAGGCATTATTAAAAATTTTTATAAACGCTCGTCGAACACCTCGCTTGCTTGCCTACAGCTGCAGTAACCGCAGCAGCTTTACCTTTTTCCGTACAATATGGCGACTGCTCTGGATAGAATCGTTAAGAAGATGGATGTCCTATTTAGCCTGGAGCTGAAAATCGGAAAACGCTTATGTAACGTCCTCTGCACGACACACACAGCGGTAGTTACAACCTTGGAGATAAACTTCATTCTTTAACAGTGACAAACGAAGCAGCGTCCAAGCTATACGAGAAAAGTATCACGATATAAAGTCTATATTTCGTGTAAAAGGAATCACGATTTATTTTCAGCTCAAGTTTGGGGGTGCACCAAGGTAGTATAGTATAATGCCCAAGGAGGCCATTATTCGAGGGATGGCACAGGATAGGTCCAGGATATCGTATTTAAGCTTTAGTTATATGTAGGCAGCCCCAGAGTCGGTTGAAATTAAAGACGATCCATTCTCTATCTAGACTATATAACTGGCTTCGTTCACTCTTGGCTATTTCTGATCCTCGAGAAATTTATGGTTCGTAATTCTCGATAATGCCGCCAGGGAAGATTCATTCATTTATTCGCCGCTTGTTTCCCCCTCTGCAGGTATACGAAACGTACAAATGATAGGATAGACGCGCACGCTTGCTGATGCGTTCGTTTTATTTATTTTTTTTTTTCAGGGGGGGGGGGGGCGATTTTTTTTCTTACTTTTTCCTCTTCTCTTTACGTCTTTTCCTTATTTTCTTTTACACTCAGCTAGCGGAAAGAAAATTTACAGTATTTTCGTTTCAATTTCACAGCGAAGTTATCCCGGCAGTTAATCTAGATAAAAGAATTCTTAAACGTCCAAAGCGATACAGTAAGAGGAACGTAAGAAGAAGGGAAAAAGAACTTCTTTTCCCTTGACGCCCAGCTGGGGGAAAGGACAAGGGATTCTCGTTTATAATTGAGGACTTATGCACGTTTTCTCTTACCACGAAACACGGAATCGGAATATTTCTAAATTTTGTATGTATGCAGTAGATATGAATACAGCTACGTTTCTCTTTTTTGTTTAAAATATCTCGAGACCTCTTCGTCGTAATATAACTTTATACCGTAAATGCCTGAACCGCGCTTGGTTGATTTTTCCCGTTATCGTATAATGTGACATATATTTTTTTTTCCTCCTAATTATAATCTTCCCGCTGACTAACCTCGGATCTCTAGCCTCTCTCTTTTCATTTGGTTTTTTGTTTTCATTTTGAAAACGTTCTCAACCACCGAAAGAAAACAAGAAAACCGAAAAAGAAAAAAACCACCGCCCCACGAAGCGAAGGCGTGTACTTATACATTTATCCCCAGCTATTTTCTGCCGACTCGCTTCCTTCTCCTTTCTCTTTTCCTTCTTCCGCTTCTCCTAATTCTTTTCGACAAGAGCCGAAGAAGAGAATCCAGCTGGTGCCTACGCCCGTACGATTCAGAACTTCTCAGAGAACCAGGCCACATCATCGTATATACCTACCACCTTGAAGTTTATCCCGAGCGCAAGAACGTCGAAAGACCACCGGAATTATTGGGGTCTCGGGCTAAAGAATCGCGCGAGCGAAACATGCCCATTACCCTTAATCACGGTAGAAAGGTAGCGTGGCCTAACCGAACCTAACCCCGAGCGAACAAGGCGCGAGACCAAGCCAAAACCAAGCCAACACAACATCACCACCCCTACTTCGTATACGGGTACGAACTCG
Organism: Phymatocera aterrima; assembly: GCA_963170745.1. Classification (NCBI taxonomy): domain Eukaryota; kingdom Metazoa; phylum Arthropoda; class Insecta; order Hymenoptera; family Tenthredinidae; genus Phymatocera; species Phymatocera aterrima. The sequence goes on from OY720668.1 coordinate 3,120,431, forward strand.
CCTATTATACGGAGGTGTGAGTACAGCCGGGGATCTCCTACGAGGTGAAGGAAGGACCTTAATGTACCCAAACGCCCCCCGTGCTATCCTCGAGAGGGTGAAAACCTATTTGGTAAAGCTGCCACTTTAATACTCGTTACCTGTGTCTCAAGAACAAATACAGGTAGAAAGTTTGTTATTATTAAGGGGTTACCCTTGCAGCACCCTTCAGCAACGAGGAAACTACTCTTTCGAACAATTTATTTATGCGTAAACGTAGAGAACGAAGCACGAGATTCTACTTCTGGAATATATACGGACGGTTCGGAACGAAAAATCCGAACGAATGGTTCCGAAGCTCGTAAAAATATCTCCGCCGAATGGAAAGGCAGCTTTTTTTGAAAAATTCCAACAGAATTCAGTTACCATTATACTCTGGGAATAATTATAGTTCCAATCGGAGCCGACGATTAGCGAGTTGCACGTTGTGATATTACACGTGTGATAAGAACACGAGCGAGCTGGTGAATCGGCTAAGGTAACTAAACCGTGGTGCAGTTTGTAGAGGCAGATCTCATACACGTTTCGAGTAGACATGGGCGCGGAACGGAGGCGAAAGAGAGAGATGGAGAAAGAGGAAGAGCCGAGGTTCTCTCCCTGACGTATCCGCGCATTCACATGAAGTATGTTACATACGAGAATACCGCATACTGGTAGTACCTTAATTTAGTGCACGTGTTGCCACGAGGATGTCACAAGGCAGGTGAAACCTGCTCCCAAGAGACAGACGATTTATGCCTCTTGTCGCTTGTGTTCTCAGGCTAAATTCGAGGGAGATTGCTTAGAGCCGAACCAGAAGCCTGACAATCGTTGAGTCTAAAAATTTCGAGTGGCTTAGGATATGTTGTCGAATTCGATTCCGCCGCGATTGTCGTGCATTCGCTATCAATGATCATGGAGATAACTAGATCTTGCAACATTTTGAAAACCATGTATTTTTCTGTTCTAGGTGACCGTGAGAGACAATGGAAAACCACCGTTGTTCTCGACAACTCGTGTCGTGGTTGAAGTGGAGGACGTGAATGACCATGGACCAGAATTTGAGCAGAAATTTTACGCCGTCCGAATCCCGGAATCCCCAAAAGTCGAGAAACCATTATTCCAGGTTAGTGCTTCGGCCTGATTCCCTATTTGTAAAATTAATTTTCAATTTTTTCTGTACAATAGTCCACTTTTAGGCCCCGCAGAACCTACCCTGAGAGATTAAATCTCACTCTGAAGGGCGCAGGGTGAATGCCTATTTGAGAAGGAAAAATAAACTCCATTATTCTCATCGCTCGTCGAAATAATTGCTTTTCTTAATTCTTCTTCTTCTTAATCTTCTTCTGCCAATGTATAGATCAATTTTGTGTATTATATACCTATATATACCTATAGAACTTATCTTCTGTTCAATTTTTCTCGATCGCCGACAGTCCCAGCCGTTGAACCCTGACCAATTTTTTAAACTTAGATCATGTAAATAGTATACTACGACCACCTGAAGATTTCCTCGATTACCGATCACGAATCAAGTGGTAATTTCGAAAAAAATCTCTCTGTTTCTTCGACGAAGCGCTATAAAAATCACGCGTGTCAATGTAACATCTAGTTTAGAATAATTCTAGATACAGCACCAAAGTTCACGCACGTACCTTGCACTTTGCCAGCAAACCCTGAACTGTACCTCGCAAAACCAATATGTAAATCACAATAATTTACCTTTTAGTCACGCTCACGCGCAGGAGGGAAGAAAAAGAAGCAAAACAATAATGAGAAAAAACCAGAGCCTGCCCCAGTTGTCTTTCATCCGCAATTTCTCGTGCCGTTCTTTTTATCGAATCCTTCGTTTTTTAACGCGTGCTGATTTCATTCATTTCCACGCCACTTAGCTTCGGAGCTCGTGCCTATTAATTCTGGAGTACCAACAAACGTAGTATAGCATCTAGCTCCGGGGTTTTCTCTCGCTCTTTCTATTTTCTTCCCCGCCGCCGATTCTACACTTCTGACAAACGCAGAATCGTTGGCGTTCGTTAGTTTTATTTCATTTTCCCCGGAAAGTAATTTTTATACCGGACGTTCGGGTCTTTGTAATAACATTACGGCAGATCGCTAACTGCATTCCCAATGGTCTGATCGCATCCAACTCCATAGCTGCAGACTGAAGGCAAAAAATGGAGAAACCTTACCAAAGATAGAAAGGACTCGACCACGAATGTTGTTACAGACACTTACTAGCCGTCGAAATTGGTAGTAGTTAAAGTTTTGTCATCTCGTTATTCCCGACAGAAATCGAGGAATCGAACGCGGGATCTTGAGCTCACGGTCGATGCGTTCCCTGAGAATGGAACTTGGGAGACTTTTAGCCCAGACAGCTTGTCAGGAGATCATTTCTTGAGGGTAAGGAAGCTTGGCACGTACCTAACATAACGTAACTTAATAAAAGAACAGAAGCTATGTGAGATGATGGCTGTATCTATCTATCTATCTCTCTCTCTCTCTACTAATTATTATTATCATTTATTATTATGACTATCATTATCATTATTATCGTCTCCGAAGAGGAAATACACATGCCTACCTACTTATAATTATTTAGTTATTTATTCACAATCTCTTTCTTTCTCTTTTTCTCTCTCTCTCTCTCCATCTTTCGGTTTATTATTTGTTCAATTTTGATGCTGCAATCCGCTTTCGTTCGTCCTATACATAGGTAGGTATACATTCTGCAGCGTATGTTCTTCGTATTACACCTACCTACCTAGTACGTTAAAAAAGGAAAACTTTCTTCCGCAATTTTTTGCCATTTCCAAACGGCAACAAGATACATCTGCTTGGGTGAACAATTTTCACCGCGATCGTCCATCACAGCTATCCGGATTCAATGCATAAAATAGAATTCTGTATACTATTCGTCTTCAGCTGTCTTTTTAGGCCCTGCAGCATCCTCCTCCAGCTACTATATTCTCACTTCTGTATACTTCCTCCTCATTGCCAGGTCATTATTGAATGTGATTATCATTATCGTCGCTATATAATTATCGTATTGCAATTATATTAGCTCACCTGTTACATACGCGCGTATGCGAATGCTCATGCCTTGCCGAATATAGAAAATAGAAGAAAGCCAAAAAGACGAAAAAAAAGGGGCTGTCGCCTGGGAATGCTGAATGTTCACAAAATTAGAAATCATATCACTTATACAACTACCTGTACACCAACACTCGACGGTCGAATTGATTATCTCTGCTCAAATGAGAGATTGATATAGAAACGTAGAACAAATATGATAAACAGTTTCAAATATCACACGAATTGGTATTATACAGCTGCGCAAAATTGATCTCAAAATTATTATGCCTGTAGGTTATTATTCCCGGTTAACAAAAATGTGTGTATAGTATAGTTTATACGTATGTATATACATTGCCTTTTACCTTCACCTATAACTACGCAAATCACGCGTGCAAGACAGATGCAATAAAACCAGATGAAGGTATGTAGTACTTGACGGAAATCATGGAGTCGCGTTGCGACTTGCGACAAGACTCCTAACACATCATGTGTCCATGCATACATACAGTTGGAATAAATAGCGAAATAAGAAGAATCCTGCCAGAAGCTGAGCAGCTTCTCACCATACGTAGATACATACATAAATACGATTGCAATGCAACCTAAGTACTGCCTCGGTGATAGTTTCCTCGATGTCGGATCGGATCGTTGAAATAAAACGTACCTATATATACCTACATCTTACCACGTTTCACCATAACACATCTCACTTATAGTTGAAACTAGAAATCCACAAGATACCAACACTGAAAACGCACTGCACCCCGTTTACTCCATTTGTATACAAATGTATGTACACGTCTAGCACCAACGCATGTCACTTGGGAATGCTAATGGATATAATATGTACCTGCAATACCTGTATCTACTATTGAATATAGGTGAAACGTATACTGCATCGCCGCGCAGGTATTGGGCGTGCTAGTTATTCACTGGGGTGAAAATTTTATCGATCAATCAAATTTTACGCCCATATTCATAACTCTATATCAATACAATATTTATGAGGAAGTAATTAAGATACAGCTACCTTCATTGCCATAGACATGTATCTCGTTACCTGTTTATGTGTATCCCAGTCAATATCATTAAACCGTCACAGATATATCTGCTTAACGCTCGTTATACGTGTATAAAACGGCATGCGAGAACTGATTAACTTCATTACTACAGCCAGTCACTTCTGTTGATATTCTATTCGTTCGAATTTTGATCACCCGCGGTTTTAACCGTCATGTTGAAAATTGAAAGAAGAGAAAAATGGATACTCACAACATTTTCTAAAAATATGGGAATATTTCGTTTCAACCAACAAGTTCTACTTGTTGAGACCCTTCAACTCATATCGTAAATGATTATTGAACCGAGAGAAGTTCTTCGGTAGATGCATCAGGTTCTTTCGAAAGTTGCGTAACTTCCCGGTTAGCCGAGGCACGGGGCCGCGCCGGGGTAACGCGCCAGGTTTTTTAGCCAGTTGAAGTCAACTGTTATTATTTTATGACTTAACCATGGAAAACATGCTATCAGGTGTTGGCGAACGACAAAGACATCGGGGTCAACGGTGAGATTCAATATAGCATCAAAAGCGGCAGAGGAAAGGGAAAATTCAAGATCCATCCCACAACCGGAATGGTCTACTCCCAGCGCGGTTTCGAGGCTGGTCAGATATACGAGCTTATGGTATGTGTTGAAACAGTAACTCCGTCTAGGAACATTGAAATAATCGGCTATGAAGTAACTGAGTTACCAAGTTATCGTTGATGAGATTCGGGGCTATGGGAGTACCGCGCAATACCATTTCTGTCATGCCTTTGTGCTAATTGAAACTTGTCGTCGTTTAGATCCGAGCTGTTGATGGCGGAGAACCTCAAAAGAGCCATCAAACTAGGGTTTCGGTTGAGGTGATCGAGGCACCTAAAGAATCCCTAGAACCACCAGTTTTCAAAACCGCAAATCAAAGCGTCGATGTTACGGAAAGCGATGAAGTTGGATTTCTCGTTGCTCTTGTTCAAGCTTATGATAAAGACGGCGATGCGCTGTGGTACGACATTGTTGGTAGGTAGAAATCGTGGTGAATTATTTTCATAACTTTCAGAGCGACAAACGGTAGATTCCTCGTCTCATCGCACATCTCTATTTTGTACAGACGGAGATAAACGGGACGAATTTTTCATCGGCCGAGACAACGGGAATGTATTGCTGGCGAAAAAACTCGATTGGGAAACACAGAACTTTTATAATTTAACAGTGAGCGTGAGTGACGGGGTCAACACGGTTTATACGCAGCTATTTGTCACTGTAATTGACATCAATGACCACAGGCCGATATTCAGCGAAAATACGTACCGCATTGATATATCCGAGTACGTTGCTAAAGGCGAGAAAATACTCCAGTTACACGCAACCGACGAGGACGAGGATAAAAAAGTGTTCTACAGTCTTCACGCGGCGCAAAATCAAGACTCCCTTGAGATATTTCACGTTGATTCTGTGTCCGGTATTATGACCCTCAACGAAGCTTTGGACCGTGAAACAACCGAAGAACACGTACTAACGGTAATGGTTAGGGATCAGGGAACCCCGGCGAAACGTAACTACGCAAGAGTCATAGTCACTGTTCACGATCACAACGATCACGCGCCTGAATTTACCAGCGAAATAATTCAGGGTAAAGTTTACGAGACCTCACCCATCGGCTCCGCAGTTGTTCAAATTTTTGCTATAGATCAGGATCGCGGGGATAACGCTAAGATAACTTACTCAATAACGTCGGGCAACGTTGGCAACGTTTTCAGCATCAATCCAATCCTCGGTCTGATCACAGTCGCCCGTGAATTGGACCTGAGCGTTACTTCGGAGTACATATTACTCGTGAAAGCTACTGATCACGGTTCTCCAGCTCTGATGAACACAGTACCAGTCCACGTTATGGTTACGATGGCGGACAACGCGCCTCCAAGATTCATCCAGAAGGAATTGGCCGCCGAAATATACGAGAATCAACAAACTGGCACCTACGTGAAACACGTTGAGGCTCGGAGTACTTCCTCGTTACAGTTTGAAATTCGTAAAGGAAACGAAGACGATACCTTCTTCGCGAATCCAAGCACCGGCGTGATAACAACCAAGAACCAATTGGATTATGAAAAGAAGAAATTTTACAACCTGACCATAGCGGCAACGAATATGGCCGCGGCAACGGCATTTTGCAATGTGATTGTGCACGTACTTGACAAAAATGACAACGCTCCTAGATTTTTGCAGGCGGTTTACAGCGGTGAGGTTAGCGAAGGAGCCTCAATCGGTTCTCTTGTATTAACAAACGGGAGTTCACCTCTCGTCATTAAGGCTAAAGACGCGGATTCTGAGCTTAACGCTTTGCTAAATTATGATATAGTCGAGGATTTACCGAGGAAATATTTCCACATTGACTCAAGTACCGGCGCTATTCGTACTATAATGGTTCTGGATCATGAAACTATACCGGAATTTGTATTCCACGTTAAAGTATCCGATCTTGGGAAGCCGAGGTTATCTTCCGAGACTATTGCCACAGTTAAGATTTCCGTTACCGACGTTAACGACTCGCCGCCAAAGTTTACAAGGAATGAATATAACGTAACGCTGCTGCTCCCGACTTATAAAAACGTCGCTGTCCTCAGAGTGAACGCAACTGATCCAGACACATCGGAAAGCGCCAGTCTACGATACGATATAATCGACGGTAACACTGCCCACGTTTTCGCCATCGATTCAGCAGCCGGAATATTAACCGTTGATAATCCGGACCAATTGAAATCCGAATATCTTTTGCACATCCGAGTTTCCGACGGGAAATACTCCAGCGTCACACAGGTGAATATTGTTGTTGAAAAATCGGAAAATTCCGGTCTGGTATTCCAGAAGAATATATACGAAGGAAAGATCATGGAAAATTCAACGAAAGTTATGACGGTGGCCGTGGTCAACGTCTTGGGTAGTGCTCTCAACGAACACGTTGTATTCACCATATTAAATCCCACGGATATGTTTGAAATCGGAAGTACTTCGGGCGCGATTAGAACAACTGGCGTACGATTTGACAGAGAAGCGTGCGACAATTACGAGCTGATCATTGAAGCCATGAGTAAAATGCCTGACAGAGAAAAGCCGAGAGTAGCGCACGTGATAGTGAACGTTACGATTTTGGACAAGAACGACAACTGCCCGATGTTCGTCAATCTTCCGTACTACGCGGTCGTTTCGGTCGATGCCCAGAAAGGCGATGTCATCACAAAGGTAAGAACACTCTGAATCCCGTTCTTTTTTTTCTTCTCCTGCGTATCTCCGATTCGTTCTTATCGGGGACTCGAGATCTGAACGAAAATATTCTCCAGGTACATGCGATCGACATGGACAGTGGTGACAACGGAGAAGTGCGTTACGAACTGAAAAAAGGACACGGAGAATTGTTCAAAGTTTGCAGAAAGACCGGAGAAATATCGTTGAAGCAAAATCTCGAGGGACATAACCGGGAGTATCAGTTGATGATCGCTGCATACGACGGTGGTAAGTCGAAAACCGAAAAAGTCTAAGCCTCAGAAGTCTCTCAATGCGTAAATTTATTAACCGAAACACGATTTCAGGTATCACACCTTGCTCCATCGAGGTGCCGGTGAACGTGAAAGTGATCGACAGATCGATGCCAGTATTTGATAAACAATTTTACACAGACAGCGTTCTCGAAAGTATAGAAGTTCATTCGCCGTTGGCACTCTCGATTCAGGCGGAATCGCCGTTGAATCGTAAGCTCATATACAGCATCGTGAAGGGCAATGACTTTGAAGAATTCGCATTGGATTTCAACACCGGTGAGTTTGCCATAATTAACACCATTCTCAGCATGTATCGTTTAACCATTGTGGCAAAAATACAAATCCCCGAGGGACTATTCTGGACAACAGTGAGTTTCTGATTAGATTTTGTACACTTTTACGGTTCAGTTTCAACAAAGAAATATCGGGGCACTCGCTCTTCCTTCGAATGCCTACTGTATACATATGAATATTTTTTCTTCCTTCAATATTCTCAATTCCATCCAGAATATTGATCCCTGCAATAAAAAAACATTGTACATACAGTACACCTACGTATTGAGCATATTTTTCAAATTGGCCAGCTTTGTCATAATGTGTTATATTTCGTCGGATTGTTAATGTTATGGTGGTGAGAATTATTTATATTACCTACTATATACGCTACTCAAGTATACCCAATCTAAAATCTATTCCTTGAATATTGGTAGAGAATACATTTTAACACGAATGTCCCGTCCAGTCCCCGCAGATCGTTTGCAAACCGAAACCAAAACCAAGAAAAAAAAACAAAAAAAAAAACAAAAACAATACAATTCCTTATTTGCATTGCAACTTGCGGCTATTATACACATGGGACAAGTAGTTTTGGTGATAGACTCAAACCACTTTGCGCTATACTTGAATTTCTTCGGAATAATTGGAGTCTCCTTTTTCCCCTCTTTTTTTTTTTGCTATTTCTAATCAGTCTAACATCGATTAACTCAAAAATTGAGAAATTAAATAGAATATTTTCGAGAATGTACATACACAGGTCTGTCGGAATTGTTGAAACTTTTTTCTTTTGTTTGAATGCTTACCAAAAACCGTTGTAAATTATAGAACACGCTATGAAAATTTATACACCTTTCTGCCCCAAATGTACCCTTTGAAGTGCTTGATTCGATTTGGAAATTAAAGTTTTGTTGTATCTCCCTGTTTCGCAGCCCCCGACAGTAACAATGGCCCTTGTGAGTATAAAACAAACCAGTTCTATCAGATTGCTGTGTTGCTGGTATTTTCCGCCGTTACATTGCTCTGTGTGTACATACATACATACATACATGCAACCATAATTCTCTCAATTGGCAATTGTTGCTGCAGCAGTTTTAGAAACTAATCAATATTCCAATATTCAATAAAAATATCTATTCGGTACGACGCAGCAATGTAACGCGGATAAATATTTATGTACATAGGCTTCGTGTTCGCAATGTTATGTTGGTTTCCACTTTTTTTTTTTCTTTTCTTTTTTGTTTTATTGTTTTCTGTTTCCTCAGTATTTCATTAAACAAGCACACATCGCCGATTTTTGTTTGCATGAAACTTTTACGCTACGCACTGAAGCACAGTTTGAACGTAATTCGTTTTTCACATCACTCGAAAAATTATTACAAATATTGATTTATTGAAGTTCATGTTATTCTGGGGCCAAAAGGCAAACATTCATGCAAAAATGCTGCTCTCCATCTTTATCAAGTTTGTAAGATCTGGAATATTATGGCGCGACATGAAATCAATTTCTCTGAGAGAAGATAGTATTTAGATTATCTGGCTTAGTGCATATTTTTTATGTAGATCAAAACTTGCATCGCATGCCTGCTTCTTTCCTCTTAATCATTATATACTCACTCATCATCATCCTATGCTTTTTGTTGAACCATAACTCTTCTTCCTCTTTAGCGATCATAATCAAGAAATGCAACTCACAGTGAAAAAATTTAGCAGAAATTGAAAATTGGTTTACAAGCATATCTTTTTATTCTCATATTTTTGCATAAATTTTGTACACAAATTTGTTCGCGGTAAATAAATTTGTTCATAGATATTCTCGGATATCAAAGTTTTATCTCACACAATAATAGCATCATCCGATCAAGCGGTTAGATTTTCTCAAATTTCGTCCATTACCGAAACCTAGCTTCCTAAATTTTCGATACGTTTATTCTCATAATTGTTGCATGAAATTTTGAAAGGCATCAACAAATCCATCGGCATTGTGATGTTATACGTATAAAATACAGGGTTGCATTCATTAGTGTAATCAAACGTCGGAGAAATTGTTTCAAGACTTGAAAAACTGTGTTGGAATCAAAATGGAAAATCTACTTGATCGAAAAATCGTCTTATTCCACAAGTGAATTCTAATATGCAGATTTTCAAGGATATCAATCTCTCTAATGTCTGAATAGATATCACGCTTTGGGTCTACATACTTTTTTCAATAAATTAGGTGTAATCTATGTGGTGGATGAACTGGATTACGAGCAAAAGAAACAGTACGAGTTAACGGTACGAGCAACAGACAGTGTTTCCGGAGTGTACGCAGAGGTTCTTGTCAGCATACTTGTCTTGGACGTTAACGACTGCCCTCCAGAATTCACCCAGGATTCTTACAACATATCAGTCTCCGAGGCAGCACCATTTGGCACGTCAATTCTCCGAGTTCATTCCAAAGACAATGACACAGGTGAGTCGAAAAATTTGTCATCCAGGTATCCGTCCTCCCCAAACCTCCAGGTCGTAACCGAATCCCGACAAAAGTCTTTCCTACGGAAGTTCGAAGAAAAAAATGAGGAAGATTCACCTGTGTTTCATATTCGCTTTTTTCCCATCATAGGTATAAACCAAAAAGTTAGATACGCGATTCAAAACGACACAGAAAACAGCAGCGAATTTTTCCACATGGATCCTGAGGAGGGTATAATTTATTTGAAACGATCACTAGATCACGAAAGACATAATTCTCATCACTTCACCGTTCTCTCAATGGACAGAGGTGTCCCGAGTTTATCAAGCACAGCCCACGTTTGGGTGACGGTGGTAGATATGAACGATAATCCTCCGATGTTTGAACAAATATCTTACACATGCTCGCTATCGGAACATGCTGAGCGAGGACAGTTTGTTACTGTGGTCTCAGCGGGAGATCAAGACTACGTTGACGAGTCGCGTTTGACGTATACAATAGTCGGTGGAAACGAACAGCAAACTTATACGATAGACCCGGACACTGGAATAATTTCATTGATAAACATGCAAAATTTTGGAGAGCAAAAAATGACGCTTTTGAACGTTTCCGTGAGCGACGGTGTCTACACAAGCTTTGCCAGAGTGAAAATTGAAATACTACCTGCGAATCGACATAATCCGAAGTTTCCCAATCCTCAAGTCGAAGTAACAGTACTGGAAAATCAGCTCCCGGGACGACTTGTTACAAATGTAATAGCGGATGATGAAGATTTCGGAGATTATGGTACTGTGACTTATTCAATTCCGTCAGACTTGATGAAGGAGACATTCGACATCAACAAACTGACGGGGGAAATTGTCACGAAAAAGAAGCTCGATCGAGAGTATCAGAAATTGTACGAACTTCCTGTCATGGCTACCGACGGCGGTGGAAAATCTGGTTTTGTTATGATCAGAGTCAGAGTTGGGGATGAGAACGACAATTCTCCAATATTTTTACTCAAGGAATACAAAGCTACGATACCAAGCAATCTTTCGATAAATACAATCTTTTTAAAAGTCAAAGCTCAAGATGCAGACGAAGAAGATGCTGCGAAGATAGAATATTCCATATACGAAAAGCAGAACTCTGATGCAAAAGATCTCTTCGGTATAAACACGGAAACTGGGGCATTGTTCTTGAGAAAGAGCGCGCTAGCATGGGGTAAGAACATCATCATAGTATCGATCACACTATTCTCCTCAACCACTGAAATCCTCGTAAAAGATGGAAAATAATTCTGATATTTATTTTGCAGAAAACCAACTGTTCCAGCTGTTCATCAGAGCGGAAGACAAAGGAGTGATTTCTCACCACGCCGATGTTCCTTTGAACATTTATATCATGGGTGCGCAAGACATACCTCCTCTCTTCGAACGAAAAGAGGATAAATTCTTCATTTCGGAAGCATCTCCAGCAGGAACTCCGATCACTCGATTAAAGACTGTTACTAACAGTACAGTAACCTACAGAATAATATCGAACAACGATAACGTCTCACCTTTCATCGCGGACTCAAATGGCCAAATAACATTGGCCAATCCATTGGATCGTGAAATTAAAGACAATTATCTTATAGGAGTATTAGCTGAGACTGATTCTAGTCCACCGCTGACAGCCTTGGCTGAAATATCGCTTCAAGTTCTCGACGAGAATGACCACGCGCCGATGTTCGAGAGCAATCCATATTCCCTGAGTCTTGCAGAAAATATTGACGAGGGAACATCGATTCTGAAAGTAATTGCTCACGATTTAGACCTCGGTAGCAATGGAGAGGTTAGATACTCCTTTGGCTCCGATATCGGGGAACTCGCCAATGTTTTTACAGTCGATGCATATACAGGATGGATTTCAACTCTGATACAATTAGATAAGGAGAAACAGTCCGAGTACAAGTTTCAAGTAGTCGCAACTGATAATGGGAATCCAAAACACTTCGCCAGGACGTCTGTTCACGTTAAGCTGAAAGATTACAATGACAATCCACCTGTCTTCGTAGATGATCATTACACCGCCACTGTGAAAGAGGATGCTTTGCCTGGCACAGTAGTCGTGAAACTTGTCACCACTGATAAAGATGCGGACCTTAATACTCCTGTGGAATTTTATATAACATCCGGTGATCCTAGATCTCAGTTCCAAATCCGATCAACCGGCGAAGTCTACGTCGCAAAGAGTCTGGACAGAGAAATGATCGGTCATTACGAGCTCGACGTGATTGGGACCGACGGAAAATACGTTTGCAGGACCAAAGTGACCGTGGATATTCTTGACGTCAACGATAATCCTCCTTATTGTTTACGATACCGATACAGGGAGATTTTATCCGAAGGTTCTCATCCCGGAACATACGTTCTCACAGTATTGGCTACAGACTATGATGACGAGCCTAATGCGAAGCTGAGGTTTTATTTGACCGGTGAAAATAACGAGAAGTTTTCGTTAGACAAAGAAAACGGTGTTCTCAAGACAGTGGGTCAATTGGACAGAGAGACGCAAGCAAAGTACTCGCTTACAGCTCATGTTCAAGACAGGGACAAGCCTGCATGGGAATGTTCATCGCAACTAGAAATTTTGGTATCAGATCTAAACGACAATGCGCCTAAATTCACAATGCAATCATACAGCGCGACTCTGCCTGAAGATGTGGAAGTCGGTACTCTGGTAACCAAAGTACACGCAGTTGATAACGACATTGGTATAAACCGGAAAGTTAAATATGAGTTCATCGATTCGGCCGATGGACACTTCTTGATCGCTGCTGATAGCGGCATTGTTACTCTCGCTAAGCCACTCGACAGGGAAACTAAAGCAATGTATAACGTAACTATCCAAGCGTTGGACCAAGGGACACCCCAACTTTTCAGTGTCGCAACATTGATTGTAAACGTTCAAGACATAAACGATAATCCACCGGAATTCGCCTCCAAATTTTACTTCGCCAAAGTGCCTGAAATCGATGCAATTGGCACAGAGGTCGCAAGAGTTCTGGCTACTTCAAAAGACACAGGAGTCAATGCTGATGTTTACTATTCTATAGTTGGCGGAAACGAGCATAAAAAATTCCAAATCGATACTCAGACTGGGGTCATCACGATTGCCGAACAGCTAGACTACGAACGAGCCAGAGATTACTTCTTAACTATCCAGGCAATCGACGGCGGTATACCGCCATTGAGCAACTACGCTACTGTCAATATCACTGTCACTGATAGCAACGACAACGCTCCGATATTCAGTCAGGTTTCTTACAGTGCTAGGATAAGGGAGGATGCTAAAATCAGTGACAAGATATTACAGGTGAGGATTAATTGCTGTTAAGCATCGGTATGGATTCATAATGGATAATGATGTGGCTGAAACTGGATCATGACTCCTTTTTTTCAAACACAATTGCAGATAATCGCTAACGACTTGGACAGCGGTGAGAATGGGAATGTATCGTACTACATTGAGCGAGGGGACAGGCAAAAGCAGTTCGCTATTGACGAGAGATCTGGATATATATCCGTAGCAGCTCCCCTAGATCGAGAAATGGTTCGTTCCCATTTATTTTTCTTTGAACTAAGTCGCATGCTCGCAATCAGTCACATAACGGTATTATTTATTTTTAACAAATTTCCAATCTCACAGTACTTCACGATTTTTTTTACAGATATCTAATTACGTGTTGGAGGTCCATGCTCGAGATAACGGGATTCCAATGCTAATGAATTTTGTGATGGTCAACATCGAGATTTCCGATGCGAACGACAATCCTCCTTTATTTGCTCAATCAAATTACACCGCCGTTGTTCAGGAAGACAAACCTCTCGGTCACATCGTGTTACAGTTCATAGTAACGGATGCAGATACGTCGCCCAATGCAGATCCCTACACTTTTGACTTTAGAATAGGAAACGAAGGGGATGCTTTTCGTTTGGAACAGGATGGCACTTTGAGAACAGCTACTAAATTCAACAACAGAGTTAAAGATAAATATCTCCTACATGTTCGAGTGTTTGACAACGGAAGTCCCCCATTATACTCTGACGCCTGGGTTGTTATAAAAATTATCGAAGAATCCCAATACCCACCAGTGATCACGCCTTTAGAAATCATTGTGAATTCTTACTTGGATGAATACCCAGGTGGAACCGTAGGCAGAATTCACGCGACTGATCAAGATCAGTATGACACGCTAACGTTCGGTCTGATACCTTCGTCGCCAAGCCCGAATATCGATCTTTTTCAACTCGATAGTATCGATGGAACTCTGGTGGCACTTCCCAGATTAGACGTCGGTGAATACAGAGTAAACGTCAGTGTAACCGACGGTAAATTTTATTCATATTCCATAGTGAAAGTAAACGTTGAACTAGTGCCTGAGAAAATGTTGGAGAATTCAGTTATTGTTAGATTCAGAGAAGTGAGTCCTGAAGATTTCATTCTCAGCCATCGTAAGGGCTTCATTAGAACAGTTCGTAACGCGATGAATTGCAGACTAAAAGAGGTGGTCATAATAAGCGTGCAGCCGTCAACTGATGAGGTGAACGTCATTAAGTCCCGATCTGCTCGTCAGGCTGTCCACAACGATCTTGATGTTTTATTTGCTGTTCGAAAGGCTCAAAGTCTATTGGCCGCCGGAGGATTTTATTCGTCAGAGAGCATTCGAGAAGCGTTAAATCAACACATCGAAGAATTAGAAGAATCAACGAAGCTGGTCGTCGAGGAGATCGTGAGATTCAAATGCAACAAGGGCTACTGTGTTTACGGAGAATGCCATGATAAAATAAACTTGGATGCCAGTCAGGTTCTACTCATCGCTACAGACGTCACGAGTTTCGTATCGCCAAGACATAAGCACAAAATGGAATGTAGCTGCAAAGAAGGATACGCTGGAAATCACTGCGAGGTTGTCGTAAACGAATGCGCAAGAGATCCTTGCCCGGCATTTAAAGTATGCATACCGGATTCTTCGAGTCAAGGGTACTCGTGCCAATGTCCCGAAGGATTTGCCGGTCAAACGTGTGATATTGACATATCAAAATGTCACGACGAGTCGTGCTACATTCCTAGAAATCCAATTTCATTCAGCGGAAAAAGTTACGCTCGTTACAAAATTGACAAAACACTCACAAAACAGACCATAGAAGATCGTCTGAGTTTGCAGTTACGGATAAGAACGATGCAGCCTACAGGAAACCTCATGTATGCAGCTGGTAAAGTGGACTACAATATTTTAGAGATAGTAAACGGAGTTGTACAGTATCGGTTCGATCTCGGGAGCGGAGAAGGTATGGTGAGAGTCAGCAGCGTTTATGTAAGCGACGGACAATGGCACGACGTTCAACTTGAAAGAGAGAATAACGACGCGCGTGTTACCGTCGACGGAAAGCACGTGGCACACGGAGCAGCGCCAGGAATTGACGATATACTGAATCTTCAGTCTGATGATTTGTATTTAGGCGCCGAAGTTCGACAACATCCTTCAATATTGGGTTTTGAGGATGTACAGAGGGGCTTTCACGGGTGCATGGACGACGTTAGAATCGCAAAGGTTTCAGTACCTCTGCACATGAGTGGCGCGAACAGCGTTGCGGTGTTGAAACGTTTTGCGAATGTCGAATTCAACTGTGATTCCGCTACGATATTAGTTCCCCCCGGAGTATGCGGATCACAGCCTTGCCAGAATGGTGGAACCTGCAAAGAGCTGGGTGGTGATAACTACGAATGTCAATGTCACGGAAGATTCGCAGGTCTTACTTGTGACGTGGATACAGATCCGTGTGCCTCGTCTCCTTGTTTGTACGGGGGAAGGTGCAAGATCGTTGTTGGCGGTGGAGATTTCAAGTGCGAATGCGTCGGTCCAAATCTTTCTGGAAAACGGTGTGAATATGGTAGATATTGTAATCCTAATCCGTGTATACACGGCGGCGTTTGCGAGGAAGGAAACAATGGACCGATATGCAAGTGTCATGGATTTATGGGAGAACGTTGCGAAAATGATATTAACGAATGCGATACGAGGCCTTGCACGAACGGAGGTACCTGCATTAATGAAATTGGATCGTACAGATGCATTTGCCCCCCAAATATGACTGGTTTGAATTGCGGAAATCCGGCTTATTCAACGCCAATAATATCGAGTAATTTCAATATTACCTGGGAACAACTGATGTGGATTAGTATAGGTATCCTCGTAATCGTCTGCTTATTAATCGTCATATTTTTCACATTCCGGAGAATAAGGATAAAACGTACAAGAGCTCGTGCCAACAACATTAACAATGAAACTCGCAAACAAATTGTCCTCAATTCTGCCAGACCACACGAACATGAATTCAAACGCAGTTCAAAGCTGAGCAATTTGGAAGTGATACAGGTATTTGAATTTTGAATTACCATTACTTCATATAGTTTGTAGATTGTCGGTACATATCCGACGGCATGACTTTCGCAAATTTTCAACGAGACAACTTTCCGACGCGTAGACGTGTATAGTGCAGTTTCTTTATTTTATTTTGCTATTGGCTGATTATTATCATTTTTATCATTTTAGTTAAGTACGTGTGTTGTTTTGAGTTTCAAGGTTTTTTTGTGTGATTTTTTCAGAGAGAACCTCCCCAATGTCCTCCTCGTCCCGCTTCCTATACTCCTAGTTCTAATAACGAACCGGCACCTTATAGCAACTCAGCCGCTATTGCTCTCAATAACTTGGACACTCTAAGAAGTTATGGTAGCGCAGGTGATGAATTGGAAAACTTCCCACCCGATTACTTAAGAAACCTTAATCGAAGTACCCCGCTACCTCCTCCTTCCTTATCAAATCCTGTCTGCGGAAATGCCACTGGCAGTGATACGGACAGTTTACACAAACCTACATGGCAGGAGCAAATGCATCTTGCCTCCTTCATCACTGACACAACAAAAATCAAGAACGGTGAGTTCCTGTTGTAGCTTTTTTCCTTATAATTTGCTTAGTGCATGATGGGTCTGCCGACTAGCTTTCATCCGAGGTTCTCTATCGCTCTTTCTATTACGAGAAATTCGAAAGCGAGTATACGGTGAACGTGAATCCCATTAACACCGGTGTGTTGTTGTGTGTGCACTAACAGACCTGAAACGAGCGAGCCCAGTGGTACCAGAGCTGACCGCTGGAGGACTTCTACTGAACACAAGACGGGGGCCTCACGCAGGAGGGACGTCTATAGCTTCTCTTTCCTCGATTGAAGACGATCCCCGTATAGTAGGTGGTAAGTTATTAGATTAGATCTTGCCTGAGTTATTTATCCATGGGTTGCTTCTGCCTGAAATCCTTTTCACTTTCCGTGCTTTCTTCACGCTGCGTCGCAGCACTGCAGTAGTAATCAGAGCATGTAGTCTTTCAGAGTACAGTTGTTGTCTGCAATGCTTTTAGGGTATCACTGGGACTGTTCAGACTGGGTCAGGCCAAGTCAGAACCCCTTACCTAACATCACAGAGGTTCCTGGCAGCGAAGTTCCAGACTCATCCAGCTTCCACAGCAATGAGAGCAACGAGTCCAACACTCATCAGCTACCAGCAAGTAAGTTATTACACTGCTTCACAGCTTCCGTGCGTCACGTTGCACAGTATTTTCATTTCCTTGTATACCTAGTCTATCGTATCATTCCAAAGTGTTCTTCTCAGCTTTCCACAACTTACTGGAACAATACACAAATTTTCAAGAATAATTATTGAATGTGCAATAAAATATAATCGTGGAGACTGATCATAGATTCCTTGTGTTGGATCTTGAGCAAGAATCAGATTAGAGTTGTGAAAGAGGCATGATACTGCAAACTAGTTATCAATTTACAATCTATGTACCAAAAGCACATCCTTTCATCGCATGAATAATTGTTCGTTACTGAACGAGAACGTCAGTATCCTAATTATTATTACTTTTTCACGATACGCCGTGATTGCCTCAATTATACGCCAGTTACTAAGTATTATTTTGTACCCATTTGTAATTTTTTGCACAAAACATTGATAATACTCTTGTTTACAGTGCATGGTCCAGTAGACCCGTCAAGAGACATTGAAACCCTGGATGAGGATCAAGAATCGGAATATGTAGGTGATTCTGAATGCGGAACCGAATTTTCAGAGCATAATTACTGCCCAGAAGGTCAGCGTTTAAATCCGCTGGATAGCGGTGGTGAAGGAGAATATAAATACAAAGATTCAGAAAGCTACCTTCGCCATCCCAATTCGTATCTACCCCATTATAATATTCATACGGACACAGAAAACGAGACAAACCCACTTAACGGCCGTCTCAGTACTCTGGAATCTGATGAAGAAGAAGATGATGTAGTGCCTTATGGTTTTCCAAGTAATCGGCGCAACCGATGCCTGAAGGGAGACGACATCGATGACATTGGTTCTGTGATCACTACTCTCGAAGAGAGAAATTCACTGTTGGGTGGCGGAACCAGCAACAGCGATCTCTCGACAAATTTATGTGAGATCGACGACTCCGAATATGAGATTACAGACCAAAAAAACAATAGTCGTGTATGGTTGGCCGGTAATGGCATCACGCAAACCTCAGTGTGACAAACAGTGATTCATTCATACTGCCAATTGACTAGACGTGATTGTGTTTGTGTTCTCTGAAGGAACAGTGATCAATGTTCATCAACACACAATTTTTGTACATATTATAAGAATAGATAGATAGGGCAGTCTAATATGCAGGCAGCTAATAAATATTCAAATACAAACATAATAATACTATAGGTAGTATAATTATAGAAATCCGAATATGTATGTACCGAAGCAATGGTGGTGTATGATGCAACGGTAAAGCAAAAGGACACCGAACTTAATTTATTATCATACTCCGTTCATAATAGGTGGGAATAAATTTTAATAATGTAAAGGACTCCTGATCTTTGACCTAATTAGATGTATATTATTTGTATCATTTTTACATTGAAGTTAATAATTGTGCCGATCTTTTTCATTTTTTTTCATTTTTCTTTTTTTCTTTTCTTTCTTTTTCTTTTTTGTAATTGGTTCTTACGAATTTTATTATAGAAATGACAATGATCGTAATCGACTCTTCCCATTTTCAAATTCGAATTATATCGCTTGACTTTTTATCATACACACTGTTACAGCATTTTAAAGATTTATACTATTATATAATACGCAGCTAAGGACCACCGAGCTGTTCAAAGAAAGAAAACACATACTCAATGATCACATATTCATATGGAAGAAAAGAGAATAAAAACGAAGAAAAAAACATTAGATAGATGTAGTATGAAAAGAGAAAACCATATTATGAACTCTGCATAAACTATTATTGATAATGAATAGAGAAAGAAAATGAAAATGAAATTATTATTCACGATCACGAATTGATATAGACCAATGACTATAATTTAATATGAGATATTATTTAAAATTAAGTGTTCTTTATATTATATATGCAGGGATAAAATATATAGGTATACCTATATATATACATATATTTCCAACGATGCAGATGCAAGGGATTTATATAAATGACTGTAGACTAAGTAATCATTTCGTTCACGTATTTTTACTAACTGAAACTAATATTATTACTAAAATAATAATAATAATATTAATAATAGTATCATCATGATATAATATTATTTTGATAAACTGTAAATGAACTGATAAAAAAAAAACTACTTAATAATAGTAATAATAATAACAATAACAATGATATTGTGTAATGCGAACTACTTTATACTATGATAACTCTAATTATAGTATAAAAAATAATAAATTAAATAAATATAATGCATAGCGACTACGGTAATATGCTGTTTCACAGGCAGTGTATGTGTATGCGTGAGTATATATACTGTGTTGGATGCACAAGTTTATAGATAAAAATGAATATATAAAAAAATAGGAGAAGACGAAGAAATAAAAAAAGATATAAAATATTTTTACTGTGATGATAATAATGTTTGTACGATGATATAAAGAAAATAAAAATAAAAAATAAAAATATAGAAATTACAACACTTCGCTATATGGTAACGATTTGTACAGTAATCGCAATGTTAATAATCCAAAATTTTCTAACTGGAGAAAAAAACAAAGGAAAGAAAACCGAAAAGAAAACGAACTCAAACCACCTACTACGGAAGGAATTGTATGTTTCTTGCCTATGACTTAATAGCATTTATCAACTTCAGTAATTATTTTATTCGATATGAATCAACATCATTAATCGCCATCAGATCGGGACAATATGTCTATAATTACAACTCTCGTTGGTGCTACCTACATCAAACTTTAACTCACATGTCCCCTTGCTCTGATAAGACTGCACCGTAATCATTATACTATGGATTCATTTAAAACATACGTACGTTCATGAAATACATGATAATTGAATTTAATCATTATTCAAATCATTTATGTTACGTAGAATTATTATTATGTTTATAAAACTGCCAACTATCGGATTGCCATATTGAATAATGCATGGTTTTTTCTCTTGTTCTTTTTCAAATAATGGTAATCGAGCTAGCTAGCTATACGTTTTAGGGGTTTATAAGTTCAAACAGAATTAGTTGACGAATTAATTTCTGTCCACATATACATACATGATTATACAAATACTTTCATTCCGTGGGAAACTTACATGTAGATCTTTTTTTCTATGATTCCTCTCTTATATATACTATACATACGAAAACATGTAATTGCGGGGGAAAGAGAATACGTTGGATATAAAAGCCGATACTATTTTGTGTATAATAAGATTTTTGTTGACAGAGTTTAAGTTTTATGTTCCTGGTCTGCAATAGACATTCGACAGCTATTCTTGATTATGTATATTCGTAATTAGTACGGTATAAACGCGAGTCAAGCTGTTTTATTATATCATATTACTATTAAAGACAAAGTAATTGTTACTACAGGGTGATCGCTAATAGTTATGGCCGACAGAGTAAATCACCTATTTTTTTAATTCCTTTTCATTTCATAATAACACGTATTATTATTATTAGTTTATTTTCCATTCTTTTTATTATTTTATTTTCTATTAACTCTTTATCTTTAGTTTCTTTACGCCTCAGCTGACTGTTATTGTAACTTCCAATCGACGTAATGTGTATTGTATTATACAAACCTTATGCATACAGTAATATTATACCTCATATACTGAATACAATTGAACATGGAGGAATATTCTATATTAGAATGAGTTGGGAAGATTGTATAGTTAATTTAACACATATTATATTACATTTTAATGTATCATGAAATCACTATTTAGTTGAAAAAGATGAATTTCATCGATCAGCCAATATTATATACAAAAATTATATGGAGCACAGTGTACTTCTTCTTTGCCCGAAAAAATCTGATCAAACATTGGTTTGATCATATTCAACACGCGATTCGAACGATAAATCTGAACTAATCTCATCGTGTATACAGATGATAGATATATTATTATATTAGAATATGCAGGTTTGATTTAATACGTGTATATCATGGTGTGTAACGCGCATCAGACGGAATTTGGCGATTCACAATCACTTCAGATCATGTTGTTTATAACTATATTATACTGTACCGTAAATCAAGGCAATCGGAATCGAATGAAAATATACACTGGAATACTTCGTGTGCGTGTGTTGATACTGTTATTATAATTGATATTATTGGTTCCGCCAGCTTCTTTTTCTCATAAATTATTATACGTAGTATATGCTTTCGAGCAATCCTAAATTACAGGCCTATAGATTGATATATCAACCATTGTCACAATTGTCAGCCGTAATTATGCTTCTAGTGTGGAGAAATATGAATTATAGTCAATGAATTATATCCATTTCAACCGACATATGTTACGTTATGCACACTCATACTATAATTATTATCATATTATAGGTATAACATATATTATACATTATATAACTTTAGGAAATATTACATCATGAAAATCAATGTATTTTTTGATCAACAAACAGTTAATTACGTTTGAGTTTTAGGCCCCCTGGTATAGGATACATATCGATATCATGAATTCTTTCAGTGAATAAGGAAACTGAACTCGTTATAATGATAAGGCTATAATAATTTGTATATACAACATCAACTCACTGTAATGAAAAAATAAATCTTGCCTATGAAAATATAACGTTTCACATATTTCATGTCTTTTTTTTTTACGTATTCATACCTCCCGCTGCATATTTCCCAAATCCAAGATGATAACATTTTTTACCACGAATTTTGAATTGTTGCGCTGCAAACGGTGTCTTATCACACGCAAGCCGCCAACCATGTATGACGTCGTGTCATCGGGTAGCCATTCATTGGCCTAAACACGGAGCACGGCGTTTGAGTCGCTGTCGGTAAGGATAGGGACTATTGAGGGCTATGAAATAGAAAGACATGTGGAGCAAAAAATGGGATTATTCTCTTTATTTTCAAACACGTGTGAATATCTTTTCACAAATTCTACATAACTTCTTTACTATTACAACTTCAATAGATAAATACTGTATATTGAATATATCAACTCCAAAACGAGGGAAATTCTCATTGATATAGTGTAGTTCTTGCCCCTACTCCCACAATCATATTCCCGCGCTCCCGTCCCCATGAATTAGAATAGAAAAGAGAAAAATCGTGCCACCTCTTCAGCTCAGATGTTATCCTGATACAAAGCTCAATTTTCATGATTCCATGACTCTGCATGTGTCTGCTCGTACCTACATCTGTCCTCTCTCCCATTCCCATGCATATGAAGAAACAGAAGAAATCGTGCCACCTCTTGGGCTCAGATGTTCTCCTGATACAATTGCAAATTCTCAGTTAAAATTTCGAAAATCCATGATGCCAACGAAAGCTGCTCGTTTTTTGCCCGTTTCCGCATACGCTCTCATCAGCGCCCGTTTGTCCTCTCTCCCATTCTCATACATATGTGTGTAAGAAAAAAGAAAAAAAAAATAGTGCCACCTCCTTGAAATTCATGTTCTCCTAATAAATACTCGTCTATGCCTGTGTCCTCTCTCCCATTCCCATACATATGTATATTAGCAAAAAAAAGAAAAAAATTGTGCCACCTCCTGGGCTCAGATGTTCTCCTGATACAATTGCAAATTTTCAATTAAAATTTCGAAAATCCATGATTCCAACGAAAGCTGCTCGTTTTTTGCCCGTTTCCGCATACGCTCTCATCAGCGCCCGTTTGTCCTCTCTCCCATTCCCATACATATGTGTGTAAGAAAAAAGAAAAAAAAAATAGTGCCACCTCCTTGAAATTCATGTTCTCCTAATAAATACTCGTCTATGCCTGTGTCCTCTCTCCCATTCCCATACATATGTATATTAGCAAAAAAAAGAAAAAAATTGTGCCACCTCCTGGGCTCAGATGTTCTCCTGATACAATTGCAAATTTTCAGTTAAAATTTCGAAAACCCATGATTCCAACGAAAGCTGCTCGTTTTTTTCCCGTTTCCGCATACGCTCTCATCAGCGCCCGTTTGTCCTCTCTCCCATTCTCATACATATGTGTGTAAGAAAAAAGAAAAAAAAAATAGTGCCACCTCCTTGAAATTCATGTTCTCCTAATAAATACTCGTCTATGCCTGTGTCCTCTCTCCCATTCCCATACATATGTATATTAGCAAAAAAAAGAAAAAAATTGTGCCACCTCCTGGGCTCAGATGTTCTCCTGATACAATTGCAAATTTTCAGTTAACATTTCGAAAATCCATGATTCCAACGAAAGCTGCTCGTTTTTTGCCCGTTTCCGCATACGCTCTCATCAGCGCCCGTTTGTCCTCTCTCCCATTCTCATACATATGTGTGTAAGAAGAAAGAAAAAAAAAATAGTGCCACCTCCTTGAAATTCATGTTCTCCTAATAAATACTCGTCTATGCCTGTGTCCTCTCTCCCATTCCCATACATATGTATATTAGCAAAAAAAAGAAAAAAATTGTGCCACCTCCTGGGCTCAGATGTTCTCCTGATACAATTGCAAATTTTCAATTAAAATTTCGAAAATCCATGATTCCAACGAAAGCTGCTCGTTTTTTGCCCGTTTCCGCATACGCTCTCATCAGCGCCCGTTTGTCCTCTCTCCCATTCCCATACATATGTGTGTAAGAAAAAAGAAAAAAAAAATAGTGCCACCTCCTTGAAATTCATGTTCTCCTAATAAATACTCGTCTATGCCTGTGTCCTCTCTCCCATTCCCATACATATGTATATTAGCAAAAAAAAGAAAAAAATTGTGCCACCTCCTGGGCTCAGATGTTCTCCTGATACAATTGCAAATTTTCAGTTAAAATTTCGAAAACCCATGATTCCAACGAAAGCTGCTCGTTTTTTTCCCGTTTCCGCATACGCTCTCATCAGCGCCCGTTTGTCCTCTCTCCCATTCTCATACATATGTGTGTAAGAAAAAAGAAAAAAAAAATAGTGCCACCTCCTTGAAATTCATGTTCTCCTAATAAATACTCGTCTATGCCTGTGTCCTCTCTCCCATTCCCATACATATGTATATTAGCAAAAAAAAGAAAAAAATTGTGCCACCTCCTGGGCTCAGATGTTCTCCTGATACAATTGCAAATTTTCAGTTAAAATTTCGAAAATCCATGATTCCAACGAAAGCTGCTCGTTTTTTGCCCGTTTCCGCATACGCTCTCATCAGCGCCCGTTTGTCCTCTCTCCCATTCTCATACATATGTGTGTAAGAAAAAAGAAAAAAAAAATAGTGCCACCTCCGTGAAATTCATGTTCTCCTAATAAATACTCGTCTATGCCTGTGTCCTCTCTCCCATTCCCATACATATGTATATTAGCAAAAAAAAGAAAAAAATTGTGCCACCTCCTGGGCTCAGATGTTCTCCTGATACAATTGCAAATTTTCAGTTAAAATTTCGAAAACCCATGATTCCAACGAAAGCTGCTCGTTTTTTTCCCGTTTCCGCATACGCTCTCATCAGCGCCCGTTTGTCCTCTCTCCCATTCTCATACATATGTGTGTAAGAAAAAAGAAAAAAAAAATAGTGCCACCTCCTTGAAATTCATGTTCTCCTAATAAATACTCGTCTAGGCCTGTGTCCTCTCTCCCATTCCCATACATATGTATATTAGCACAAAAGAGAAAAAAATTGTGCCACCTCCTGGGCTCAGATGTTCTCCTGATACAATTGCAAATTTTCAGTTAAAATTTCGAAAACCCATGATTCCAACGAAAGCTGCTCGTTTTTTTCCCGTTTCCGCATACGCTCTCATCAGCGCCCGTTTGTCCTCTCTCCCATTCCCATACATATGTATATTAGCAAAAAAAAGAAAAAAATTGTGCCACCTCCTGGGCTCAGATGTTCTCCTGATACAATTGCAAATTTTCAGTTAAAATTTCGAAAACCCATGATTCCAACGAAAGCTGCTCGTTTTTTTCCCGTTTCCGCATACGCTCTCATCAGCGCCCGTTTGTCCTCTCTCCCATTCTCATACATATGTGTGTAAGAAAAAAGAAAAAAAAAATAGTGCCACCTCCTTGAAATTCATGTTCTCCTAATAAATACTCGTCTAGGCCTGTGTCCTCTCTCCCATTCCCATACATATGTATATTAGCACAAAAAAGAAAAAAATTGTGCCACCTCCTGGGCTCAGATGTTCTCCTGATACAATTGCAAATTTTCAGTTAAAATTTCGAAAACCCATGATTCCAACGAAAGCTGCTCGTTTTTTTCCCGTTTCCGCATACGCTCTCATCAGCGCCCGTTTGTCCTCTCTCCCATTCCCATACATATGTATATTAGCAAAAAAAAGAAAAAAATTGTGCCACCTCCTGGGCTCAGATGTTCTCCTGATACAATTGCAAATTTTCAATTAAAATTTCGAAAATCCATGATTCCAACGAAAGCTGCTCGTTTTTTGCCCGTTTCCGCATACGCTCTCATCAGCGCCCGTTTGTCCTCTCTCCCATTCCCATACATATGTGTGTAAGAAAAAAGAAAAAAAAAATAGTGCCACCTCCTTGAAATTCATGTTCTCCTAATAAATACTCGTCTATGCCTGTGTCCTCTCTCCCATTCCCATACATATGTATATTAGCAAAAAAAAGAAAAAAATTGTGCCACCTCCTGGGCTCAGATGTTCTCCTGATACAATTGCAAATTTTCAGTTAAAATTTCGAAAACCCATGATTCCAACGAAAGCTGCTCGTTTTTTTCCCGTTTCCGCATACGCTCTCATCAGCGCCCGTTTGTCCTCTCTCCCATTCTCATACATATGTGTGTAAGAAAAAAGAAAAAAAAAATAGTGCCACCTCCTTGAAATTCATGTTCTCCTAATAAATACTCGTCTATGCCTGTGTCCTCTCTCCCATTCCCATACATATGTATATTAGCAAAAAAAAGAAAAAAATTGTGCCACCTCCTGGGCTCAGATGTTCTCCTGATACAATTGCAAATTTTCAGTTAAAATTTCGAAAATCCATGATTCCAACGAAAGCTGCTCGTTTTTTGCCCGTTTCCGCATACGCTCTCATCAGCGCCCGTTTGTCCTCTCTCCC
This sequence comes from Phymatocera aterrima, assembly GCA_963170745.1. Classification (NCBI taxonomy): domain Eukaryota; kingdom Metazoa; phylum Arthropoda; class Insecta; order Hymenoptera; family Tenthredinidae; genus Phymatocera; species Phymatocera aterrima. The sequence continues at coordinate 3,147,415 of OY720668.1, forward strand.
ATTCTCATACATATGTGTGTAAGAAGAAAGAAAAAAAAAATAGTGCCACCTCCTTGAAATTCATGTTCTCCTAATAAATACTCGTCTATGCCTGTGTCCTCTCTCCCATTCCCATACATATGTATATTAGCAAAAAAAAGAAAAAAATTGTGCCACCTCCTGGGCTCAGATGTTCTCCTGATACAATTGCAAATTTTCAATTAAAATTTCGAAAATCCATGATTCCAACGAAAGCTGCTCGTTTTTTGCCCGTTTCCGCATACGCTCTCATCAGCGCCCGTTTGTCCTCTCTCCCATTCCCATACATATGTGTGTAAGAAAAAAGAAAAAAAAAATAGTGCCACCTCCTTGAAATTCATGTTCTCCTAATAAATACTCGTCTATGCCTGTGTCCTCTCTCCCATTCCCATACATATGTATATTAGCAAAAAAAAGAAAAAAATTGTGCCACCTCCTGGGCTCAGATGTTCTCCTGATACAATTGCAAATTTTCAGTTAAAATTTCGAAAACCCATGATTCCAACGAAAGCTGCTCGTTTTTTTCCCGTTTCCGCATACGCTCTCATCAGCGCCCGTTTGTCCTCTCTCCCATTCTCATACATATGTGTGTAAGAAAAAAGAAAAAAAAAATAGTGCCACCTCCTTGAAATTCATGTTCTCCTAATAAATACTCGTCTATGCCTGTGTCCTCTCTCCCATTCCCATACATATGTATATTAGCAAAAAAAAGAAAAAAATTGTGCCACCTCCTGGGCTCAGATGTTCTCCTGATACAATTGCAAATTTTCAGTTAAAATTTCGAAAATCCATGATTCCAACGAAAGCTGCTCGTTTTTTGCCCGTTTCCGCATACGCTCTCATCAGCGCCCGTTTGTCCTCTCTCCCATTCTCATACATATGTGTGTAAGAAAAAAGAAAAAAAAAATAGTGCCACCTCCGTGAAATTCATGTTCTCCTAATAAATACTCGTCTATGCCTGTGTCCTCTCTCCCATTCCCATACATATGTATATTAGCAAAAAAAAGAAAAAAATTGTGCCACCTCCTGGGCTCAGATGTTCTCCTGATACAATTGCAAATTTTCAGTTAAAATTTCGAAAACCCATGATTCCAACGAAAGCTGCTCGTTTTTTTCCCGTTTCCGCATACGCTCTCATCAGCGCCCGTTTGTCCTCTCTCCCATTCTCATACATATGTGTGTAAGAAAAAAGAAAAAAAAAATAGTGCCACCTCCTTGAAATTCATGTTCTCCTAATAAATACTCGTCTAGGCCTGTGTCCTCTCTCCCATTCCCATACATATGTATATTAGCACAAAAAAGAAAAAAATTGTGCCACCTCCTGGGCTCAGATGTTCTCCTGATACAATTGCAAATTTTCAGTTAAAATTTCGAAAACCCATGATTCCAACGAAAGCTGCTCGTTTTTTTCCCGTTTCCGCATACGCTCTCATCAGCGCCCGTTTGTCCTCTCTCCCATTCTCATACATATGTGTGTAAGAAAAAAGAAAAAAAAAATAGTGCCACCTCCTTGAAATTCATGTTCTCCTAATAAATACTCGTCTATGCCTGTGTCCTCTCTCCCATTCCCATACATATGTATATTAGCACAAAAAAGAAAAAAATTGTGCCACCTCCTGGGCTCAGATGTTCTCCTGATACAATTGCAAATTTTCAGTTAAAATTTCGAAAATCCATGATTCCAACGAAAGCTGCTCGTTTTTTGCCCGTTTCCGCATACGCTCTCATCAGCGCCCGTTTGTCCTCTCTCCCATTCCCATACATATGTGTGTAAGAAAAAAGAAAAAAAAAATAGTGCCACCTCCTTGAAATTCATGTTCTCCTAATAAATACTCGTCTATGCCTGTGTCCTCTCTCCCATTCCCATACATATGTATATTAGCAAAAAAAAGAAAAAAATTGTGCCACCTCCTGGGCTCAGATGTTCTCCTGATACAATTGCAAATTTTCAGTTAAAATTTCGAAAACCCATGATTCCAACGAAAGCTGCTCGTTTTTTTCCCGTTTCCGCATACGCTCTCATCAGCGCCCGTTTGTCCTCTCTCCCATTCTCATACATATGTGTGTAAGAAAAAAGAAAAAAAAAATAGTGCCACCTCCTGGGCTCAGATGTTCTCCTGATACATTTGCAAATTTTCAGTTAAAATTTCGAAAATCCATGATTCCAACGAAAGCTGCTCGTTTTTTGCCCGTTTCCGCATACGCTCTCATCAGCGCCCGTTTGTCCTCTCTCCCATTCCCATACATATGTGTGTAAGAAAAAAGAAAAAAAAAATAGTGCCACCTCCTTGAAATTCATGTTCTCCTAATAAATACTCGTCTATGCCTGTGTCCTCTCTCCCATTCCCATACATATGTATATTAGCAAAAAAAAGAAAAAAATTGTGCCACCTCCTGGGCTCAGATGTTCTCCTGATACAATTGCAAATTTTCAGTTAAAATTTCGAAAACCCATGATTCCAACGAAAGCTGCTCGTTTTTTTCCCGTTTCCGCATACGCTCTCATCAGCGCCCGTTTGTCCTCTCTCCCATTCTCATACATATGTGTGTAAGAAAAAAGAAAAAAAAAATAGTGCCACCTCCTGGGCTCAGATGTTCTCCTGATACATTTGCAAATTTTCAGTTAAAATTTCGAAAATCCATGATTCCAACGAAAGCTGCTCGTTTTTTGCCCGTTTCCGCATACGCTCTCATCAGCGCCCGTTTGTCCTCTCTCCCATTCCCATACATATGTGTGTAAGAAAAAAGAAAAAAAAAATAGTGCCACCTCCTTGAAATTCATGTTCTCCTAATAAATACTCGTCTATGCCTGTGTCCTCTCTCCCATTCCCATACATATGTATATTAGCAAAAAAAAGACAAAAATTTTGCCACCTCCTGGGCTCAAATGTTATACTGTTACAAATCAAAATGCCAAAGGCTCTATTCAGAAATCTAGAGTTTTGACGGAAGCTAATAAAAAAAACTGATGCGCTTCAATCTCTCCTGACAAATTTCTTTTGAATTGAGAAATTGCTGTGAAATTTATGGATATGGTTGCAATCCACCATCGGGTTGCCGATTAGCCATTGCAATAAGAATCAATTCAATGAACCTTGATGATTCGTTTCGTGTAGGTATCCATGTTCACTCGACGATTCGCCTACTGATAGGCAACCTGACATACAATATTCGTTGGGTCTCCCAGCCACAGAAAGCGGTACCGTATGATCCGTTCGGTGGCTCCATCGGTATTAGAATCTGATACTGAATCCGCAGATCCATGGCATTGTACCAAATATTGTGTTCGCATCAAAGAATGAACAAGCGGGTGATTTTACCTCTCTGATTCGTGGAGATAATTTTTTTAAATTGACTCAATTGATTAACAGCATCTAACAATAATTGTAACGCGTGGATCTTGGGTTTGGAAAACTTCACAGTACTGTAAATGGTTCTATCGTGGGAATGAGTTAAGTGACTGATTCATTGTAAGACCTTTAATACAACGAACCATTTCAATCCTGAGAATGAATTGATAATGGAACGATATAGGTAATGTTCTGTGATAAACCAGTAGAAATGATCAATAAATATTCGTACTCCATTTGGATTTAAAAAATATTCATTATCATTTTCCAGTACGTTCGGAATGTACATAAGTATAAAATTGTAATTGTTAAACATTCGTCCGCGAGGAATGTATCACGAAATGGATAATTCAAATATCAGAGGTGTTCGAAAATTCGAATGTTCTCCGAAAAACGAGTACGAGTCCTGATGATTCAAGGTAAGAATCTGGATATGAATAAATATTTCTTCGAGTCCACCTCACCTACCTTTTACCTCTTCAAATCGTCTTCAATATGTATCAAAACGATGATATGTGAAGTGAATGTACAGATACTTTCCAACTGTTCAAACATATGTACGTGTACTGATCGTTCAAAATGAACAATTCTCTTTCAGGTCCAGGATTCAGCGCGATTGAGAGACGAATTTAGGTATAATGAATTCAAGCTCTGCACACGTATACGTACACCCAGTTTATTGAATCAAGCAATACAAATCTATAACATAATTCTATACATTTTACTGTATTAAGTGTACGTGAACATTAAATAATAGTTTTTGCCAAGTTGTAGTCAGTTCTCCACGTCGAAGTGTTCACCAGTTGCATTGAAAAATGGTCATTTCAGAAGCAACGAAGCATGCCCAATACCTTGGAATGGCTCGACCATGGATAGGATGTCTTATCGGTATAGTTATCACTTCGACCATGTTTCATTTTTACCTCTTTTCGAATGGTGAGTACAGATGATATCCAGTACCTCTAAGCAATACCTGTATGATGGAAATAAGCTCGAATGAAAAATATTCTATGACGTTATATGGCATGATATTACGTTGCATTGAATGCGTGATGTTAAAAAAATATTTCCTGTATCTCCGTATCTTACTACGCAGTCGCGGAGAAGGAAAATTCGAAAAAATTATTGCAAGCTGATCTTGAATCGAAGAATAATCATCGTTCGAGTCTGATAAAAGCTCAGCGAAATGAATCCAAGCTTGTAATTTTGGATAATCGATATGATACTGGAAATAATACCGAGGTAAATCATCGCCCTATTTATTCAGGCATGTATCTGTATATTTGGTTCTTGTTCCTTGGACTAGATCCATTTATTCGATAATGGGATTTTTCAATTTCAGATCGAGTGCAATGTCATACACGTTGCAATGGTCTGCGCAGGATATAATTCGACATTCGCCACTGTAACTGTTGTGAAATCAATTTTGTTTTACAGAAAAAATCCATTGCACTTTCATTTGGTCGTAGACGAAATCGCTAACAGAACACTTTTTGCGCTATTTGAATCGTGGGATTTGCCAAACGGTGGGTAAACTATGTTTCGTTTTTCTGGAACAAATTTAAGTATCGTCGTGATTTTCCTAGCGTGATGAAATTTTCGTCTAACATATTTCAGTGCAACTAACTTATTACAAATTAGCCGAACTGGTCCCACAAGTTGCATGGATACCGAATACACACTATTCCGGAGTTTACGGCTTGCTAAAATTAGTTCTGCCGGAAATACTGGATGAAGATAAGGTGATAGTGCTCGACACCGACGTTACGGTTTTGACGGATATTATCCAATTATGGGAGTCATTCGAAAATTTTGGAATCAAGCAAGTTATAGGATTAGTAGAAAACCAGAGCGACTGGTATTTGAAATCTTCAGTAATAAACGCGACCGCCTGGCCCGCTTTAGGCCGGGGATTTAACACAGGGGTGATGCTGTTGCATATAAAACGGCTGAGGAGTATGAAATTCCTTCATACTTGGCGGGAAATATCAGAAATGACTCTGAGAATCATTCCTGAAACACGCCTCGCTGATCAAGACATCATAAATGCCGTGATCAAGGAACATCCGGATATCGTGTACAGGCTTGAATGTATCTGGAACGTTCAACTCAGTGTGCACACCTTGAGCGAAAATTGTTACACAAACACGAACCGAATAAATGTAGGAGATTTTTCCGTTTATCTATTAATATTCTTTTACTGATTGTAAATCTTCAATTACCTCGTAACCCGGAAAGTAAAAAATCTTCATCTTACAAAATCGTTGTTAGATTATTCACTGGAATTCACCGGGCAAACAAGACGTGCGCAATAAGCACATCGACGATTTTCGAAAGGCTTATCAAATTTTTTTAGAACTAGACGGAAACTTGTTGAGGAGACAGCTATTCCTTTGTAACGAACAAAAAGTTCCGCTGCAGAGTGTGAGTGAGATTTTTCCAGAAATTGTTTCCTGTTTTATATATACAGTATGGATATACCACCCTGCAGGTATTCTTTAGATCAATTTTTATTTGTTTTTCCATAGGAAAAAGGGTATAGTCCGTGTGAACGATTCGAGAGGAGTGCGGCGATCAAGTATCGCACGCATTTGTTCCTTCTCGAATATGAATATAATGTTCAATCTGTTCCCGATGTAACTTTGATCACTCAATGCAGTGCCGACAGACTGACGCTTCTGGAAGATTTGTGCAAACGATGGTCTGGCCCGATGTCAGTTGCTCTTTATTTCACTGACGCAGATACACATAATTTTATGAATTTTGTACGCGGGTCCCAGGAACTGAAAACACGAAGGAATATAGCGTATCACGTCGTGTATAAAGAAGGGGTGCGTTTATCGAACGAAAAAAATAATACAAAAAACATGAGAAAAACACTATCTATATTGTATTTTCCTTCACCATCCAACCAATTTCTGTTTCCCTTATTTCTTTTCTACATTACAGGAATTTTATCCTGTGAATTATTTACGCAATACAGGAATCTCCCACGTAACGACACCCTACATTTTTCAATTGGACGTTGATTTTCTTCCGTCTGATCATCTGTACGAAACTTTGCTCGGCGATATTATCAGACTGGAGTTGAAGGGGAGGGATGATAGAGTAGCGCTGATAATTCCAGCCTTCGAAACCGAGAGATATAGGTAATAATATTGCAAGGATTTGTCGAAATCGAATTCAACTACCCCGATAATATGTGAAAATGCATTTTCGCTCACATAGATACATATGTGTATATGCAGGTTCAATTTTCCTCCGAGTAAAGAAGCCCTCGTGAAGTCTCTGAATCGTGGAATATTTTACACATTTCGATATCACATTTGGTCCCAGGGACATGCAGCTACGAATTATACTTATTGGTGCAAAGCTAGCGAGCCGTACGAGGTGAATAACAAGTGAAAAATAAAAAAACAAAACGAAGAATGATTACACGTAATTTTGTAATTTCGTTCGCAGGTTGCCTGGGAGCCAGATTTTGAGCCCTACGTCGTAGTGCCGAATTCTGCTCCAAGGTACGATACAAGATTCGTTGGTTTCGGCTGGAATAAAGTATCGCACATTGCTCATTTGGTGGCGATGGGTTACAGGTACGCGAGTGAGAATTTATTGGCTTGAGTTTGTTCGAGTTGTTAAGAAACTCCGAACATCCAATTAGTGTAACGCAGATTTTCATCTCAATATGCTGACTATATGTATACGCTTGTAAAAACTTTACAGGTACATTGTGTTGCCTGATGGCTTCGTTATACACCGTCCTCACGCGCCGAGCCTAGATATTATAAAATTTAGACAAAACTCATTATACAGAAGGTAATTTTAGCTGTAAAAGTCAAGTGGTGCTACGGTAATAAATTATAAATATCCCCTCTTTTCCTCTCGATCTCGGTGGACGACAATGTTTCCTTTTCCTTCCTTACCTGTTTTTACTTATTTTTATTTTTTACAGATGTTTGAAGAAACTGAAGGACACATTTGTCCAAGAATTATTAACCGAGTACGAGGATAGCGCGGTTTCTGTTCTGAAAAAATTCTCCTATTCGTTAATCGCTAAAGCACACGATGAGAGAAAAGAGAAGCTCTGACCAAATAGGTACATAGGTATGCGGAAAATGGACGGCAAGTAACTATATATAATTTCCTAATACAATCAATCTTACAGAGAACAATATCACTTCCTGTTATCTCTTCTGCTCTATAACGCTGCGCGAAGAATCAATGCAGAACACGTAATAGAACAATAATTTGAATAAATGATGGAATTCAGTAAATTCTTGATGATTTCTATCGTTCATTTGTTCGTAATTCTTGATTACATTCATGCCATGATGATGGATTCATTCCTAACGGAAATACAACGCGACAGTCGGTTGATAATTCTCGATATCTTGGAAGTATCAGGCACTTCGTGTTGTTCAATTTCATGAATGGGTGTATTCCGAAGTGGAGAGGAATTTAGTCGCAGGTCGGAGAAGAGAATCGAGGGGACTAAATAGACAATTCAAAATTGAATTAATGGTGGACATTCATTATGTAGAATTGCTTTGTCACCGTCCCATACAAAGGAAGACTTTTATTCAAAATAATCAGTACCACCATCGCCAACGCCACTTCTCTTCGCCCTCGGTATCGTCGCGTGTTTCCTGAATATTTCCACCATTCGTTTTCGACTACGGAGAGAGGAGCCGCCCGGAGCAACTCTTTCTCCCGGAGCATAAGCCGATTAATTACTTATCTCTCGCGCCGTATCCCAACCTCCACCCACCCCGCCGCTCCTTTCATTTCCCGCATTTATTAAGGTTCTGATCCGACTATACGGATCCGAATTTCAGCCGAATTTGGTTAGGCAAATCGACGATGGAATTGAAACCGATTTTAAAATAACGTAGAATACCAAATCTGAACTCAAGATTCTTCCCTTTCGCGTAGAGCTTAATTCCCCCCACACTTCCAAAACAATCGGAGATATCGATAATCAGTCGCATGACTTTTGCGAGAGAAACGGGCTCCAACATCCACGAGGATGCCCGTTAAACTTGGAAATAATTAACACTCTTCTTGTTCTTTTTTTTGTTCCGTTCACATTGATTGAAAAGAAGCGAAGCTCTGCGTGGACGCTATTCGGATCGGTATTGATGCAACGCTTGCATAAAGAATTCCGTAGTCCTTTATACTTTACAGTTTTTCCCCGTTGCTACTCGTCCCTCTACAGTTGGTAGATCAAGTTGGGGGTCAACTTTTGCCTCAATGATTAATAAATTCTTCAGCCAATTTATTAACGGATAGAATCTTCCGCGATGGATTATTATTACAGTACCTAATATGCGAAAGGAGAGAACTCACGCGTATAAATGATAGGCACGACAAAAGGGTGGAAATTTTCCAGCGGTAGTAGATTATATTTCAATCAAGGAAATTCGAGTGGAGAGGTAATGTAACAATAAACCAGGCAGCGTCTCATTGTCTCCCACATTATAGTAGATGTAAATTCACCCGTCTGAGGAGACGGTGGAACCGTAGGCGCCCATAACCCGCAATGAAATGAAGTATAACCGTTTGGTGGAAGTGATAAAATGAAAATAGAAATGATAAATAGAACCACACACCCTAAATCGGTAGACACGGGTCTATATATCAGGTAAATATCTGCATTGTATACCATCTTCACTACACAAACATCATGCGTGCAGAGCTGTTTGATTCCCTTTCGTACTATTGCCTACCTGCTTTTGTCTCGTGTAACGCCCTCCCTGTATCATACAAATTGTGTGCACACACAAATACTTGGTCCTACTATAGTAATCAATTGAAACAGCTCTCATTAAATAATAATAATAGTAATCATAATAATAATAATAATAATAATACTAGTTGTTCATAATAATGAAACTGGACCAAAAATCATAGAGACTGATATTTGTATAATATTGAAGTATAGTACGTAGTATTGTATACAGTACGGTATAGAATCATGTAGGTTGCATTATGAATGTCGTGTAACTCGGCGGTTAGAATTGAATTGAAACACGGGAATCAATGATGTTGTATCAATAATACGATTTTTGTTTGAACATGATTGTAAGAAGTAATTGGACTTTGTACCAACATTTACACAGGTTATAATACCTAACTGTTGTAATATCGGAAGAGAAAATTTGTATAAGGTTATTTGGTGGATCTATCTACCCAACTGGATGTAATCACTCTCGTGGCATATGGTTTTCAAGTTGATTAGTCGGAATATAATCGAGGTCTTGAATTATCTATAAATTGTAATGTAACTCTACGCGGGTATAGGTATATGTACTGGTATAGGTGCAGCCGTACCTGGATACACCGATAGTATGTACGGTAATTATACGCGAGGTTCGATTATAGATACTTCAAAGCTGAACGATTAATTTACTAACGATTTCGTTGATAGCTGATACAGATACGGCATATATATGTATATGTACATATGTTTGGTGTACGGGCCACACTCGACGAATCCGTCCGCGTTTTAACATTAATTATTCACCTCGGTACTTTAGTAGTTGGGCACGGGTACCTGGTATCTATATGCAGGTATTCGGAGCGTGGTATCGGTTTATTAAATGGCAATAAACCTGCATCAGTACTAAATTTTGCAATTTCTCGTGTATAGCATTGTGATTCCGTCATGTTATCCCGCGTGGTATTCAATCAACAAGTTAGTGTAATCAACGTCCCATTCTGCGTCATATTACTCATACTGCATCAGGATTGCCCCTGTACCACGATCATCTGTGTCATACAATTGATCAATCTGCAAGCGAAGTCTCACTGTTAATACAGAGCTTCGTTATTGTTTCATATTTCAATTGTCATAAGACGTAGGCGGAGTACGAAAACCTGTGTGTTTGTTCTCCATACTTATTTGTTCACAGCCAAAAAATAATAGATAGAGATACGTACCGGATTGTGTGACACGGTGATTGATACCAATGAACTGGAACGTATTCTTCGTTCTTCGTTTAATTGCTCTCGTAGCAACGTGATACTAAAAATTTTATACGGACGGCGAACAGCTTTGGAAATAGGGGAATATAATGTAATGGCTATAAATGTACAACTTGAAATATTCGAATAAATAATGGATATTTTTCAATTGCATATACATAAACCTAGAAACCACGTTGAAATGTACAGAGCGATTATCGTTAATTAGATATTTTGTTCGTTTTCTTTCTTTTTCTTCCTTCCGTTTTCAATATCATACAATCACACTGATATAATAATATTTATATTATATTCTTTTATAAAATATTTATAATATTTACAATACCCCAGCAATAATGTTTTATAATATAAGACATGCCAGAAAATTATTTTCTATACAAATTATCGTATTGTTATACCGTATTATCATATTATATTATATCATATAATTAATATTGTACGAGATAACGCGAAGCACTCAATAAAGACATTTATTATTTCGAGGCAATCATTATTATTGTATGTATATGTGTGTACGCATACATTAACGTCGCGATCTGATCCTACGTACAGATACGATATTTATTATACATATTGCGAATTCTCCTACAAGATGAATCACGTGATGAACTATGATGATGATAATAATACCAATAATAATAATAGTAATGAAGCATTTATTGAACAATTTTCTATAATTTATATGTATATGTGTATAGTGATATATACACGCATAATATATATATGGTATATTACATATATCATACGTGTTGCTTTCATTTATCCTGTAACATCCTCATTCCATTTGATAGCGTAGAAATGAGAAAATAGCAGAAAATGAATAAATAAATGAATCCCCATATTCGTATATCAATTATACATGTATTTATTAATTACCCTACCTACTATGCTACTCGGAAACTCGGGATTTTATCTCAGATCGTTCCTCATCTCCACTTTCAAATGATTCTGCACCCTCCGAGTGAAATTTATTGTTATGTACGCGTATATCGATATTATTATATTATAATGTAACTACTGTATGTACAATATGAATTGCTAGCAATTATTTGCCAAATCCAGCGTCAATTATTGATTAATAATAATCGCATCATAAGCATATATTATATATTTAGGACTGTGGAGATCAATTGACTCGTTTCGCGGCGCGATTTAATAGTACCTATATGTATGTACATACAATTTTTATTTACACTATAATACTTAGGCATACATATAATATATATAATATCTTGAGAATTGTTTTTCTACATGAAGTTCGCCTGGAACATGATTGACAAGGAAATTAAGGATCTACTTAGTATGTTAGATTTCGAATGGGCTAATAATCGCAAAATCTTTTTTTTTTTCTACAAATGTCTTGATAGGCGTTCAGAGTTTTTTCGGCGTGAAACTAAAGAAAAGAGGAAACAAAGAGATTGTCGTTTCAGCTCATTCCAGCTGCATCGTCAGATTCTCTTGAATATCTAGACAGAAGCCTAATTCGACCATTCCAAGTGACTCATTGAAACACAACTCGCCCAATTGTAAAGGTAAGTATGTTCATTGTATAGTCACAGGAAATGGTTGAATCACACATCACGCTGTCTCGTTTGGCCTTTGAAACCAGCTTCATTTAATGTAAGAACTCCGGTGTCGACGCGGAGTGAAGAATTCAATTACCTATTACGTAACCCGATAACTAGAAATCAAGTGTCTTAATGTGGCTACACCGGTGAATTGAAACTCTAATTTATTTCAACGGCGGACTAGTTCAATCGTAAGCTACAGCCTCTGATGGTCATCTTACGGAAAACTTCAATTACTATGATTTATTGAAGAAAATTATGATCGGAAATTGTCACGAAGTTCTTTCCAGCAATAAATTATCTTCAGAGAGTACCCGATGCGGCATCGCCTGTATAGTATGCAGCGAATGAATGTAGACGAAGATTTTACACGAGTGTACAGCTGGATTGGGATGAAGGCTGAAGCTGAAGTATAACTTATAAGGTATATCGTTTCCGAGTCACCCCGAAAGTACGTTTGAAGGATTAATCGAGTTTTCTCAGAGATTTACGCCCCCCCGAGTAAGAAATACCCGTGAGGAGTTTGCTCTTGCTGCGACTTAGACTTGTCCGCAAATTAGTTTATAAAGTTGAAAGATATTTTTCAGCGCAATGTAATTTGAATTTCTTGAGAAACCTAGCAGAGCAGGCATCTCGGAGTTCTACCTAGCCAACGGCAGCGCAATTTTCTCTCTGATTCCACGCATCTTCTTGAAACAGTGAAGATTGGCACAGGAAGGAAGGAAGGAAGGCTTACGACTAGCGCGTCTCATCTAATCTGGTTATTCAGTTTCCGGGCCGTTAAACCTCTGAATTTGAAAAAAGGTTCTCCAGTAGACGCGAGAGGAAAATACATAACAAAATATACCTACTGAAGCACTACGTAAATAATTAGATAGGTACTTCTTTCCATTCAAAGCTATACGAATTATTTATAGTCAACGAGCCTATAATGGCCTGGCTTCAATTTCTGGCTACTGAAGCAATTTTCCTATGGCTTTTTACTAGTCCTGCTACAAAAGAAGAGAACTGCGTGGTATTTGTAGGGAGGGTAGGCATCGGGTACGACGAGCGAGTCACTTGAATAAATTATTAACTTGCCTTCGTTACTTGGCCAAATTACTGCACGGTGAAAAACCTGATTTAGATAAGGCCTGTACCTCAAAAAAAATAAATAAACGGAAAAAAAAATACAAGGGAAGTATATTAGAAAGAACAGTTGGTATATCTCGCGGTTGACTAAAACCCATATGAAAGAATATTATATATATATATGTATACATATATATACATACAATTTAGCATATTTCGTTCGAGCTACGTGGCAGTCAGCTTGTTTTTACAATATATAGTTACCAGCTACACGTACGTTCGCGTATGCGTGTGTAATACACATGGGGCATTTCAAGCCGCACCACAAATTGAAGGAAGCCCCTGTAATTCGTAACTCACAATCACTATTTGGGACATAGAAAAAATGTTTAAAAAATTCACGGGGCTGTTGCGTACGTGCATATCATTGGAGCGCACGTGTATGAAGTGACCGGACAAGTCCGAATTGGTCAGGTTTCGGGATCGGTTGATTCGGCGTGGAATGCCCTGTACGTGGTCAACGACGTAGGCACATACATACGTGTAGTAGTAATAAACTGCCGCAAGGCCAGTTTCCAAGCTCAACAGATTTTTCATCGTTATTTATTAAACTGCAGCTTCACTGTATAATATTCATACATATATACATATAGGTATGTGTAGGTACTCGTATATTTACTACGTACGAAAACAACTCCAGAGAACGAAGATAACGTTTTGGTCGTTGCGACGTTTTTGGCGTGAAAATTTCCCTACGCGGACAACGCATTGAAAAAAGTGCTTATCTGAAATGCTAATGGACGTCGACGACCGTTGTTCACTACGGAGGTAAGGGGTTTCGGTAAAACATGCTATCAGACAAATAAAGCCCTTTGCCTCCAGCTTGAAAAGTGGTACTTCACTTTTTCTAGCTCATACTGTACAGTATTCGTATTTTTACGCCCGTGTATAATCTCGTGTGTGGCATGTCATTCGATCGTGCAAAGTGCGAATGTCGGTGAAACGATGAAGCTCATTCCCTTTGTCAACGACACCGCCCAATTAGTACAGGTAGGACATTATCCGTTATTTTAAGCACATGAAATATAGGATTCCGTTGACCGTAACAGCCGCCATCTTGGTTGACAATGAAGATAGTGGATCGTGAATTATTATCGTACCAATAACAAGAGGTGATTGGCATGTGAAGGGGTGAAAAAGGGAAAATGAAATTTCGATATCACTCGCTGAGTACGTAATTCAGTTGGTCGTATATGAATGGTCAAAGTTCTTATTACAACGGGGAGGAGAGCTGCTGCAGGGCATACACTGTACTAAATAACAAAGTTTCAAGCGTCGTCTGTATGAAACTGTGAACAGGTACGTGCGCGGAATTCCGATTAAGAAATGCTCAACGTATCTCGAGGCAACACTCAAGCTTTCGCATTGTTCTAGTCTGGAATTGCACATCCTCCTGCAGTATACCCTGACTTTCTATTTTCGTTGTGTTTTTCATTGCTTTTTTCCTCCACATCCCCGTGTGTAGGTACGATATGCATATAGGTATAACCGCAGGGAGTAAAATGAATTAGTAACGACAGTTAAGGTACGCATGTGGGGCGCACCACGATTCAAATGACGATTGACATGAATTCTAAATCGTAGCCTGCAAACATGTACTACGTATGTTAGTCTATATTGAATCAATACGCGTTCGAATATGAGATCCTGATTATTTCAAAGATGCAGGAGTCGGGCGAATTGAGTTTCATAGCATGCGCCTTCTGATTTTCAAATTAAAATTGAACAGAGAGAATGAAAAAAATTGAAAACGTACCTTTTATTCATCCTCATACAGAGTCAACCGCTCGTCTCTTTATGATATATGAGAATAAATGATGTGACTGGATATGGATCTGCGGTAAAATAAAAACATGCGGTGAAAAAAGGTGAAGGAAAAGTTGTACCTATAGATACCTATTATTTAATTTATTTTATTTCTTCATTTCTTCATTTTGTTTCAACTTCTATCAACCGTACGGATCTACACTATTACGATATCACCTCTTTAACAGCTATATTTCATAAAAATACGACGCCTGGTCAATGGTCGCTGTCAAATAGAATTTCATGAACATGATTCTTTAATATTGTATGTATATATATATATACATATATATATAATTATTTTTGTCTATTTTCCCCAAGTGGAAGTCTATAAGCTGTCAGTCCGTCATTATATCATAATCATGTTATGACATATGTGTACATACCTCTATTATATAAATATATACTAAAAGCCGAAAAAAATCGGAACGCCTCGATTGATAAGACATTCATATAATAATAATAATAATAATAATAATAATGATAAAAAATAACGTAGTATGAAACGTACTTTGACATAAAATACTAATTCCCATTATTACAATAATACTATATAATGATAACTAAATAATATAATTCTAATCTATAAATGCGTTCAATGAGACTTTAATTCATTATGGGTCCCATAAGTTTATAAATAACGAAATATCGTGTATACTAGTATAATGTAGGTAAATACAGGTAAATGCTCGACTGCAACTTCCGGACATACGTAATGAACGTGAACGTATTATCAAATACCATGTACAATAATATATCTATGTATATATTAATTAATAGTATATTCGCATTGTGCGCGATTTAAGCACCCGCGTTAAATGCGCTCTCCATGGTTATACAATTATTATATACAAACACAGACCATCAATTTTCGTACCTAATGGGCGCATTTGATTAACCATTACTTATTGTCAATGAAAAGTTTGACTAAAACTGAGAATAAAACAGTTGGCAATTTATTTGTTCATGAAGAGAACGAGAGGAAAAAAAAAACAATAAATACGAAAACGAAAAAACGAAAAAAAAAAGAAATGATCAAATAAGATGTAGATGAAAATTGACGATAAAAGAACAAAAACTATTTCGGACTCATATGAATAGAAGTCGGAAATCGAAATTCTGTTTCAGAGTATGCATATGCGCGTATCTACTTAAATGTATTGTATTTCGTCAATTTAGCAATTCTCTGGACGATTGATTGCCGTATATAGTATTGTATAATATTGTACAATATTGTAGATTATATAGATCATGCGAAAACGCGAAGGCTCTGTAAAAAAGATTCATGTGCTGAGCTCTCCTTCTCCTTGCGGTATAAACTATTTCATACTGTATTATATTCGAAATGCATACATTTATAAATGATTCAATCATAATTATTACAGGTAGGTAGGTATAATCTATATTAGCATGTATGATCAATATATATATAATGTAGACATAATATTAATATTATGTGTCTAGTATTTATAATAATAACGATAATGATAATGATCATAATCGTAATCATAACGATAATAATAATAATAATCCAAAAAATGCAATTATCGTATAGTTGGTACACATCTATACCGAAACAATAACGTCGCACGGTTATTGAGCCAGTAAAAAATCTCCGTGGTGAACATATTGTTATATTATCATATATAATATGCGTATCTGTATAATTAGGTTGTATAGTTACTATAGTTACGTTACGTAACAGGATTTGAGAAAAAAAAACGAAGATCAAGCATTTGTATCAGACGAAATTGATTAACAACTCCATTCCTGTTCTTCTTCGATTATTACTAAATTTAAAAAATATAAATATGCATGTTATATAATATATATAGTCACATATATGTATATGCATGTATATATATATATTATATACATACTGTGAGGAATATCGTCTCGCTACTACGCGTATAGGCAGTGGGGCGGACCATGGCGATTTTCAAAATACAAAATTACAAAAATATATTCGTGGTGCCATCCCAGCCGCAAAAGTCCGCGGGAATATTTGTGTGTCGCATTTAAATCCGTTCGATTTACGAACAAATCTATATATACATCGTATAATGCATAAATTAGTGTATTTACATGTAGCGCGACCCTCAGTTGGGATGACCTTACCGCGACTCTTCGTAGGCCGCTTCAAATATTTACGACATTCAATTCAAGCGTAGACATAATAGGTACGTAGGTATGTATATGTATCCATACATACATGTATGTGTTCGGAGAGGTTTATCCCAAGTCCGCTGAATTTCAGTTTTAGGGAACCGGGGGGGGGGGGGGGGGGGGGACTACGTATAAAACTGTCTAATATATATACGTTTTGCAACTTTTCACTTTTTTCGTCCATTTTTCCGTCCATTTTTCCGTCCATCGTTATTCTCGTTAGATACGGTAGAAATATGCACGAAACTGGGACGGGATAGGAGGGAAGGGGGCTTGCGCAAAATATTGTACTTTATTCCGGTGTGGTACTTCGTTTTTTTCTTTTCGTTTTCTTTCTTTTTTTTCTGTAGTCGGTACACCGTGTGAATCTAAGTAAATCTCGGGGTAAGATATAATATGCGAGGGCTACAAATTTCATCATACAGGGCGTACGCTGACACATACATACGATGTACGTACCTCGCCGTCCTCCCCACGCCATACTGTCATACATTATGCGTAATACTGAACAGTTTTATTATAATAACTCGATAATGCGGATCGTCTGAATTTTGGGGTTCATATAGGTAATATGGATGCGATGATAATGCAAATTAACGTATTTTTCTTTTTCACGGTCACGTTGATGTGCAATTATTCATTTCATTTCGTATTCTCTTTTCTCTTCGTTTTCGTTGCAGTTACGTTGCCAATTTTCTAATCAATCCATCCGTAGGAAAGAAAGAAGAAGAACGAACGAGGAAGTAGATGCGTACGCTGCAGATGTAGAGAATTACG
This sequence comes from Phymatocera aterrima, assembly GCA_963170745.1. NCBI lineage: Eukaryota > Metazoa > Arthropoda > Insecta > Hymenoptera > Tenthredinidae > Phymatocera > Phymatocera aterrima. The sequence continues at coordinate 3,165,215 of OY720668.1, forward strand.
GATTCGAGATATAACGGTAGCCAGAAAATTAGGAACCAAAGTTTGCTAAACATGCTTAAAACCGCCGGATATAATTCATCGTTTTCTTGTATATTCCTCTTTATAACGCATGCATGGATCACTTGCCTCATTGGGGCTGCGGGGCGCCCAGTATTCTGGTACTTTTCTGACATTTCGATAGGCAGTGTGAACACGAAGCAACATCGCACGCCGGACGTGCGCACAACATTCTGCGAGCATCTAGCGTGCAATACTGCAATACTTCTATCAAAATGTACTATTCCATTCTATTTCATATTCTTATTCTTATTCTTTTTCTCTTTCTTTTCGAACCTTTGCTCTCCTCGTTTACCATCAGAATCACGAGGAAAAATTCTTGTATTTTGTTTTCTCGTAATATTTTCCCTCGTGTTTATCTAACAAGGCGGACGTACTACTTCACTTTTCTCTTCTTTCTTTCCCACCTTGTTTTGTCTTTTGTTCGTTCGGCTACGCACGCGCGCGCGTGTGTACGGATTGTTTCTGTTTCTCTCTACTCGTTTGTTTTATTTTCAACGCAAACGCGTGAAAACGTGAAGTCAAACAAGTGGACAGATTTGTTATTCTCGGCATTGTTCTTATTATTATTGTTATGATTATTATCATGGTTACAGGGTTGAAGCTCGAGAGGCTGATGATTGTTTTCGATATAACGGAGAGAAAAAAAGGGAGAGAAATAAATAAATGAAAAATTTAAAATTATGGTAATATTGACAAATATTTCTCCAAGAGTGATGTAAAAAATGATCAGTGGTAATTGGGTTTCCGTTGGGTGAGCCGTATGTCGGACTATGCTATAATTAATGACGATGTGATCCATCAATTTGTGTATTCCTCGCTTTTATCCGCGGTTGAGAAAGAAAAAAAGAAAACGAAAAGAAAAGAAAAAAAAATCGTATTTTCGCAAAGAAATATGGTATATTATGGAAGTACATGTAAGAAGGTAATAAATGAAAAATGATGAATCAGCATCCCAGACGAATAACAGAGGAAGCAAGAAAAACTCATGAAAGAAAATAATTTTCCGTTATCTCGTTTAGACAGCACAGATATTGCACAGAAAAAATGATGTTCGTTGTTAGAATAATCAATCACAGCAAATTAACGAATCTGCACAAAATTTCAAATAATTTCCAATAACTGTGTAACGTGACGTAATGAAATTTTTGCGTATAGCGACCGTTTGTTCTGCTCATAAATTTTCTGCTTTGTTTCGTTTTGTCTTGCTCTTCTTCCGATCCCGCGTCGTGTGTCGGACTCTTCGGAATTCGTTTATCCCATCTCTATTTAACAACTTGTTATAAGTTTATATTTCCGGTAGAGGTGGTAAAAGAAGAAGGCGACAACGAAAGACTCGACAACTGAAGTTTAAAGTTGCGAAAAGACTTCTTATTTTCTGCTTTTGCGTGGCATTAACGAGTTCCTTTGCAATTAAATCCATGAAAATATAAAGTTAAAATATTTTTTCTCCTATTATCCTAGCTTTTGCAACTGTCGAGTTTGATGTAAAAAAGAAGAAAATGTTGCTCGCAAGTTCTTCTCTGTTTGTTATATCATGATTATTCTCTTATTGTTTTCTCTCCTACTTTTCTTTTTTCATTTCAAATCTTCATCCTCGCGATGAACAATGAAGATGAAAAAATCTGACAAGTTGAAGAGATAACAGTGTTAAAAATGGTAAAGTAATGATAATACCAGATAAATTTGCACACGAGCAAACGTCACGACGTTTTGTTCTTTCTTTTTCAATTTTCATTTCTTTTCTCAAATAACAAAAAGCGGGAAAAGAATGATCATTCATTCTATTATTTTCGACGTATTCCTAATTATGGTAGGTACAACCCTTGAAGAAATGATGAATTCATTTATTTTTCTTCTCACGACTTTGAATGAATGAATTAATGAGTCGATTAATCGATTGATTCATTACCTAATTACCTATCTATCGATCGTATCTACCAAATTAAACCTAATGACATAATCTAATCTTAATTTGAAGTGTTTAATTTATTACAATTACTTACTGGAATATAATAGACAGTTGAATGTATATTGAGGAGCAGAATAAGCCCATCTATATAAAACAAGCATCAGCATCCTCGCCATGCCACGCTACTGCACAGTGGACAAACAGTAGACAACACTTGATTGAATAAATTGTCATTTGTCAATTGCCAATTGTCAATAGTTAATCGTTATTATCTTGCCATTATCACCGCACTAGGCCTCCGCAGGACGACGTCAATTATAATACCCCAGTGATAGACAATAACATGTTGACACATTATAACTACATCCATCTAGTATAAAAAGAGTCTCGAGAGTGGACATTGTGACCAAATGAATGAATGAATGAATGAATGAATAGATGAATGAATGAATAAAGGAATGAATTAATTAGTAAACCTAAAGTAGTGTCTCGAAGCCTTGATCCTCACATTTCCTACGTATGAACATTCACGGATATAGATACCCATAAAATATATTCGTGCACGTTTATACATATATGCACCACCCATAAGAGAGGGCCACGAAATAGCTGTATTTGTTTTCTTCTTGGTCCCATTACAGAAACTTTCGGAGCAATGTAAGACGATACACCGTGCGCCGTAAGAATAACACTGAGAAGAACGATTGGCGCTATTCATCGTCGTACTAACGCGACTGAGATAACTTTCACGGAGATCTAATGGACGTGATTATGTAGGGAATTCGGAAAGTCCTCATGATCAGTTGAAGCGTTCGATAGGAGAAAATAATTATGATTATTAAGGATGGTTTTTTTTTTTTTTTTTCTGTTATTTGTTGTAGTGATTCCAATTCCCTACGAAGTACATTTCCGGAACAGTACTCTGTCTTTGCCGGTGCAGGGTGTACATATTCGTGCATATTGCTTGAAGAGAGTTTCTGGGCTGGCATCAAGAAAGAAAGATATTTCGATATATGTTTTCGCCCGCCCTAACGCAGGATATGAATATATACATACATGCCCCACGGAATTCCGTGGCGTATTTATGCTCCTGAGAGGTGATTCAAGGCCTAGAAATTCCAGCCTGCATCGCACAAAGGAAGAACATATCCACGATGTATGGAGGTTGCGTCATCGCTTTCCCCCAAAAATGCCAAATCCCTGAATCCCGAATCCCCAAATCTCCCAATCCCCCAATCTCCCTCTTTAGCCAGGCGAAGATCTCCACGAGCGGCTTTTGTGAAGAATCGGGAGGGCGTCTCGTCATAGTTACTGTGAAATATTTTCTGTCTCAGCCATGAGACGCGACTGAGTGCGAAAGTACTTTTTCCTCTTTGGTCTCCGCGCTGCGATCTTTTTCACCAATTGAAGGGTGACAGTACTTTCACCCGTGTCTAGTCAGCCTCGAGGCCATTGGCTCCGAATACAAGTATAAAAAAATAAGCGCGAAGCTTGCCAAATTAGTTACAACTGTACCAACGAGGAAAAGGCATAAGTTTCACACACTCAATCCGCACCGTATTCCCTTTTATACGAATCCCCTAAAGATTTACTTCCGAATCTAGATCATGTAATGAATAAGTGATATTGACTGAGATGATTATCAAAGTTCCATTTGACTTGTCGGAAGCATAAGAGAGAGAGAGAGAGAGAGAGAGAGAGAGAGAGAGAGAGAGAGAGAGAGAGAGAGAGAGAGAGAGAGAAAAACAGCGATTGCAAGGAAATTTGTTGGTTCAAGGCTCTTTTTTTCTCTATTTCGGGTGTCAAATTAACAGAACTTTGAAATTTCAATATCACATGTTTTAGCTGAGAACCCGAGATTAATAGTCATGCCCTGTCTCTGCTCGACAGAGCGAGAGACGGTGGAAAAGAGAGGGATAGAAAGAGAGAGAGAGGCAGAGATAGGGAGATAACGTATCTCAACAGCCGCGTTTCTGACCCTTACAAACTCGGGTAAATCTCGTTAACTAGAGAAATCTCAAAGTTACGCGTCACGCATACATAGCGAGGGGCTTCTCTGCGGCTGTGGTGGTAGTGGCTATTGAGATGCTGCCCAGTGTTCAGTTGCACGCGACGACAGCTGTATCTCAATATTCCTCAAGAATAGAGGTCAACTCTCCATTGTTCCTACGACAAGCCTATAGCTTTCGTGCTTAAGTGCTAACTGGTACACTCGACAATCGACAAGAAGAGAATGAGAATGAGAATGAGAATAAAATGAAAAAAGAAAATGAGATAGGTAGAGCAAACGATAAATACACTGGTTTGCAGATACACAGAAATGAAGCGATAGAATGTAGACCCCGTTCAATTCTCGTACGTGACACTGTATACTACATATAATTGCGAATAATACATTACTCTTGGCAGTTTCCTCTCCGCCGAAGTCTTTTCGTTTGCATTCATTTCTTATTTTGCAAAACATATGTTTCAGGGGTATATATGCGCGGGAAGCCCTGGTTCTTTAAACGTTTCATCCCCGAATGAAGTGGATTGACGATCGTATGAATGTAGGAACGAACAAATGTCCATGAATTGTTATGATTTTTAAAGGGTAAAAGGCACTACCGGTCATTAACATTGGCGACGTAATAATTCCTATCCTCAATTATCACTCGTTTACACTTCCGTCCCGTCCTCACCCTCGTCCTCGTACAGTGGTCCATTGGCAGATTTCTTCTTGGGTTTAGGGGGTGGTCGCGGCGGCACCTTGCGTCCTAGTGTACCACCGAGGAACGGTACGTCCATCTCATCCGATAACTTCGACGGCCACTCTGGCGCTCCCTCGGGAGCTGCCCTGTCAGTTGGACTGGTCGCGAGGATGTTTGGCGTACTTCGTTGTATCGAAGGATGATAGTGCGACGTCGGGGTGCCCGGCAAGGGTCTACCCCTCATCCCCGAGGGCTCGGGGCTCTTGTTGAGGGACAATACCGAGCTGCCGTCAGCCGTGGTTCTGAGTCCCAAATTATCATAGACAGGTTCAAGGCCGTCCGGAGACGTGGGGGGAGCACTGCTCCAGCTAGGAGCTCGTGGCCTCCTTGGAATTGTCACGTAACCATGTCGCGGCATTACTGGAGGTCCTGCGCTGTAAGGCGCTGCGCTACGATTATGGGGCAGAGTCTTAAAGTTTGCTGTGTAAGGTGTAGCGGTGCTGTTCGTTGGGCTGAAACTAGCCGGTTGTGATGGAAGCCTGGAACTGTCGGGTGCCGTTGATGCCTGGCTTGTTGGAGAAGCTCCACGACCACCGGAGAACGCTAAAAGATCCGGAGGATAAGGTCTGTAGGTTATACCGTGGGGTAGCGTACCGCCATCAAGTTCAGGGGTGGATCTCTCTCTGTCGTCATCCCCGACACCACCAGCTGCGTAAAGATGAAAATGAAACGTAAATAAATAAATAAATAGATAAAGAAAGAAATATGAGAAATGGGGCTGAGGTTTGTTATAATGGTAACGATACGGGATAATTTCTGAGCGATTGATGAAGGATGAAAATGTTTTTTTCTTTTTCTTTTGCAAGTTAGATCAGTGCGCTTCTTCGGGATCAGTCGATAACGGATTTTCGCGTAATAAAAGATGCGTACTGACCAAATACTGAGTCGTTGTCTAGGAGGGTTCGATTTAGTTCAGTCGTCTCGGTTCCATGCGAGGTCACTGAGGGCGCGGCCTCGTAACGTCTGGGCGGTTTCACCACCGGGTTAATAGCGGTGATCAGCGACTTTTCCTGTTCTCCAAGACCGTGGTGTTCCATAGCGTTAACGTCCGCGGTTTTTTCATCACGACGCGAACGACGACGTCGACAGAAGCACGCGCACACAACCATGGTTAGGAAAATCAGTAGTAAAAGTGCTGTAAGTCCTAGGCCAAGTGCCAGAGGTAGGCTTATTGCGGAATCGTTGTCTCTAACCATATCTCCAAGTACGTTCAACGAAATATTCCTTTCCTCCGAACCGCCGGGACTCCTCGCCTGGCAAACATATTCCCCCTTATCGGCAGGAGTAGCGTTTGGAATTGTGAGGTTGACCCAGTGTCCGCTATTCATGATAATATAGCCTTTTGGTTCACCGTTGTATCGCCGAGAGCCATTGTTCAATATTCTTGCCCGATACATCCACGTGACTTGGGGAAGGGGATCGCCCGAGACGTTGCAAGATAGCGTGACGTCACCGGGACCAACTTCCATCCTTGCCGATGGTCCGATGAAGAGTATCTCCGGACGGCATGCGAAATGGTCGCTTGGAATATCGTCCCACATTTTTGTTGCGAGATTAATAGGCAGTTCACAAGCTGTCGGCCTAGTGTATAATTTCATTAGCATTGTCCAATCGCGAAATTCCTTGAGATGACAGTCGCAGTTCCATGGGTTATCGCGCAAAGCAATACTCCCAAGGTTTGGAAGATCATCGAAGGTTCCCCGTTTCAAATTGCTCAACTTGTTCCAGCTCAATTCGAGAATCTTAAGTCCTGGGAGTTTGAAGAATGTCCTCTGGCCAATATGCTTCAGTCGGTTATACGAGATCTCAACCTTCTGAAGAAAGGTGAGATTGTGAAACAGGCCGTCTTCCAATCTCTCGATTCGATTTTCGTTCAAGAGCAAAACCCTCAACCTTAAAGTTTCGTGAAGCGTGCCTGGGTGCAGAGTCTTTATTTTATTCACCGAGAGATCTATTTCTATCACTAGTGTCAGTCCGTTGAAAGCCTTTGGGTGCACAGTCTCTATCCCACACTCTCGCAGTATCAGCTTATGCAGATTGTCTAATCCCACATCGTGAAAGGCGTCCTGCGGTATGTCTTTAAATCGGTTACCAGTTAGTTCGAGGTGCTGAATTTCTTGTGACAAAGAGTCAGGTATTTGTGTAATATTCTGCTTGATACACTCGGCGGTTTTTTTCCCCGAAACCCATTTGCACTTGCAGGGCAATTCACACTCTTGCCAACTTTCCTGGCCTCCGCAAACGGCCGCAGCTAGAAGTACGGTGATGAGTTTAAGGAGCGTCGAATCCATCGTTTTCTCTGAGCTGAAATCAAAAAAAAGAGGGAAGATCTGGTTATCACAAACAGTCCTCTGTGCCTCGAACTATATATAAAACGATGATATAAACGCGGCGCGCGATCCTGTGGCTGACGTGAGTACAAAGAGGCAAACGGAGCGAGAGAGAAATCCCAAGCTGCTCTTCGAGTCCCTGCTGGGGAAGGGAGAGAGAAACAGAGAGAGAGAGAGAGAGAGAGAGAGAGCTTCAGAAAATTTTCCAAGCTCAGACTTAAGCTACGGAGATTAGTTTAGATGGCCTCGAAAAAAGAGATGGTATTTCTCCAGGACTTGTATACAACGGGAGACGAAACTCGTGCGTTCCAAGAATAAATACAAAACGATACCTCGCTGAAAAGCCCCCTTTTTACCTAATTTTTTTTAGAGGTACCTAGATATTATCCAATTACGTCGAACTCTCTCTTTCGCCGTTACAGTTACGTAATACCTATCTCCAGGATAACGTCGTTGGAAAGTGTATATAAGTACATAGGTATCCTCGAGTAGAATTCTACGGATTGAGCATGTACGAACAATCCGATCAGCAAAAACGCACGTACCTACTTCCGGCCGGCCAATATCCGTCATTCCAGTTATTAGATGAAGTTATCCCATTCATGCGTTCCAAGAACATGATTACGCACAGCATCGATGGATGAAATGTATACCACATTACATCCATTAGGATACATGCCATACTCCTGGATCCTGGTTGGATTATCAACCATATCAATTAATCCATAGCAGCATCCCAAGACACGAGGAGACCAGGAAGGGGCATCGTGAAGAGGGAGAAATAAGAAAGGAAAAAGAAAGAACGAGGGATGAGAACCCAGAATCGTACGGAAGCTCATCGTCAGGCTTGCGCTGACCCGAGAAGTTGATGTCTTGTGGATCCTGAAATTCTCTTGTAACTCACTCTGGGACGTCGTAAAATTTGAGAAAACTCGACAAATCGATTTGCTGAACGAGTGATGGGGTTGGATGTTGAAGAGCCGCTCGTGTAAGTTTAAGAAACCTCCGAAAAGCTAGCTCAGAATGAGGAGAGGATAGGGTCCGGATAGTAAGTCCACCACGTGCTTTTATGGCTGATTATTTCATGTTTCTTGGCTGACAGTTGACCGAGCAGGTCTCATACCTGTTAAACTCAGGTCGCGACAAGATTCCCGAGGCAATGACCTCCCCGCACGCGATAACGTTTTAATTAAAGTTGACCAACGTAACGGTTCGCGGTTCGGGGATAACACAAAGAGGATCAGAACGCCGCGGGTGTATCACTGGGAGCACATTGGAATGAACGTTGCAAAAATGTCAATTACATCCCTAGTTAATTAGTCAGGTAATAATTCCACGTTGATAGTTTCGGAGCGTGACTAAGTAGAGAGTAGTGAACGACAATTCGTCAATAAAAAGGCAGTAACTATTAATCCTGTTCAACCGCCACAGTACCCACAATTAGTTGGAAAAAATGAATGTGTTATAAAGTGAATTGGGCGCGAGTGAAGTAGTGGTCATTCCCATAGAATTATGTAATAGTTTGATGGATGTCGAGGGATTTTTTTTTTTTACCACGTACTATAGCTATGGAAGTGGTATGATTTTTGTTTGTGATGTGTCACAGGGTGAAACGACCTAACCTGTAATCAATGGCAGGCTATGTAAAGCGGGACTAATTACACGTGAGCAGTAAAAATTCAATATGTAAATTAAAACATTCCTGTGTATACCTACATAGTATACACACGTGCCGTACGTACGAATTCGTTGTATCGCCCTCTAACACCGCGCGTTGATTCGGCGCGAAGCAATGGAAACAAAAGTGACATAGGGGACGTCGCTACCGTATGCCAGACAAAATTTGACGCTTCAGTGAAAAAGAGCATTAAAACTCGACGATAAAAATGATTGAGGTGTATGGCAGGGTAGGGTAGGGTAGGGTAGGGTAGGGTAGGGTAGGGTAGGGGAATCCAGGTCAATCAACGTAGGTTTAATGGAAAAAAATCACTCGACTTTCATGTCAAAGGTGATGAACGTTTGTCAAAAATAAAAACCTATCGCGATATTCTTTGATAACGGAAAATAGATAGGTGACCATTTGGATTATAAAACGTGAAATACTGATTGGAGAATTGATCTGAATTTCGTGCTACCACAAAGTTTGGAAATAAATGAACGACGGAGACGAAAAAGACCGTACAAACACAGATAGACCCGATTTCGGTGTGAAAAAGAAATCCACGGATTTAGGTTAGGACAAGGCGTGGAATAGAAGGAGCCGCTTACTCGGCTACCTCTCACCAGGTTGGTCTACTACTACGGCGAGCGTAACGACGACATTAAATTCGAAGTACTTGCTCGGAAATACAGGAAGCACGGAAGTCTGCACGGCGCTCCTTCCCCGTTTGGTAATCTCAAAATATGGCAAGCGACATTGGCAATTTAGGTTCCTATAATTTTGGTGTAGGACGAGAGAAGAGGATGTAGTATCGTAGTATAGTAGTATAGCAATATAGTCTCGAGTATAGTAGTATACCTCTTCCAGAGCGTTTGACCCAACGTGTCGCTAAAGTTAAATTAATATCAGGTCGTATCTACGGCTCACCTCCTCATTTTATTATTGTATTAAACCCTGTGGTTTTCTCCGCGTTCTCTGGCACGCGAATAAATTAATAATTGACGGTGCACCGGCGCGACGGTGGGCTATTCTCTATGCCGTGCCGGAGAGCAGCCTCTCATTCCTGTCACGAGATTGCAGCTCGACAAAATTTCAACGCTCTTATTGCTTCACGATGGAAATTAATAAACTGATAATTAGTTATTCGTGAATAATTTCTGTCCAATGATTCGATCCTCTACTAGAGATAGTTATCGGATCCGCAGGTAAAACGGGAAGACTATTCGGAAACATGAACATTTCTAGTCATGATCGTTGACACCGTAGAAAGATAGAGAAAAGCGGAAGAAGTTAAAAGGGCAAATGACATCCGAGCTCACCAAGGCCAGGGGTTCGAGTAAATAGAATTTTGTCGTACGCGGTGAAAAACGACTCCAAGCATACGAAATACAGTCGGGGTATATAAATTCGACCGAATGATCCTGGTGCGCCATTTTCCTTAAATTCCCTTTCTCCAATTCCGGCACCTGCCTTCGCATGTGATCGCGTTACACGTACAATTCAGGGGCGAATCGGAGATAGGTATACAAATACTCGGAAGTATTCACTACATATAACCTACTAGGTATACAAATGTCTGGATAATATCCAGGACGAATGTGAACGGACTTAAAACACGCGATGTTTGTTGTTGGAAAAGCGTACGTAAAACCCAGAGGTCTCTGAATCCACATCACCAACCACCAGGAGGAGCTTGCAGGATAATTCGCCAGTATTGACACAGTGCATTTATATCTGTTTGCCACTAGCAAATAGTTCTATACAAACAACCCGATTAGCCGGATTAAAGTTTTAAACTCTCATTTGTTTCAGATGACAGTAATCTATTCTATTAACTCCCGTTTACATCATTTCACTGCATTATAAAAAATGAGGAAATCCTCGTGTTCGCTTCCAGCGATATCTATTCCGTTCGTTGATAAAATTATCACGGAACAACCCGCCCTGTACATATCGTGTTTACACGAAGGGATATGTTGTTACGTAATTATACGCATATGAGCAACGTGGGTAGAAATGGACGTGCCTATGCGCATATTATTACGGCTTCTTCAAATGTAAATATCCTCGAGGTTGCATGACCTTTGTCACCAGGATTGTTTTGCTTACCTAAGATAGGTATCAAAGCAGACGAGGTAGATTGCGTTTTATTAATTACTCCGACTGTATTACGAGGGAGGGATAGACTAATTTTAATCGGTATTTACCCAAGCACTTACCTCTCTTGTCCGTTCCCTATGACAAAATAGTAATGCGGCGGTAGTGTGGTGTAGTATATGGTTTAGCTTATAGTATAGGATCGTTGGTAGGAAGCTTGAGATTCATTGAATAATTACCAGCGGCGAGCGCGTGCGTTCGGCGAAATAATAATTAAACGACAAAGTTTGTTCGTCGCTACGACTTGGCTAACGATCAGTAGAAATTATAGGTTCAGGGAACAGGGAAAACGAGATTATCTTAGAGTAACAACAACGGAAGAATGAGATTATTCGTTTTGTGGACAGGTATGTACGTTTGCTCGGGAGTTAGTGTGTTCCTTGAATATGATCAAAATTTCTCACCGATTATACTATAAGCCGGCGGATTTTCTCTCTTCGGTAGAAATATGATAAACCGATATCGTATGCATACTCACTGAGCATGAGACATGAAATTTCGTGATAGTACAGAAAACAAACAAAACTCTTCCGTGTACTGCAGTGTGTGAATTCACGAAAATATAAGAGAATCGCCGATAACTCTAGACTTAGAGAGCTCAGGGTAACAGGATCCAAAGTCTTATCTATAAACGGGAGGAAAGGCGGTAAAATGATCTGACGTAAAAGGATCAGAGCACGTCTGGCACGCCAACAAAAGGCTTTTTCTTCTCTGACCGCATTAATATTTATGAATACTTCATTGACTATTGATACGAAAAAAAAAAAACACACAAGAAAAAAAAAGGAGGAAGAAAGAATATGAAAACGGGCTTTAATTTTCGTTACCATATCCATTATTCAGTTATATGAGTTTGCGATATATTCCTCGATTATGTACCGAACCCCTGATAAAGTTCACACGAAAAATTATTGTCGAGATATAGTTTAACCTAAGCGAACGACAAATAATCATCAATCCCCATCTGCTGTTCTTCACGTTCCATGACGCTGCTTCGTGATATAAAAGAGAAAGAAAACAAAATAACGAAAGTGAAAGAAAAAAGAAGAAGAAAAATATATGTCGCGTGTCGCTTATCGCCTCCCCGCCACTTCACCATCCTACGCGCTGTCAACCCTTCCGCATAAGTTTCTGAAAGACGCTTAACCCCGAGACCAACTTGCTCTGTGCTACGTTACAAATCCAGAACACGGATCAGGGGTTCTTCCAACTTTACCAAATCCCTTTCTTATCAAAAGAATGTCAGAGTTTATCGATCTGTTAATCAAAACGGCAGAAGGGACTCGGTTCGATTTTTTAGAGAAGAGAAACAGAATGAGCAGAAGAAGAAGAAGAAGATGAAGAAGAGGGAAAGGGAGAGGGAGAGGGAGAGGGAGAGGGAGAGGGAGAGGGAGAGGGAAGAAAGGAACGTGAATTGAGTAACGTCCGTTATTCTAAATAGCATAGTCTGGAAGTGCGTGGTTGGATTTTCTGGTGGATCGATACCATTAAAATGAGATCCGCGTGGAAATAATTACGCAATATGTTAATTACTCAGGAATATATTACGCGGAAAGAGAAAAGAGGGGCTGAAACGGGTCGCGACTTCAACTACGAGTACAACTCCTGCGGGAGGTGGGTCGGGTGGTGGAGGGTTGCCTATCGTGACTGAAGGAGGGAGCGGCTTCCATCGGCTTCCAGACGGGGTGAGTACGGCGGGCCTACCTAGCTTCCCACCTACCTGCTGCCTACCAACCGGGCGCATCGACCGCAAGAACTCGACAATGCCTTGCTTGCCGCATCAAGTAAGAGAAGCCTAAACCCAACCCAACGGAACCCAACTCAGCTGAACTCAAGCTAAAACTGAACCGAAACTATAAACCTTGACAAACTGATCCAAACCCTCGTATCGAGCCTTGGCTTATCTCTACCCTAGTAAACACCCATGCGCGTATGATATCCCTACCTGCTGCAGCTGGGCTAGTGTCGAAGGAGATGATGGATCAGTTGGGAAAGGTGGACCACGCGATCTTTTTTTAAAATAGTTGATAAAAAATACCTTTCGGTCTAGTCTTAACATTTCCAACCAGAGTCACAGTATTCCATGAATATGTTAATCCGTTCTTGGTCAACACAGTTGGTACACTGTATGTATACATGCCGCTTCAGTAAACTCGACGTGGGTCACGTGTAAGCTACTACACTTGATGTGCGATATTCAGACCACTGGGTTAACCTCACACCCCGACTTCGTTCATCACCAAAGATCCTAGGGCCAGAAGATGTGGCGACGTCAAGACTCGAGGAAACCTGAGTCAGGTAGTAGAAGGGTTCAGAAAGGATTGCAGTACCCTGAATTTGGGAATTGCTAGGGTCAGAGTAAGTTGAGGAAATATGGACCACAAGACGAGACGGACCACTGCAAGGATCTCTCGGCATTTGCCTGTATACTGATTGTGCAGTAGGCGTCGAGCACGGAACTGTGGTTACATCTACGAGTAGGTACGTCCGTACGAGTATACATGTATAACTCGCTCACAAACGGTCGAAAAATCATTATTCCGAATGTGCTATACCAAACAGCGCAATTACCGTGACATTTGGCATTCGACTGTGTATCTCTGTACAGTTGAAATCTTGCGGTCGGTCTCTAACGCAACTTGAGGAATCGAGGAATCGGTGTAATAGATTCAAAGAATATAAGGGCAGTGGAAGTTTTCATTGAGTTTGTGGGTCACGATTACAGAACACAGGGAACGTAGTACATATAGAAGCTGCAGATACGCCGTGAAACAGGGCAAGGAAAATTGGTAGTCGAGCGCGGCACTGCAGGGGATCCCATGAAATTCACTTTTGTTCTAGTTTGGCGAGGCCGTTGTTCGTGAGATTATTCTATGCAGCTAAACCTGGGGATGTATGTACCTCGTTACCTGCAGCGGTACGTACTTGTGTGCCCACCCACAGGAAAATGCCTGAGCGTAAAAAGAAGAATGAACAAACTTTTACCCTCCTCCTTGAAAATTAGTCACTGACAATGAGTCCCGACTTTCTACTGTGGAGTATAAAGCGTAACGACGATGTTTATCTGTACGACAATGTGCTGCGTGAAATTGCATAATATAATGCTTCATACACTGTATGTATGCATGTATGTACGTTGAATACGTGTATATATGTTATATGCAGTGAAAATTCTTAACGACCATACACTCCGGCTGCTAGACAAATCTAGTGCGCTTGCGCGATTTTTCAACCTCAGCTGTTTCTCATGTGTACCAACTGTCGAAAATATGAGATTTCAACACGACAGACAAGTCTGACAGATCGCTGCGATGTATCTAATCTTCAGCAGGCCAAGTTCACCCGTCAGAATATTCAAGGTTAGACACATCGCAGCGACCTGTTCGTGTTTTCGAAATTGTTGGTCGGAATTACAAACAGCTGAAGTCGAAAAATCGGTCAAACGCACTGGATTTGTCTAGCGGACGGAGCGTATGGTCGTTAGGAATTCTCACTGTATACAACGTCGCCAAAAACGACATGCGAAATTGAGTATGTATTTATATACATATAGGAAATAGAAGGAGGGTAGCAGCAGCAGCAGTAGGTTTTTGTGGTCGTTAAATAAATGTTCAAGTTTCCGTAAAGAACGTTAGGCTTGTGTTATACAGTAACTACGTACTACCTTCCTAAAGCAAAATCGTAAAGTATCTACCGAACGACTGAACGAATCGTTAGGGTGCGATGTTGATGACGGTGAAGTGAAAAAAAAGTCTTCAAGTCACGCGGGTGAAAGTTGAAATTCAAATTTCTACGCGTATACGCGTGTGTCACACACAGGGAGAATTCCTAACGTCTGAACACTAGTCGAGGAGCGTTGAGGTCGCCGCAAGCCCAAAACGGCGATTGTTTCAGTGATTTCTGATTTTCTGATTGGCTAAAAACGGCAAAAAATTGACGACGCAGATTTCGCGGCCGCCTAAACGCTACCCCCGAGTGTTCGGACGTCAGTAATTTCACCCTGTATGTATAGCTATAAATACATAAATCAAGGAGCTTTGGCATATCTTGATCATGTGATTAGAATGTCGTAATTCCTTTGGGTAATACGATTCATATCTTTTTATATAACTTTCGACGAACGGGAACGAGCTCAACGAAAACCTACCACCGAACTCTGTATACTTGCTGACTGGCTCGGACAAAACGAATCGAAACTTCTTTGGCAAGTGCTATGCGATCGTCGTATTGATTCGTTTGCTCGAAGAACGTACCGCGACTTCTCCCAAGGTGGGACCCACGAAGCCAATAATATCAGTTCGATCGCGACGAGCCGACGAGGCACGACAAAAAGGTTAATGGTGCCAACTCTGGCGGGTCGAGGGAAAAGAAATAGATATAATACTATATACTGTACGTATATGTACATACATCCGAAAATATCCACGCCGAAAAGGAGAAAAAGAGGGAGAAAAAGTGTTGGGATAAGTTCTTCGCCTTTTCCTTCTCAATTCAAATGGACCACCGCCAATCGCCTGCCACCGGAAAGCTTTCAGATCAAGATTAAGCTCCGGATATAAATCCCCGAGATTTGATTTCCCCCGGAAATCAATATCGGCTACATATTATGATCAGAAATTGACCTGCAACTTTGTCATTGAACAGCACCAACCTATACCCAAGATCGCGGAGGCGAACGTA
Source organism: Phymatocera aterrima (assembly GCA_963170745.1). Classification (NCBI taxonomy): domain Eukaryota; kingdom Metazoa; phylum Arthropoda; class Insecta; order Hymenoptera; family Tenthredinidae; genus Phymatocera; species Phymatocera aterrima. The sequence continues at coordinate 3,180,761 of OY720668.1, forward strand.
GCCGCGTAGTTGAAGGAAAATTTCAACTTATTTGCACCTCGGCGCGGAAATTCTGGAGGAGCTTTTCCTCTGGGAAAGACAGGCTGTGAGACAGACGACATCGTCCCTCCAGGGATATCCAGCTCTACTACTTTTCCACGCCGAAGAGACCGTGATGCATATAGTTATTCCAACGAAACACTCTGGAGAAGTCTAGGGCGGGAAATGGAACAGCTGTTTTTTAGCTGGTAGTTACCCGGTTGAAAATGCCCCCGTTGGAAAAGCAACCTTTCGGTCACGGCAGCTACTACTCCTACCGCAATGAGTTTCTCTTCATCATGAGTGCGCGGTATCGCAGGGTAAATCCAAGCATTCACATGCTTTCGAATGAATTTGTTGGCAGTGTAAAACTATAGCGAACCCCGCAGTATTCTTCTCAGGGAATTTATCCGCGGGGATGAGGTTTCTATTTGTGCATTTAGAGTTTATGAAACTTCCGAACCCCGAATACATAAGTCTCATATATAATAGGTTAGCATCGGTTACATTGATGCTGAGTTTGCCATCCGGACATTCTTTCCCTTCGTAACGTGTGTGTCGACCGAGCCTAAGCACACTCCGTTAATGTTTCACGCACGGGGCATTTACTGAGTTGATCAGCCCCCTTCCACCCTCCCCCAACCCCTGCCCCTCTCGCTCTCTCTTACTCTAGTTCAGTGTCTCTCTCTCTCTCTCTCTCACTCTCTCTCTCTCTCTCTCTCTCTCTCTCTCTCTCTCTCTCTCTCTCTCTCTCTCTTTCTTTCTCTCTCTCTCTCTCTCTTACCACTATCCAAATGAATTCTACGCCTGGGAATATAAATATTAGTACTGGTGAAAACGGAAGGCAGTCTTTTCACCCGGAGTAAAATGCCTGTTTCGAGATTTGCGCTGCTTGTGGTTTTGTACGACCCTTGAACGACGACGAGGGTCCGCAGGATGTGCGCAGGGATAAACCTCAGCATCCCTGGTCGTCCTCCTCCTCCTCCTTCCCTTCTCTATTTACAATCCCAAGCTAATTATAGGTTCTTTCCGATGTCCCATGAGGCGACGGTAGGATAAAAAGAGAAAGATTGCTTCACTTTATTCATGAATAGGTATAAAGTAAGTGTAAGTATATAAGGCGCTCCGCTGCTACGTCTACTAAATGCGGTTGGGAGAGGCGGGGCGGGGATGGGTGTGGAATATTTTCTCAAACTTTTCCTTTAATTGATACTAAAGGAGGCACAGCGCCTAGATATAATACAGAAATTATTGGAAAAGTTAAAGGGAAGTTTGGTAGCCAAGTTATGAATGGTTAAATATGATAATGGGGCAAGTACACAATGGCAAACTTGGGGATATCGGAATTGAGAATTTTTAACGTTACTCGTCGAGGTGTGTATACCTGTACCCACAACCGGAGTGGTAGATATGCCTATAATCATACTTTTTTAAAGACATTAACGAGGAAATTGATAAATGTTTAAACATCACGTCAAACGACCCTTCTTTTTTCTCCGTTTCTTCTTCTTCTTCTTCTTCTTCTTCTTCGTCGTTTTCCTCCCTAACCAACTACGGAACTAAACGCTACCCATATCCGCGTACATCACGATGTATATCCGACGTTACAAGTCATCTCCGGAACTTGCGAGCCACTCGAGTGTCTTACGTAGAAGAGATGTTTACGTATCTACTTATCGAAAGTGGTTTCTCCCCTCTATCTCTCTCTATCTTACTCCCCGTGTAGTAAATTCGCTATATATTATATATATATATATATATATATATACAGTACCTAGACAGTATATATATTTATTATTTATGTAACATATATTTATGTATTGCATATCTATTTATGTACGTACGTGCCTACTACCGCCCACACAATACATGTATATACATATATGAACGTATACTTGCGGGCAGCTCGAACTTTTATTTACCCACGGGAAATTACCATTTTAAGTACCACGTCGTGTAGTTAGCAACGACGGCGAGGATCGGTCGATGGACACGCTGCTGCTACCCTGCCCCCCCCCCCCCCCCCCCTCCGGCCTTTACGGCTAATAATTACAGTTATAAACGTTCCGCGCACTTATGCGAAGCTCAAATTTTTATCTAAACCGATAATAAGAAATTATCACATCGGTGAAGGTAGTTAATTATGAATAATTTATACCGTAAACCACGCCGCGTAGGTTATCTGGATGAGTTTCCGCATTGTTGGAGTATCAACAGTTTTTGGTCTCTTGTCACGTAGATGGAAAGAGTTAAGGGGTAGGTATAGTTCCTGATTACTTTCACCCAACTATATTTATATACATACGTTTACTGTATCCGCGATTAAGAATTCCAGAAGCAACCACCGCCATCGTACAATAAGGAGCTCTGGAGTGTAATCTTTGCATTTTTCTCTGAACGTTATTTACCCCGGAGGAATTGCGATTGCTAACAAAGGATTTCGCCAAGTAAAACAGAGAGAATGAGGGAAAGAAAAATACGGAACAAAAAGGAACGAAACCTCTGAATTCATATCTTATAACGGTATAAAAAACAAAATTCGTGTTGTTGGTCGCGGTATTCGATGTAAGAACCGAAAACGAAAAACCGTGAGTGCCGAAGATCATTTATAATGGCAATACGGCAAAGTATAGTATATCTACCTCGTTCATTTGCTTTTCACGACTGAAAGTGATTTTGCGATAGGGAACGTCGTTGTTTTTTTTTCCCCCTGTAAAATGGCAATAGTGGCCCGCGAGTTTTGAGATTAGTCAAAGTCTCGCTCGCCCATACTAGGCACGTAGAAAAGCACATAAATGCAGCATGGACCTTCTAGGTGGTACATGGGTACATTGTGAGGACTAAGTAACCGGAAGATGGAAAATTGGTATTGGATTTTTCGCCTGCGTACACCGTTACTGTACATAAAGAGGATCAGGGGTTATATATCTAGCAATCAACCCATTAGCGGTGCCCGACCACCACCTCCGCCAGTTCATTCTTATAATTCATCATCATTATTGGCGTTCTTATAACCAGACAGGAGATGGCGAAAAGAGTGAGGCTCGGGCTCACGGCGAGCACTTTTTTTGCTCCTGTTTTTCCCCGCAATCTATCTTCAGTTTCCTCACCTCTGGCTAGAGGAACTGAGGTATTATTATGATCATTTTCACAGATTTTCCACTTTTTTTCTTCTCTATCTCAATTCGTTCTGCGGTCACGTCACGATCATGCCGATACCCGTTCTCGTGTTACGCTATCTTTCGATTCGAAAATTTTCCTCCCACATTTCAAAATCAAACGCATGAGCGCTTGGATGCGTTTTGGATTTCATGCGAATAGGCGTAAAGCTCATCAATCATAGACTTTACAATGCTGTTCGCGTGTCACGCGTTGTTAGCTCGTCAGAGCGATTTAGACAGGTGAGCCAATCGTCGACGAGCGACCGACTAAAAGGCAACCCGCGCAGCTCGACTCGATTCAAAGCGACGCGGCGTGACGATTGCCTCTTGCTCGGTGAGTCTGCGATGCCGCGATATTGTTCTGTTAAATGATGTATAACGGTATAACTGTACGAACTCGCGCCATGAGCAAGCGATAATTTCATGATCATTGTATGCGTTGCGTGATCTGCGTTACTATATAGTTTCGTAAAGCCTAATCTATGACGATGTACATGCGCGTACATGCGTCGATACATTGAAAAATCGATATGTGTATACCTATATAAGTACAAACTATCGATGGATGGATTTAGTGAGCCCAGAAGCCGAGAGGTATGACAATTTATAACGAGGAAACTCTACAAGGGAGTGACTGAATATTAGAACCCCTCTGCCCTCTGTCCGCCAACAATCGGCAAGCTCTATTCCATTGGAACCACTCTATAAGTTCGCTTCTAAGTAACTTTCGTCATAAATGAAGATGGGAGGAAAGGTAGGTATAAGGTATGCGACGAATCTGCGGTTCACATGTCGAGCGCTAACGAAATTATACAGTTTGTACTCCCACCGCTAACGAGATTGCTACTCTTAGCAAATTGCTCAACTTGATAAGCTGCCATTTATGCTTGATATATACCTGTATATCTGGATGTATACGTATGCCGTATGTTCCAGCCCAGATTTTGTAACAGCAAATTGGAATTCGGCTACAACAATCCAAGATGGAAGAGAAATTATCTGACCCTATGCAATTAAATGAGCGCCGATTTTCGGAAGCTGTTGAGACGTATTAACACCGATCTTTTGAACACTCGAGTCACGATCGGATCAATTATTCTCGATCGTATTGACAAGATGGACAATTATGCGTTTGCAATGCCCACATCGGTCTGGATAGAAAAATGAATTGTAAAATCGGCATTGATCTTGTGGGCGAAACAATGCGTTCATTTTCGGAACTACGGAAGAACGAATCATTCCTCCTCAAAGCAGAACAGTTAAGACAGTTATTTCATGATCGATAGATCCCTATCCGCCATGTGATAATTCACATCTTGCCTAAATGTAACATGAAATCGTGAATAGAAAGCTTGAAGGTAGGTAGGTATAGTATAATACCGCGGCTACCAGCAATTTAGGGAATAACCATAGAAACTCTCCATCCCGCCCCCCGAGCATAGAGAAAGAGAAAGAGCGAGAGAGTCCGTGTAGCTGGCAATGGCTCGCCTACCGCACAGGTGCCTCTGGAGAGCTCACGTTTAGCTATTAATACGGATACCATGTCGATACACACCTGCCGGCTGTCCCTCGGGATATACCGGGGTGTACGCTACCCTCAACCCGGTACGAAGTACATATACATACGTATACACATATATATGTATACAATATTTAGTCTTCGGGGTTGGCGCGAGGTTGAGGGCAAACGGTCGAAAATTTAAAACGTCACAGCAGTTTGCCGAGAAAAAAAACTCAGAGCAACATCGAACCGCGGAATTTAATATTCAGTGGAAATGATGTGACCCTGGTTTCTATTGAGGATACGATTCGGAAAAATTGTCCACATCTCGCGGTTGTTCAAAATGAGAATACACCTAATTAATACTCACGAGGATGTATTATTTGTACGATGGTACCTATCTACATTCTCATACGCCTGCCGTCAGTAGATATATTTTGAAGCAAAGTAAAGTCAAGAGAAGAGTGTAACGAAAACCAATCCGTACAACGAGTATGATGGATGCCCCGAAGGAATATCTGTTGAAGTCAGGAAAATCGTATCTACAACGTGTGCGGTTCATAGTATTTCAATATCGAAGTACATCTAATAGTTCTTCTGCGTGCCGCCGCGCCGTGTTCAATAGAGCAAAACTTGCAGCGTTTCGGTGGCTTGTCAACTTTGCTCAAATCTCCGCTGTACGTATGTGTATACGAGTATATATGTATGTACGTACCTATGAACGAGCATGCATGTAATCCGCGTACGTCTATCTATACCTATAAGTTCACGTTGAAAGGATTGCATAAACTTTTCGAATAACACCGCAGCTCCTATAAATCAGACGCGCAAAATTCCCGGCGCACGGAGTTTACTTTGCTTATGTATGTATATTGTCAGGAGTAAGCATATTACCTATACTCTATAGGATTGTTCAAACGTTCAGTGAAACTTTTGAAAATCAACGAAATACTTGCAGTCTATTGATTCAGAAGCTATCCTCTCTTTTCGCCATAGCAGCCGAGAATTGGTAAGAAAAGCTTTCAGATACGTAAAAATAAAATATTCTCGATACGGAATATATCTCGGTTGCCACTTCAATTTCGCACTTTTTTTCTACTCTGCTCACAAAAATGCATCGACGAAAGAAAGAATTATTAAAAAAAAAAAAAAAACAATTTCCTTCTACAGTTTCGCCGGTTGCATTAGCTCGAGCAGTTGAACCACAATTTAGTTCCAGCCCTCCACTTTTCTTTTTTCTTTTATTTTTCTTTTTCTCTTTTCGTTCTTCCATAACGGCGACGTTTTTAACCGACAATAAATGATACGGAATGAAAATAAAAAAAAATATAATAATAATAAAACGCGCAACGTTTCACCGCATATCCACCGTACTGTAACAATGTTAAAGTATAGGAGAACTTGAGAACTTGAGAACTTGATTGTCCCTGCAGTGTTCCACACACATAACACATGTGTCAACTTGGAAATGTTTCACTGCTTTCACGCATGCGCCTTATTTTCGTTCCGTTTATTTCCTCTCTCTCTCTTCCCCTCTCTCTTTTCGTTCTCCCTGTTATTTGTTTCGAATTCCCGGTGATTTTTCAAGCGGAACAAGTAAGAGCCTAGATATAAATGGCATATCAACTACGTAATAATTATGAAGGGAATACTGCGACAATGGATTGAGAGATAATGGGAATGCCGTCAAGGAGTATTTTGCTAGGAACTCCAGCATTCTCGAGGCTAAGGGCGCGGGACGGGGGAGGGATTTTGCGGGTTGGGTGATCATAGACAAAGAGGGAGGCGTTATATTCTCATTTCTTGGGGAACCCGAGCGATGGATCATAGGTATGAAAGTACTTTGTCAGAGAGTCCCCGAGCGCAAGAATTCCTCCGCAAAGCATAGATAGCCGGACTAAGATCGGTCGAGGTCGAACCTTGAGACGGATCCATATGTCTTCGAAACGACCTGAAGTTGGCCAAAGGTTGCCGGACTCACCCGTTTTACTGATACGAGATAAAAGAAGAAGCGTCCCGTCTGAGCCGTCTTTGTCACCTTAAAACGAAAGGGGATCGCCTGTTTCTGAAACGTCCATTTCACTTTTGAGACTGAAAACCGCGTTTTGAACTAACCGCTGTGTTCTTTTCTCTTCTCTCGCTGTTAAATTTTTACCCGCTCTACTTTTTTACTTCTTCATTCTCTCAATATCGCGCTCTCGTGCTTTTCCTATTTTTTCTTTCTTTCTTTTTCGTTCTTTTCCCTCTGAAATGCGGCTACGCTCGGTTAGAGTCGGGCATTTTCTAGCTCTGCTATTCCCATCCACAACCCCACACCTCTCTAACGCCTTACTTCCATCTTGTGCCTTGGAAAACCCCGTGAGATTTACGACAGGCTCTCAATAGCTTCGAACAGCCATTCGAATGGTGTCAAGCCGCGAGTAAATTCTACACATTTTTGAAAGTAACACGTATAAACGCCTCAACGAATTACACCGAGGCTCACGTGGCCCTGACGTAGACGTACCAATTTGAGTCTTCGAGATCCAGACATTGTGCGAACTGCTTCTAAAGCTGTATAAGTCGGAGTATTGACCCGGGAAATTTGAATTGAGAACATTCAGTTCCGCGGCGTTACAGTTTGGGAGACTTCGTATATGAGTTGATTTTCATTTCCGTTTGTTCTTCGGTTCGTATATTTCAACGATGTGAGAAATTGGAAAGCAATCGGTGGAATAGTTTTCGTATTTTTTTTTACATATAACCTAAAAAGAAGCGACTCTCTTCAAGCCTCGAGAAAGACTCGCGGAACCGAAAACTAGCGGACCGAGTGTAATTCGGAGCCGAATTCGAAGAGTGCCAGAAGCAAAGTGAAATGTAAGAATTCCGGAACTAGGTTGAAAAATAAATAGCTATGGCGAATATCGAGGATAGCAGAAAACGAACTTCAACGCCGGTGGTTTTTCACTCACCGTTTCCTGTCACAGCTGGATTGCTAACTCAGCTAACTCTCCAAAATCGTTGATCCTGTGAAAATGAACATGGAATTAATACGAGAGCTCAAGCATATAATATAATAATTATAAGACAGGTTAAAATATCGCTGGATCAGAGCACAGAAGTTGAAATAGAAATGGCACATAGTTCAGAGCTCGTTATTCGAAAATGCAAAATTAGCTGCGGTATCTCTCGTGCGTTGTTGTACAGCAAAGTTTCACGGATATAACTACATATATACAACAATGTTGAACTATTCGCATCGTGAACAATTGACGCGTAAGCGAGCGTCCTCCATCCAGCAGACCGTGGATGATATACGACGTCAATAATTAATTACAAAATAGATAATTAATAAAGAGGCGTAATTACGGCCGAGGTAGCTGGTGGCAGCAGGTCATAATAATACCGTAGCCTACATGAATAATTATTTCATGTACTGTATTCTGTGAATTAGATACTGCAGTTTTTTGACATTGACATAGTATCGGTGGCGTCGCTCCATCGTCGAAGAATCGAGTTTGAAAAAGTAAAATTATACGAAATCACAGTTATTATACTTTTCGTCGAATCTAACAATAAAACTGAAAGCATTTGTATTACGGGGATGGAGAAATGCCCCAGCTTCCATCTGGAATTCCATTGCTACGAGGGTTGGTAAAAGTAAATCGGACTCATTTGATTAGAAGGTTCATTTCAGTGTCCGAGAATTGAAGCTGCCGACCATCAGCGTTCGGGTCGGTTGGATATCGGATTGTCTGAACGACGTAATCACGACACCTAACTGGAACTGGTAGGTGATTTGAGGAAATCTTGTAACATGCCCCGAGGCGACCATTTCAGGGGCCAGCGTCCTTGATTTGTCCAAAAAAATAAACGATCGTCTATTCTATTTGACAAAGAGTTTGTGATCGAAGTGGTTAAGGCTCGGTGGTGGAAGAAGAGAAATGCTGGAATAGAGGAACAAGAAATGAAGAACGGAAAACGATATTCCACGTCTACGAAGGAGCTTTCATTTCTAATTTTTTAGTTCCACAGATTTCAATCCATAATAACCTCAACTCTTCTGAAATTACACGACGCGGAGTATCGTCGAGGCTTGCAATTTATGCAATTCGTTTTACCACCGCACAAGTTCCCTGCGATGCATCATTTCTATGTTTTGGCTTGTTAATTTCACTCGGTATTTTTTCGTTAAAAGAGTAAAGCTACTACAGACTATTCTACACTCACTAAAGTTAGCACCCTAGACCTACGCCCCTGGCAGTCTAGAATCCTTCCAGCGAGTATAAGACAAATTAAATGCCAAAAATACAAAAGACGACGAGGGTTAAAGCCGAGACGTAGTTTGACTCTGCTTGGGTCGGTTTGGTGGCTAAAAAGGGTCGGGATTCTTCTTGGATTATAGGCTAAGGTGTACGGGCGAAACGACACGAGATGTTTCGGAGGCTGAGAAAATGGTGGCGAAGGGATTACAACACGCTTTCAACAGCCACCCCTTAATGTTTCTTCTTTGACGCCTCAGAACTTGCGGCTGTTCGCCCCCCCCCCCCCCCCCCCCCCCCCCGCCCCCAGTCCTGCTTCGCGTACGTAGATATAGTACTACGTACACCTTTACCTTTGTGATACGTAAATAAATTAATGCATAGAAGCCAAGAGGTAGTGCAAAGACGTTGATCAGAATAAACGAGTATACTAATTAATAGGATAATGGCAAATAATGGTAAGAGGAGGAGTACCCGAGTCTTCATTCGTCAATTAGCTGGAGTCAGAGGATTGCGTAATAACATCGAATGTACATAGTTGAAGATATACATAAGAGGACATAAATTTGTCCATTCCGCGTTATTCGCTCTCACTCCGAATGATTTTTGCATGGATTTAATATTCTCTGGGCTTCAATTAGGGCCCGAATCCAAAATAAGCCTAATACATCACGAAAGCTCTGCGTGAGTTCACGCTCGGAGATGGGGCACATAGTTCATCCGTGAAGATAACCGAGTTTTAAAGCGGACGGCGACTGTTTTGAGGCACTTGATCCGCGCGAAGGAGAAGACGGATAGGTAAAGTAGACGAGTGAACATTTATAATGCACGTTTTCTTGGCTGTAAATTTATTTAGATGTAAGCTTTTGTCTTCTTCTCTCTTCACGTGCCATTTCTCGAGACGAGTGTAAGATCCGTGGTAAGCCGAGCGCGAGAGTGGCTTAACTCTGATTTATCCGAAATTCATGGATTTCAAGTTTAAACTTCTGTACGCGTACCTGCGAGCTACTGAATGCTTACACCGCGGAACTGATATTTATGTGTAGAAATAAATAGCCACCTTTATATACTCGCTCGGAAAACCAATGCTCGAATAACTAACAACGCAGATTCAGATTCAGACATCCATTTACGGTATTTAAACTGCAGATTCGAAGCGTAAAGCTTTACCATGTAGGTACATTTCCGCACGCGTCCAGCCGAGCTGCGAGGTTCGTTTTGAAACTCAATCTCTCTCACTCACTCTCTCTCTCTCTTTCTGTTAGGAAATATTCGTCAATTCCGCCAGAAATGAGATTATTTCATAATGGCAAACATAACTGAACTTCAGTATCAGAGAGAAAAAGGAATAGCAAATGTATTGCCGGAAAGGAAGAAAAAAGAATTAGGTACATACCTACGCCGCGGCGTTATTCCTACCGCTTCAAGGGCTCAACTATTATTCCAATATGTTCTGAGTACGTGGAATACACATCGTTCTAGGGGTCAGCATATTCCACAAAACCGGTGTGGGTATAAGTATGCGAGAAATGGTATGAGGTTGCCTTTTCCATAGGTTGACCAGAGGCTAGACGCCGCCGCGGCCGACTCCCTTGCGGGCACGCGTCGTCGGAGTGACATGAATAAATCTGTCGTGATTCAATCACATTTTGAAAACGGTGCATTCGTGCTCGGCATACAGGACGACGATCTCCTCTACTCTCTCTCTATCGCTCTTCATGCGGTCTACGGTTATAACGTAAGGTTTATACACCGTGTAAGTGACCGCCAGCCTCCTACCTCCTACCTCCCTCTCGTCCTTTCCTCGAGGGATTCACCGTGCTAATTCGAGCAGGATGGCAACCCTCGTACCCTGGACACTCAGTAGTAGATTACCTATACATAGTCATAACGAAAATGGCACCAGCCCGTCCTTCGAGGAATCGTGATATAGTAGATAACAGTGGTACAGTAGAGATATGTGCCGTGTGGATCATCGAAGAAGCAATTGCAAATCACAGTGGAGCCATGAATACTTATATTGTACAGGACTGCATTCACAAAATACACTGCAAAGTACGAACAAAGAAGGAGCATGGAAGAAAGTTCTTTATAGCCTTTGGGAGGTGCACCTAGGGCTGTACCAGAAGTTGTATATCCCTCGATGTACATACGTATACCTATACGTAGGTGGGAACAGAGGTCGTTCATAGGCGTCTAACTCGTGGTCACGTTCACCGCGAGCACCTAGAGCCCCTCGAGTGAGCCGAGAGCGGAGAATCTACTGTTGGATACACGGCCACAGACTACGAGCCAGTCTGAATTTGCATAATTAGGGCTATCAAGGGCGTACATAAAACCTTAAGGCGGGAAGTGAGACGGCGCGAAGCGCGAGAGTGGCGTGTTCGCGTAGGTGGATATACCTACGTGAATTCGATTATAGACATCTTTTACGATTACCAAAAATCGTGAAAAGAAGCAGTTCGTCGTCGCGTTCGGGTTCGACGGAAGTTATTGAATTAATTTCGCAGGCTCAGGGATCAAGTGAAAATTTCAAGCAAAATCACTCCACCGTCAAATTTGAGCACCCGTGAATTAGTTTGTTCTGTTTCTCTCTTATTCTTCATTGCCTTTCATACATTCGGCAAATCGCGGTGAAATTTATTAGGATCATATAATATGCAAGAGCCTCTTCTCCTTCGTGGCCAGAGATATATAAATGTATGCGCTGTACAATTTCATTTCTCTAATTTGTCCGAAGCTCTCCATATCCCGAGCAGTTCCTTCTTTTTCTTTCAATTCCGAACCGCGGAGGTGGATTACGCCGTTGCTCTCTACGCTAGTATAGCTATACGCTCCGTGCAGAATCCTTCTAATTCTTGGAGGCCGTTTTTCGAACCGAAAAGTGGGAAACCGCCGCGTTGTGTTAAACGCTCACACATGCTTACACGTTGAAATAGTACACGAGATCACGAACCCTCCTCCTCGCTCCTTTGACCGACAGACTCCACACGTACGCATTATTCTTGCATGCAACGATATGAAATAGAATAAACATAAATCGGGGATGTATGCAGTGACTTTGGCGATCCATCCGCTGATTTTTGACTCCTGTAAAGCACAGTATCTATGCTATGTGGAGCACAGTATATACCTAGATTCGCATGTTTCTTTATCCATATTACTCGCTCGTTGTGATACATACGCACGGAAAGATAATTAAAAATTAATCGAGACGGATGTGTACAAAATTTGGTCTGGGTCAGTGTGATGTATAACTACAGTTAAATACACGTTAGCAGTATATACAGCCGTTTCGCAGGGTTGAGGGTGAAATAGTCAGTGCGAAAGGTCCATTAAAGCGGCGATATATCCAAGTTGCAGTCGCTAATGTGTCGGGGCCCTCCGATAAGGCTTCGGTATAAAATGCAGGGTGATTTTTTTGCACTTTGGACTATTAGTAATATTTATAACTAGTCGTTCCGACCACCCTTCGTCGCATCGAGCAGGCGGAGTACAGTGGCTGCTGTTAACTTCGTGTAAAGAGAGACGAAAAGCCTGCTAATTGCGCCCGTTCCTAAAACCCATTAATATTTCCTCACCCGCGGCCAATGAGCGGTGGAAAAAGAAACAGAGGCGAAGAAAAATAAGCAAATGGAATGAACGTAATCGACGAATTGGAAGAACTGAGAAAGGATTACCCTTCGTGCATGGGTGTACGTACTGCACATGTAGGTACGTATGCGTAGAAATGACAGATACGCTCTTATAGCAGAGAGCGAAGTATTTCAAGAACAGAGAATTAATATCTCCATAATTAATTAAACCGCGGACCTGAGGTATTCCCATAAGTTCTCTGATTATGGAAGGTACGATGTCTATTTAATTGCGACCAGGGCGAGAGGAGGCCTGTCCCTCCACATGTCGTCAGTCTGTCAACGTTATAACTTTGCGGGAATCCTTGGCGCTTCTGAGGTAGCTATATATAGCCGCCAGTCGAATGAGTTTAACCCCGGGGCGAAAATGAACGGTGAAAATTCGAGTTCAAGTATAATATGTCCCCGGAGCGAAGGATGAGTTATTTCGCCCGACGATTCCGAGCGTGAGAGAGCGAATCTTGAAACTGCAGGTTGGCATGGAATCTGTGTATACGAAATACCTACCCCGCTGAGAATTATTTGCAAGATACGAAGAACCAGGTACCTACCTACTCTGCGGGGGTGAAGCCATTATATATAACAACAAAGCTTCATATTTCATAAAATCTCTCAGCGGATTTCGCGACCCCCCTTTCTATCCGCTTTGTCTTTACGACAATGTCTGTTATAGTTAACGGAAGGGTTTAAGCACTGATCTTCTCGCTATGAGAAATTGTATTACGTAGGTTCGTAGAGCGACGGAATTCTGAACCTTTCGGCGCAATGGCAGCATGTATACTAGCAGCAAATGGGTTTGCGTTGGTCTGAGTAACAACGGATTGCCAAAGCGGCGTTAATTTTCTATACACTATAACAATTCAACGAGAGGAGCGACCCGGAAGAACATTGCTATACACGGGTCCACGTCGCCTCTCTCTCTCTCCCCCACTGCGGTTATTTTCTCGAACACTTACGTATTTTCTTCCTCTTCATTTTCATTCCCGCGATTCAATTCTGTCTGTTAGTATACAGGGAGACCGAGTTTTAGTACTTGAAAGGCGCACATAAAGATTGAACGAGAAATTTTATTCATCAAACTATTATTCATTTTTCCGGTAAAATAAAAACTTTCGTCGTCTTCTTTCTGCCTTTCTCCGTTTCCTTTTTCCCTCTCGTTGTTTCGCCTGTTTTAATATCGTTCGTCTCATCAATTCCTGTAGAACCACCGAGAGAAAAGTTTCCGGCGGTGGTTTGAGGGGAGAGGAAAAGAAGAGAGGAAAAACGAAGAGGGAAAAAGTAAGAAAAATCCAATTTCCAAAAGAACAGCGATCGCGATCGTTGAAAAACAAACCATTATTATTAACCTCGGTGAACTTGAATTAACTTACAACTTTACCTTTAACTCAACCTATTCCACCAAGAACATGCGAGTGTTGAATGAAATACGTAACCAAATATTTTTGGGTAATGGAATAGTCAGACTTTCTGCATTTTGTATCTCTAACATATTTTCGATAACCACACTCCTCAATGATCTATGGGAATGATTTCTAGAAAGTGATCAACGGACGCCCGCCGCCCGTCTGGCATTTGCTTAAATTTTCAATCGTACATATGAGAATGCGGTTAGGTAAGTTGGACACACCTTGACTTGTTAACATCCAGCAGACACCGACTACTAACGGTCGGATTGAAATTAGGATGAAATTCTCCTTTGGGTAAGCGCGCTCAAGCCTGGTTCAAGTTAGCCGGGGGTAGAGGGTGTTTGGTTAACGCGGTAGAATCGATACCATTCAGAGATGGAAACAGGTGGATGGGTGTTTATTCAGGAGCCACCGGTCTTGAGATGGTTCAGATTGAAACTGAACTGTTTTCAATCAAAGTACCTATAGGTTGGTATCTATACTTCTGAAGCCCTCTTTGAGGACCAGTCGGCTTTGATTCACACTATATAGATATAGCTTCACCGCAAGCTCTTACTTTTTCCATTATCATCTAAGATACTCGATATTGAAGATTTACCCATCCAACCTCATACAGCCCCCCCCCCCCCCCCCCCCAACCTGTATAACCCCACCACTTAACTTTCGAACGCGTTGCAAAATTGCATTTGCCTAGCCATCGAACCTGGCTCACCTTCTTTTCTTTCTCCCGAGATACTCTCGACTATTGCTGCCTTCTTATTCGACGTCTTGCATTTTTAAGGTCTTTCCTGATGCAGTTGTATTAAAGTGCATTCAAGATCCGGTAACATACGTGTGAGGGAGCGTTTATTTGATTTCGTCCTCTTCTTTCGACGATTCACTTATACATACGTATATAACACGGCGGTTCGCCACGTACCTTGTATCTAGATTGAATTTAGGAGATGCATTCTGAAAGAGGAATACTGACCTTAACTAAAACGTATATTGTGTTAGACTTGCGTATCGCGGTGAGAAATGGGAAGCGATTCCGGTTTATTAGATTCCCGTATCTCAATAAAAGCAGTACGATCAATTCTGAACCGTAACCTATCTTAACAAGACGCCATAATGGGAATGGCATCCAACGCGCGTGTCTCACCTGAGGCACCAGCGAATTTTTATTCGGCTCCACAGGTATATAATACGAGATGGTGAGATCAGCTCATTCTTAAATCATTGTTCTCAACGATTGGTACCTTTCGAAATCTCTGTCCTTTCGCGAGGCGAATGTCGCGTGCAAAATAGATAGAAGGAAGAAGTGGAAAAGTAATGAAGAAACAAGATAAATAATAAGAAATCTGAAAAACGCGAACTAATCAAGCGTGGCGAAAGCGGGAAAGCAAATAAACATTTTCATCGCCTTCGATTCGGATTTCGGGACGTGCTTTCGAGGATTTCCGGAGCTAGCGAGGGCTTAGCGTAAGCCCCTGGGGTAAATTGCTAGCAAAGAGGGCAGATATGGGCGAGAGAATGGGAGTAGGGTGGAGTGGGATTCCTACTCTGCAAGCACTTTCCACAGCCCCCGTGGTATAGAAGCCAATTTATGGTATAACAAATGCGTTAATTTTCACTTGTGGCAATATGAATTGCTTCGTTTCTAGACAAATGAAATCTGCACTTGAAACATCGCGCGTGAAACGGTAAAGACTTTCCATTCGTTCGCGAGGTGCGCTGTGGGAAATTATTCCAAAGTGTTAAGCAAGAATGAAAGGGATATTTATCACGGGGTTCATAGCTCAGTCTGGGTGCCATTTGGTCTGGGTAGTTTAGGAAAAATAATAAAGGGCGACACGAGATCTTCGTCCCCGTCCCCGTCCCCGTCCCCGTCCCCGTCCGCGTCTTCCTTGTCATTGTCATTGCCGTCTAGTCACAGAGTTTCCAATGTCCATTGTCGCCCATGAGTCGTGGAAGAGGACAAATTAGACAAACAAGGGGAAGTTAATTGCCGACGCAGAGACAAAGTGTTGCCAGACGCGTGATGAAAATACACCCAAAACCCTTCTCCTCCGGCTCCGCCGCCGCCGTCGTCGCCGCCGACACAGCGGTAGCAGCCTTCCCTCGTGCGGGATACAATTTTCTGGTACCTTCAACTTCGGGTTCACCCACGAATTATGTAACACATGTCCTGAACATGAGACATTCTAGCGAAATTCTTACGTCCCCGTGGTTACGAGAGTACCTATATGAGAAAGAGAGAGGGAAAAAAGTATGGAATATGCGGAAAGTGGATGAAAAATTACTAGAAGAAGCCGATCTTGAGACATTTTCACGATCCTGATTATTGCATTCCAAATCTGCTCGCCTAGTCGAAGTTTACAATGAGTTTTACGTTACAGGTATACTTGGGGTTGAAATTACGACAGAAAATATTAGTAGATAGTAAACGGCATTGATTAGTTCTTCACTACGAGGGTGAAGTTTATAACGCGAGCGTAACGAAACCGAGAAAAATAATATCGGCTGAAATTTGTCGATGAAGAAAAATCTACATTTTGTGCCATTTTCGGGTATCCCCGGTGTCGGGGATGTTCCCCATCTCTCTTTCTTTCTCTGCAGTCTTCCTATCTGTCTGTCCGTTTTAAAGCATTGCGTGCATTGATTTTTATGACCGTTCATGGCGCAGACGATGAGAAGGGATAGTAGGTACAGGTATAGGCATAGATATAGATACGTAAAACGGAGTAGTTCGTCAGAGTGAAACAAAGCGGGGATTAAATTCCAGGGGGCAGGAAATTTCATGAGAAAAGAAAGAGTAGCTAGATAGGTAGGTAGCGGGAGAGAAACCCAGGCAATGATAAAAGTTTTAAAGTAGTATTCTTGTCAGCAGGGTGCAGGCTAGGTTAACCGACTTGAATTCCGTCTGCAACTTTTTCAAATACATTTATATCAAAATTATCCCGATTTCAGGATTTACGATGACGGGAATAAGGTAGGAGGCAATCCAGAAGGAATAGAAAATGGAATTAGGTAGCTGTATATCTGCGAGAATTCAGCTGAAGTCAGAATCGCGTGAAATTGAGAATTCGTAATTAAAAATGACACGAGAATATAGTTTACGTTAGCTGGAACTACGAAAAGCATGAGATTACTCTTTCATCGCCCGACCCAAAACCAAAGTTCGATTTATTTATTCTGGGTCGGAAAAGCAATTCGGTCGAAACTATAAATTCATTACCGCGTCTTCTGGTCAAGCGGACTAGTGGAGAAAAATGGGAAGGAAACGAGCCGCATATAAATGAAAAGGACAACACTTCAATATGTACATTCACATGCGAATACCTAGATAGGATCGAAAATTTACTTGATTTTCCGGCATTTCTGACTGGCCCGAACGTAGACCGCCGTATAACAAAATTCGTAATCAATGCAACGCGGGCAGTAGGTAGGTATGGAAACTTGTAAAGTTATAATAACGCAAAGTTCAAGAATAGAGATTGAAAGGCAAATACAGAGCGTGTAACAGCTTGGACCGTTCCTCCTCTCCGACGCTACTACCTAGCCCGTAAAATTGACCAGCTGCCTATCGAGAAAACAATTTTGCACTCGAAACTTTTCTCGAGAGGGCATCTCTTCCACTTCTTCTTTATCGTCTTCTTCGTCTTCCTTCACTGCTTACATATCGGAGGCGAGAGGTGGATACGGAATAGAGAAAGATGGAAAAATATGGAAGACGAGCGGATATAATAATATGGAGAGATAAAATTTCCACTCTGGCTGCTATTGTGTAAATGTGCAAACCGTGGGAAATGCAAAAATCCATTATTTGGCTAATTTAATGGAAGATTTTCGCCTGTCCTATGTGTATTGATCGATATATACCGAAGTTGAGTGCCTACAAATGAAATAGAGTATAGGTTCAGAAGTCTGAATTCTTTGATAGCGGTTTGGCCAATGAGGGTAGGGAATTATCCGCCTATGGGCGGAAATGAGTAGTCGTAAATAAATTTAAGTGTAATTGGACCGAGAACCTCACCTTAACTTACCTAACCCGAACCTTACCGAATCTCAACGGGTTCGAAGTCTGAGACTGTATCCGACGCGGGAGGCAAGGCAATTCGGAGGTGCAGAGAAGGTAGCCAACGAAACCTTCGACCGGAATTCAATCTTAATATAACGTATAAAGTCGCGATGTTAAACCGTGATTCAAGAGTGTGGCCTGGATACGAGAAAGAAAATGAAAGGAATAGAAAAACAAAAAATAGAAGGAAAGAAAAGAGGGAAAAGAAACGATCTCAAAAAGCCTAAAAGTGTGCCGAAAAAGAGAATTGTCGAGACAAAAGAGCGTAAGGTGCTTTACCTCGGCAAAGTCAACTTAATCCCATAGCAAGAGGTTGGTGAAAATCCTGATCTATCGCACGCTGGAGTATACAAGAAGACGAATGCAACACAGAAAAGAATCCGATTTCCCGAGTCTCCAGTTATTCTCGAGCATGTGGAAAGTAGAATCTGTTCTTAAAGCTGGGCTACGAAAGTCTGATGGATATCACGTGTGTACAGAAAAAGCATTCGTGAATTGCGACGATGAATACTTCCGAGACACGATAACCGCAGCCTCCAGCCTGCAGCCTTAAAACTCCAGATCCCAGGCCTACTATGCCCTGACCTGGGCCAAAGCTCGGGAGATTAAGATATAACCTGATGCAGGGTCTGCCGTGATTGGAGAGCGGCTGCAAGCGGACATCTGTCACGCACATATTAGTATATTGGACGTGGGAGGAGAGGCGTAGGTCACTCACAGCTGTCCCACTGGCATGCACATGAACGAACACGAAGCATTAATCATATCGGGGTTTCACCCCTCCAATAACTACCACCTCAACTCCGCCTCCCCCTCTTCATCGCCCTCTCCCTCTCCCTCTCCCTCGCCATCATCCTCATGCGGTATTAACCCTACACCGGCGATATACCTACGTAGATTGTGGCACGATGATATATGCATGCCAGTGTGCAGAGAGTACGGTATGGATACACCTCTGCGTGCAGTCCACCAGCGCAGCGAGTGTATAACACTGGTAGCAATTTCTCTACAATGTGAACGCTTGCAGTACTACTACCAACAACATTGACGCGAATCATGGACGGCGTTAATGCCGCGTTATTCCATCAACCAATGCGTATATCTGATCTTCGCCAATATGCGGTGAATACGTGAATTGTTTATGATATAAATTTGTACGCATGTATGTTGGAAGCGATTGAATACCACTCGAATCCACAGCTGTATACGCAGGCATAGGTACGATGACAAATTTCACAAGAGGAACAAATCGAACTGATATTTCAGAATGCAGGTGGATGGATATCTTTATTGAAGAATATATAAAAATCTCTAAACCACTATCACTAGACCAGATGGGGAATATTTTCGAGATAGATATTATTTGAATTCCATTTAAATAAATTTTCACGGTTCAGGATCGCGGCGGCTGCGTGCAGGTCTGGATGCATGCATATACCTACATACTAGTATAGTCACGATCGTGCGGTAGTACTATATACACATTTTATCATCATTTCAATACTCGACGAGGTGAGCTTGATGAAGAAACAAAAAAGGAGAGAAAAAACGTCATCGATTCGATTTAGTGGCTAATTCGATAGCTCTTGATCCTTCGTTAACTAAAAACCTATACCTGCCCTCTGCGTACATACATGAGCAGGCAGATACAGGTATATATGTAGACACTGTACCTACCTATATATATATATACACGCGGCAGTTTCATTTTCTAGTTGGCACGTATTTCGGAATTTCATTCGTTACTGCACCAGCGTATATGTATACGTATACATGACTGCCGGTGGCGGCAGCACCAAGAGACCTTGCGGGGAAATTCGTTGTTTTCCTTTTTTGGGGTTTTTTTCTACTCTATTTATTCTGTGCTGTATTTTTAACTTCCAAACGAGGAACGTAACCCCGTACGACCTAGCGCGCGTAATGTTGCTCCGGCTTTGGAACCGAATCTGCGAAATCGAGAGAATTAAGTAGGTATATCTAGAGGATCCGAAGGAACGCGTGTGCTTCGTACAACATACGCGCTTCGCGAAAGCGGATATGTGTCTCCATATGAGAAGTATGTGTTCGGATATATATGTGCCTGTTATCTATTGCACGTTCGATCTAATCGACCACGTAGAATAACGGCTTCGAGATACTTAAATGGCGCCGCTATGAAGTTATCGGCACTTCCGACCGTGATCTAAGTAAGTTTTCGCAGTTACTATTACGCCCTAAAACGTTTCTCGCAGGTGTACGAAACGTGTTTGAATTTTTGTTCTGTCGAATTTGCATATTTGGGATACATGCATGGATTCTTTGATATATTTCGAGCCACCGATACTCTCGCAATTCAAATTGTTCGATTAATTTACATCGGAATTCTTACGCGTCTTCACTTTTGAGAGCCTTGGGTTGAACAGTCGCATTAGATATAATTGCTGGCAATATGTTTTTACCGCTTCCGCGGGTTGTGTAAGTAACGTTGGGTTCTTGTACTGAAGCAAAAACTCTAAGTGCTTTCAGAGGACGATGTTAAGGGTAAACAGTTGCCCAGAGTTTTTTTTTGGGAGGTCTTTCTTTTTTCGTCATCGGTTTCTATCAACGTCTCTGAAATAACATGACAAAGCAAATGGAACGCGAAAAGAAAAAGAAGAAAAAAAAGAAGAAGAAGAAGAAGAAGAAGAGGCTGGGGCAGAAAAGGAAGGGAGAAATAATTATTGGTAGATTATTCCCATACTTTTTTCACCCAATTTTCGAACACTCATTTTCTTTTGGCGTTTGCATAGGGGAAAAAAGACAAGGAAAACGGGCGACACTTAAAAAATGATATAGGATCGTTGGAGAAGAAAGTTTCCATTTCTAAGGGGTTGGCAAATTTATTCAGGGAAACCGCGTGAATTCATTGAAAAGTAAAATAATTCCTCCTTCACGGTGAGAAGTTGAACGAAACTCAACTCCGCAATGTGTTTTTAGTTTTCCGGCCTCTCTTCTACTCTGCCCGGCAGAGAGAAAAGGTTCTCCGGGATGAATTAGAAAGTAGTGGAGCGCTACCTCCAAGCTGAAAACACAAAGCGTGGACCCTTCAACGTTGAACGGACGCAAACAGAGCCTAAAATTGATTAGAGCCCGTGGGCAGGATGGGCGCCCGTGAACCACACAAGTCAAACAAATCAACTTGGTTCAATTTCGAGGAGGATATCTTTCAAGTTTTTTGCTTTCACCAACGGAATGTTTGTTGTAATAAACAATGCTCGATAAACGGATAATCTTACTCTTCTCCATACACTTTGTACTCTTTACCTAGATTTCTTTCACTCCTCGATGAGGGTTCATCATAACTCATAGTCGTTCTTTAACGTGGTCGAACAGAAATAACTCCATTCGTGTACTTGAAGATCTCATCTGGCTGTGATGGATGTTGGAGGAGAAATATTCTTTTCACATTGAAAATCTTGGGTGGTCTTGAAGAATATGATCCATACGTATATTGAAAAGACCGAATATTGTTTGTAAATTAAGCTCCCGGATATTGTGGCGGCATAACGGGACACGCATACCTTTCTATCCCATATATATATATATATATATATTCATTCATTCCTTCATACCTGAAGGATCCACAGAACCTACCTCGTGTTTAAATCTGCTTTTAAAATTTCCTTGTTAGTCGGCGCGTCTGAATAGTAACGACCGGTTGCGTTTCCGGTTAGCTACGCGCTGCTAAATTGAAGATGTGGATATTTCTTAGCCTGGCTACAGACCGCGCCGGAGAGACGAAAAGAGAGAAGACGAGAGGAGAGGAGGGCATAGAAGAGAAGAAAGAGAATAGGAGTAAAGTGGAGAAGCGAATAGAAGAAAATGGCATAGAGTAGAATAGAAAAGCTCGTTGAGATAGCCGAGACGACTCCTCCTCCCCGCTTCTTTTCCTAGTCTTTTGTGAGACATGGAGTCGCTATGTAGATTTCGATAGGAATGCACAAAGGGTGCACAGCATCGTACCTATATCTGCTTTTCTCGAAACGACCATAATAATAAAATAACTGCATGACATATTCCTCCCCCGTCCTCTTCTCCTTCTCCTTCTCCTTCTCCTTCTCCTTCTCCTTCTCCTTCTCCTTCTCCTTCACCTCCTCTTCCTCTTTCTCCTCCA
Organism: Phymatocera aterrima; assembly: GCA_963170745.1. NCBI lineage: Eukaryota > Metazoa > Arthropoda > Insecta > Hymenoptera > Tenthredinidae > Phymatocera > Phymatocera aterrima. The sequence goes on from OY720668.1 coordinate 3,202,915, forward strand.
CATAGGAACACCTTTCCATGCCACAAGAGTTTTGGCCCCTATTTACCATGCAAATACAAATACAAAACGGAATTACACCCATATATATATAGGTATTCGTTATACGAATTGCCGATGAAATGCTATTCAGCCACCGCTGCCGCTGCTGCTGCTGCTGGTGGCGGCGTTAGCAGCTTCAATGCGATTAGAATTCCTCGACGACATCATCGTATCTCAAGTGAAGAAGGGTTCGCCCGAGGAGGACAATTACCCCGAAACGAAAACGTCTATATATCATGTATGAAGCTAGTCTTCCGTCCTCTGCCTTCCGTCCTCCGTCCTCCATTCTCTATCCACTGTCCTCTACACTTGGCGTATGAGTTGTATACCGTCTCGAACTTTCGTGGATAGCTATTGTCAAAAAGCTGAAAGCTCCGGTCACCCTCATGCCGCACAGTAGCTAGCTCAACTTTTGTCGTCAAATCACCACTCTCTCTCTCGACATAACAAGTAGCTCGAGATACCAGTCAAACAAAAAGAGAGAACATATATATAAGAAGAAGGAACAAGACTCTAAACACAGAATAAAGCAGCCAGTTGCCGGCAGTAGACGCTCCGTCGCATTTTATGCTGAATAAGGAAATAATATATACACACACAGACACGTATATATATGTACCTAGGAAAAGAAGAATCGCCCGAGGAAAATTCATCCGGTTGAGTAAGAATTTGGTATGCTCACCAACGCAAATTAAATTGTATCACAGAAAGAAAAAAAAGAGTGTTCCTTCGTTGTTTGTGTAATCGGGATTGTTTTTTCATCGGTGAAAGCCCTTCACCTAAAGATACGTGCGCGGGGGTAGGCCGGATAACGGGATAACCTATCAGCAAAAAACACTCTTCAGTAACCTCCGCTGAACGTAACGTGAAACGTCGGTATGGTTTTTCGTCTATGTACCGGGGAGGATGTATAGCGGGAGTATAATTGCGGATAGAACAGGGTACAGCTAGCTTACACCGGGTGGCGTATAATACCCCAAAACGTAATTTATTCTTAGTGACGAGAGGACGAAGAAGATCCCGACAAGCTAACTCCAATGAAAGTTGCCAGGGCGTTGACGAGGGCCAATCCAATCCACCGCAAAGTATTTTTTAAGCCACTTCGCTCAACCTGTGTATGTATATATATACATATATACCAACCTGAGTCCCTTCTTCTCCTCTTTTTTCCTTTCTCCTTTTCGTTATAGGCTCTCGTCTCGATCGTTTCCTACAGAACTATTTGTATAGCGTGTGACGTTTGAATTAGTAGGGTTAAATCTTTCAGGTTAAAATTATCATTTTTCCTTTAGTTAGTGGAATTTGTTCAGTTTCGTTTCGTTTCGTTTCGTTTCGTTTTATGTAGTTCTATTTCATTTCATTTCCCCTATTACATCGCGTGTTTGAGTATCGTTACGATTTTCCACGGGAGGAGACACGTTGCGATAAAAGGTCCGCCCTTATTTTATCACGTTTTTCATTTATCTAATAAAATACGAATATTATGCTACCCAGAAAGAGAATGAACTACGCTTCGACAAAACACCGGATCCATGGCAGTGTTTTTTTTTCATTTTATTCATCCTTCGAATTACCTGCAATTGCAGCGTATGTACAGTCTAGTATGTACAAACTTTGTCCGGCACGGCGTTTCCAGCGCGCAGATATTCAATGCGATGTGCGCGATTATCGAAAGGAGTATCTCACTCTGTGTGAAAAAAAAGGCTCCAAGTTGAAAGTGAAAAACTGTAGCGACTGTAGTTTTCTTGAATTTTTCTGCCTCAAGGGAGAATGTGCAACTGCGGTGCAACGATTACGATTACAATTACAGTTACAATCACAATTACAATTACGTTTAAAGCGTTCGTAGCGAAGAGAAAGAGAGAGCCAGCTAGAGGGTACCCTAGCTACGAGCGTAGAATGGTAAGACCAAGAATTTTTTATTACAAACTCTACCAAAGTACGTTAAATAATAATAACTCACCAGTCGTGGGGCACATTCGGACGTAATCTCGTAATGGCCAGCCACCAATCTAGTTGGCTAATAACAACTCCCATTTACCCAACGAAATAATTAACAAAGGTGTAACTGTTACGCGAGTTGAATGTAAGCGTAAGATCGCGAGTTAGGTAGCCATAAATATATTATAGATGTTATAGCGCACCGAATTACTTTGCGTATAGTAAACTTACATCAACAACGGTTTAGAATTAAAAACCGTTCAACGTTTATGGTGCGGGTTCACGATCGATAATTAATTATATTCACGCGAAGGGTATCATTATCATGATTATTACCAGAGTCAGGCAAGGGCTCGCAAAGTACAGTAGAGCTTTCTGGCAACAAAAATGACAAAGAAGAAGAAGACGAAGGAGAATAAATGAATGAAACAAAAGTACCGTATCTTACGATTAGATGCGATCAGATATTTATTCGTGACTTTGGACGAAACGGAGCGGAAAACAAATGATACCTGATACTTAATTTAGTAGGCCACGAAACCCTAGAGTAGACGAGTTTCGTCGGTCGACCCGTCCATCCGTCCGTCCGTGCGTCGTCCGTCCATCTGCCTAATAAATATTTAACTTTATACGCAACAAGGAAAATTAGCTTCGGCCAGGTGCTGCGAGAGGGAACTAAAACTGAACTTCAACCCTGGAGACGTGGCCGAAAATCCAGCTGTAGATTATTAAAAGTCATATGAATTATTTTCGCCATTTTCTCTCTACGCCGAAAAGCTGCACGAGCTAGTATGAGTCACGATGATGAATTTTTTCGATTGGTTTTTCGCGTTTTCTACAGTTTTCGGAGTATCCTGCCCGATATTTCAGTCTGCAGTAGATTCGTGAAAAATTAACATAAAACCAATTATTTCTATCAGAGGTTGCAAATTTCTACTATTCTATTGGTCAAGTATATTGACGTTCGGGTTCCAACGAGTGGATTTCCGATGCCCCCTATACTATAGTAGCCTGCGAGAGGGTTCGTGAAGAGCCACCAAGGACGTAGCACGGAATCAAATCATCCCACAGAAACGTTCGACCGACGAGCGCTTGAAAATCGTCGCAATTAGCCGAAACATGGTTTCCCCGAAGCCCATTCCCTTCCTTCATCCTCTGCCAATCAGCCTTGTACCGTTACTGGGCACAATTCCCAATGACGCAAATCCCCCGCGATTTCGTCTCATTACCAAGCCTACCTGCGCGACACTCCAGGGATATAAAATATACGTATATATATATACCTATATATTCATATTATTCGTATGTATGAATGAGATATGTCGGGTTTTTGTCTCAAATCAACTTTTCAATATTCACCATCTAATTTTGATTTCGTTTCGTTTTTTCTTTCATCCATTTTTTTCTTTTTTTTTCTTTTCTTCGCACGGCACATGAGCCCGAAGTTGATTTCGTTAATGCAACGAAACGACGAAGAATCCTGATTTCTTGGCCATTTTAGAAATCCGGGAATAACGAAACGATATCCATGGTCCCACGAAGTTGGGCGCCAGGTCCATGGTCAAGAGAAATCTCAGTTTTTTATTGATCAAATTTCGGCCGCTATTATATCGCCGAATTTTGTTGAGTTAGCGTTATGAATTCTATATAGCTGCGTCGAGGCGCGCGAGTAGATGTACGGGGTGAGTATTCACCGTAATGTCACAAAGGCGTGGTTTCTTTTGCTCATACTGACTTGTAGTTTGAATAAAGATTCGTTTTCAGCTACTCACCCACAATACCTGTATAGTAGGTTTACCCGTGTTGCGAAGAGAATTGTCCTCTGAACGATAATGAGTGTGCATAGAATGAGACCCGCGTCTGCTATACTATGATAGTCCGGGAAGAACTCATTCTGTATAAAGAAGGGAGGCTGCTTTCCTGAATGCCTCGTGAAAATTGTAATTTTCCTTTACAAACGAACCAGGCGTAGACAAGTATTCAAGAATATTCAAGAATTTATTTATTGAGACTCTATACTCTCGACCCTTTTCCACCCCGCATACCTACTTTTTACTCCAAAATCTCCACTAAATAATATTTTCGCAACGGATAATCCGAGTTGTGATGTACAGAAAATGTACCTGCTCGTCAAGAGTTACGAATAATTTGGTATACTTAATAATAATTACGAGTAAGATGTACTCGTGCAGGTACAGGTATATCAACGAGCTTGCGCCGTCAGTTTGACACTCCAATGGCACGAGTACTATGTGGACATGAAGATATATAAATGAGAAATAATTATTTTCTCTTGGAAGTATAGAAGTCAATGTCACTTTGGAAGCATTAATCTTTCGATTCAAAAATCCAACAATAAGTTCCTCGCAATTCTCTGAGAACATGTTCAGCTTTCGCGAACAGCTTTTACCGACAATTTCATTCTACACAATGAACCCTGACGACGTTTTACAGCGTCGTATTTCAGTTGGTATGTAGGTAGGTACAGTAAATATTTCTCATTAAGTGAAAGCTCGACTTCTGCACATTGTGTAAAACAGCTTTTGAATAAATTTCTACATCTCTCACGACTCTCCTCCTTCGGACTATATCATATCCATTCATCCATCCATCCATCCATCCATCCATCCATTCATACATTAACTCATTTATCAGACTCTATTAAACGGACTCTCAAATTTAACACTGCCACTGTATCCTGGACTGTTTAATTTATGCAAGTTCCTCACATAGCAGTCATGTCTTTGGCGCATACACACGCAATGTTGCACAATTTCCTAGATAGCCAAAAGCTGCAGACAGTCGCGATGCTGTGAATGTCCTGAGGGCAATGCAGCACGAAGCCTAGGTAGATAGGTACAGTAGTAAGGTGCACCCAACTTTAAGATAAGTTCTCCTCAGCGCAGTACTGAAGGTTCATTCACACCTAGACCTAGAACTAGTACTTGAAACTGAGACGTACACTCAGGTCATAACGAATATCTCAACCAGACACGCACGCAGATACGTCTTCTTCTCGGGGGCATCGCGTGTACGAATATATTTATATATTTATTCACTGCATGTATGGGAGGTTAGAATAATGCACTTAAGATATGCTCATAGACTGCCTTTACCTCGGTTCAACGTCAAAGTTTCGGGGAATATTAATCATCATACCTATACAGAATTCGTTCGGAGTGAGGAATTTCTGAACGCAGGAGGAACGTACGTAGGATTATGAGAAGATGGGATTCGTCGTAATCTAGACTACGATGTCAACGACGACGAAGATGGACCCTCTCTTTCATCTGCACTCTGTGCGAAATACATGTCTAACGGATAACGACGTCCCAGGGAAAGATCAAGGAAGGTAATTTATGTACGTAGCAACGTTCGTTGCTTTTATATGTGTCAATTTCCTGCCAAGCTCCTTCTACTCGCACTTCTCTTTCTCGCCTTCCCCCTCCTCTCCTCTCCTCGCCACGCCACTAGGCTCCATCTCTCTTTTTCTTCTTCTTCTTCTGCTTCTTCTTCACGTAGGGAACCTACCGTGAATTGGACCTGTACTACATCAAATCCGTACACGTGCCTATTAAGCACTCACAAATATACAGGTAAGATTCTGAGACGTAGTTACCCGCGAGGAAATTGAGAGAACGAAAGAGAGAAATTTTGAGTAAAAGCAAAATTCTGAGTGAAGTTATGCATCCGGAATGGGGTTTCTTTCGTTTTTCTCTCCTCGTCGACAAATATCATGCATACCTATATAGATGCCTGTGCAAACAGAGAAACGAATTTCATCTCTCAGAGCACAAGTCACCAGGAATATTCATTCCCCGCGACGCGGTACTATAACTCAGCACTGTACTATCCGGTATCGATAAATGCAGCCACTCTCTGTTGTTGAGCATCGAGATTAACTCGTTCCGTTCGCTGGTCGAACGAACTTGCAAGAGGATAGGAAATCAATGGAGCGTTTAATCTCATGAGAGTAAAACGTGTAGCAGCAGGTATAGACGGAACGAGAGAGAGAGAGAGAGAGAGAGAGCGAAAGAGAGAGAGAGAGAGGAGTAAATATTAACTTCGTAGAGGCAAACGAATAAGCAAACAAGCAAACAAGTAAATAAGTAAACAAAAAAATGCCTGAATACAAAACTTATTTGGCCCTTTTAATTGTTCGGTCGATTTCACCTGGGCGAACGAAATTCTCAGCGTCTACCCCCGATCGGATTTTCAGATAAAAATGAAGAATATGAAAGAAAAAGAAAATTATCCTATACCGGGGTATTCATATACTACGTATGTACGTATAGGTACATACCTACACAACCGGTATTTGTCTGTGGGTCGAGATATTCTATGGTTACCCGCCACTTCCACCGGTCATTAATATGACGTGACGTCAAGCCGGTAAAAAGCCCCACAGAGATTCCTGCACGAGAATACCTATGCCTATAACCAGCCGACCAACCTCTTTCCTAAAAACCAGCGAGCGCTTTTAAATTACGGCCATGCCTCACTTTGACATCCGTGGTTTATCTTTTTTCAGTTTTCAAGAAAAAAAATCACCAAAAAGAGGCAAAAGTCAAATGACGTTATAGAAGAAAGAAAATGAATAGAGTAAATTCTCTCCACACTCGGCGAACGTCTCTTGCCTGCCGTCAGATGCTTACCCGAATCCCGAGAGCGTTTCTGCAACGTGAATAGGTAGGTATGTACCTGCATTACATACCGCCCGGAATGAATCAATCAAATCCCAGATTTTTAACTCTATGAACAAAATTTTCTACAAATTTTCGAATTTCTATCATTTCGGACGTATTGTAAGCCAGAAGACGTACGACGACGTACGGTCATACATTAATACTCGCTCGCAAGATATACAGAGTGGCAGGTAGTCGTAGGCACCTCGGCCTCTCGCTTGGCCCAGGCGTTAAGTACCTGGAGATCTTATTGTTAGTTGGCAAAGCGTCAAGACCGGGCTGGAAGCATTGCCTCAGGTTTGTAGCTTGTCCGTAAAAAAACTACCGTCACGACTCCACCGCGATCTATTTATCTATGTAATTGTCTGATGAAATGGAACCCCCCGTGATATAGGTGTGTGTGTGTGTGCGTACCCTCATACCTATTTGGCGCCAATGATCAACACGCGATGAAAATTTGCTTCTCTGCAACGAAATATACCTATACCAACTTTATACCTTTCCGGCGGCTCCATTTCTACCGAATTACCTACGTATCTGCCATATAGTGTATATCGATGAACTTTCACTTTTACTTGGACTTTTATGGAATTTCTGTCATTGACCGCCGAAATGCTGGATAATTTTTACCTCGTGGGAGATGTACCGGTATTACGGATGTGGTGAAAAAGCAAAAGCATGCAGACGAAGAGAGAAGAAAAGGAAAAGAGGGAAAAGAGGAAAGCACCTCGGTTAGAATTCTCCCTCCGTCACGTACGGGGTGATTCATTGGGACGGATTATCATCGCCGCGTATCCGTAACCACGCGAGGTAGGTATGTACATACGCACGTGGGGTATGTGTGCGTAGGAAGCAGGTATCGATCGTTTGGAAAATATCTCCAAAAACACCGGAAGCATACATACAACACGCAGTGCATCTAACTTGGCAGAGACAAATTCGCCAAGATTGGTTAGGGGAATGTAATGCGGTGTAGATACTTTGAGAGAGATGAGAAAAAGAGGGATGAAGAAATTTTGAAAAGCTGACAAACGGAGACAAACTGTACGAGTATACAGTAGGTATGTCTCGTTTTTAATTATCCAGAAGCGAGTGATTGGGCTTGGAATCCCATCACAATTGAGTAATCCTTGAAAGAGGTTGTTCACGGAGCCCAGACAAGTAGTAGGTAGGTGGGTAGGTATTCGTAGGATCTTAGTGTATTCACGAATTGTATAAGATGTTTGGGATTTTTGTTCATCCATTCAAGTTAATTGCTGCTGAGCTCCTCCTCTGCAGCGCGACGGTCTGAGCGTAATCATACAACTTGTACTAAGGGGCGAGAACCTAATCTCACGATCAATTTCATTATACGAGCTTTCAGACCCGAAGATTTGTATACCTGCGTAGCGGAATTCTGTAGGGTGATGACAAATCTATGCTACCTACTTGAGTATATACGCGCCCACACTGGCATATATATTATGATAACTTCTGCACCAGAAACTTGAAAGATGCCAAACCGAAGTACGAAGGAGAAGGAGAATGAGAAGATCATGAAGCCATGGATACTGGTTTTGGCGGTAACTCCAACGGCGTAGCATCGATCTTTGCTAATTAGCATATTTGCATTTGTCCTCGAGGGCTCGAATCCCAACGCTCAATCATCTGCATAAGGATTTTCGGATGCCGAGTGATCATCGGAGCTCGGTGTGGGTACAAGGCAGGTCTGTACACACGCATATATACATATCCATGGATATTTGAGGAGATAACACACCGTCATCCGGAACACAACTTAGATTGAAGATGGAATCGTACTACCTAACATTTCCGCGGTTGGCAAACTCCTCTGCGTTCTACCCAAACTCTACAGCTCGTCGCTAACGAAGCCGTGTATTTGTGTCTGACCTTGGTACAGAAACACCATGGTAGGTAGCTTGCGAGGAATTCAGCCGAAGGTGCAGACGTTTTATAGCGAACGAGGAAATTCTGCGGTGTTGATTCGCAAAGCTGTCTAAACCTGCCCCAGAAATTTCTCCCTTTAATTCTTTTCTCCGCTTTTATTCCCTATTCTTCTTTTCTCTTTCTCTTTTCTTCTTCTTTCTTCTTGGTCCTTGTTTCAGTACCGATGCGCTTAGGTGCGTCGTTTTATTTAAGCAGAAGGGTTGCGAAGGGAGGATCAGCGCGAAAGAAAAATAATTGAATGTAGCTTGTAGCTCGCGAAAGTGGAAGCCAGGTGCTAGGTTAAAGAGGTGGAATAGAATGGGAGGAATAATGCTGTTTAGAGTCGAAGCAGATAAGTATCTGCTCGTAACTGACGCAAGTAACCCTCACCTCCACTACCCTCCTCTTCCCTCCTCGCCGCGCCTCTTCTCTCGCCACTACTCTCCATCCCGTCCAGATCTTTCTAATTGAAATTTGACGAGCATTAAAGGTCGCGTCGCTAGTTACCCCTCGCTTTCCACAGTCGGAAATGGTGAAATCGGGTAGTTAGGTAATGAAAAGCTTTTTCCGAGGATAATAAAGCACGCGATTCTGTACTGCGAATCTCGTTTTCCAACTTAACCGCCTCGCGCAAATATGCGTACAGGCGGTTGCGGTTAAAGGCTTGTTTACTTTCAGCGGCTACTATTTACTTCAGATAAACGACGATACCTTCCTACCTAACTACCCTACGACCTACTCTTATCTTTGAGCAATACCCACGCCCCGGCATATTTCCAGCTTTGACACGATAAAAGCTTTTTCAACAGCCGTTATACCACGGCCAGTTTTTTATGTCCCACGATCCCGTGATTAACTTTATTTAGTAAGCTACTGCAGCAAGGTATAACTACCTTATCTGAAAGTTTAAAATGTGTTTGATTTCGGAAAAAAATGCAACAACGACAAAGATAACTGATCGGATATTGACAGACGCGTTCAGATTCTATTCACGTTCTTAAACCAGCCGATTTTTTTTCGTCCCACCCGGTATATGTATGCATCATCTCGCCCGGACTCCTCTCGGCATCTGGCACCTCCCTGCAGATCGGGTCAAGTTGTGCAGCTGAAGAATAAAGAGACGCAAAAAAGCTAGACTACTTAGGTAGGTACCTCCCTAGCCAGCCGACGTCACGTTGAGTTCGTTTGAACTAAGCCACGTTGGGCTGTGTTCATTTTAGGTCAGGTTAGGTTGGACCAGAAAACAAGGCCGCCCACAGTACAGGATTAGTCGTACGAAAAACACGTCGAAGAGATTTTACGAAGTAGCTTCTTCTTCGTCTTCCGGCTCATTTTTTAAACCACCCGTTAGAAACGCCTCACACGTTTTTCCAATCAATGTAAATAGTATGTTGGTTCCGATACAATAGGCATAGAAATGGAAACAGAAACGAAATTGAAAATCCCCCATAATCATTCGTTGCCTCGAAGAAATGCGGGAATCATGAACTCGTACTTCCAGTTCGAGTGATTTGTCATTAAGATAAAAGAAGTTGCACCTTCCCAGAGTGAGAACTGTGGGCATCGATGATCTTTGGAAAAAAATGTACCGCGCATAATTTGAACCATTTTATCTCCAGGACCAACGATTTTATTTCAAACTAACATTCATGGCGGAGGTTGAAGTAAGTTGGTATAAGCTCTGTTTAGCTGGAACCGGGAGCGTGGTGGTTTACCGGTGTACGAAACTGTTCAAGTTATACCGCCTAAACCTAGTCGTCGGGATTTCGGATGGTTAGGTAAACTCAGGGGCGGTGAATGAGGTTAAAAATTTCGCCAACCGAGCCCATGCGATGTAACGTTGGGGTTGACCGTAGCGACAGTTTAGAGCCTACTACTAGGTACACAGGTTAGGCCTGATAATCAGGGCAATGGGAAAACAAAGCGAGTTACACAGATGTGGGTGCGGGTTGGGTGAAACGAGTGCTAGCGCAGCGGGATTTGCGTGCATATAATGTCACGCTCAAGCGCATGTGCGACACCGCATCACCGCGTACGCTACTTCCTCTCCCGTGTTACAGGGCGATGTAAGTACCTACCTGCGTATAGGTATAACGCGTCTGAACAGAGAACCACCACGGGGTAGATTTTGCGTAAGAATATGTGGGATCTAGAGTAAATCATGCGCGAATACAAACGAAGAACATTCTCTCGCGCCTTTGGTAACTGTAGGGTACCTTGTACAGCTCGTACGGCATACCTCCACCTTGCTTTGGATATATATTAACATGAACCTGCAGCTTTGTTCGGTACCCGAGCCCCGTACTAAGCACTCTGAAACGTTAAACTGACAATGAGACTCATTGTCAGCCAGCGGTCGTGCGAGGACGCAGAGAGATGTTAACGGTGGCTGGCTCCTGCCCCGCGAAAACCCTGCGAGAAAGGGAACAACGGTTGTCGTGGTGGTGCAAGAGGAGGAGGAAGAGAGGAACTATTGTACGTGTTAACATTGGACTTGGCCGCTTACCGGGTACGCTCTTGCCCTCTCTTCGTCCCTCCCAATGCAGTACGCCGTATGTGGCAGAGGTTACTTTTCATGAAACCACAAAATTGGAGCGCCGTAGGTATAACGTTCTCGAAACATTACAACGAGGTATATTCCAATTTCCCATCATTAGGTTTGATCATTAGTTCGTTTCGGCAATAGGTACTTCTTTTTACCCAATTCATAAAAATGGTAGAATTGAAACTAATGGCTGAAGGAAGAAGGTAAGTGGACGTTATCACGGCACGAAAGATAGAAGAAGCATAACATATACAGGGTGATTCAACTAGAGCGGCGGAGCACATTCTGTGGATAGATTCTTCGAGAAATTCTGAAACGAAAAGCTTGTTGTGACCAACGGTTTTCAAGCTAAATCGCATCTAGGTTCACCTATCCCAAAGCTTCTACGCGAGCAGGACACGGCAGCATTGAATTCGCGAGTGGAAACAGTCTTTGCACACGAACATATGAGCGTTGTGATTGGTTGACGCGAACGTCTTGCATCTCGCAAACTATCGGTCATAGGAATTTTGGGTAAAAGACTTTTCGATCCAGAATTTCACGAAGGATCCGTCCACGAAATGTGCCCCGCTCAACGCGAATCCCCAGTTATGCGAGAAGTGGATATCCGCAATTTTCTACCACGAGAGCGCGGAAGACACTCGAAAAGGCGGCGAGATAAGAAAGTTTTGATAAACCATATAGAAGCTACAAGCTTCAAATTTCATTTGAATAGCTTGACAAATACTCGGACGTTCCATTACTTCTTTCCACCGTTTTTTCTCGTTTTTATCATATACCAATTATTTTCCTCGTATAGTGGTTTCCCCGTGGGATATACCGTGAAGTATAATAGATTATGTTTTGCTAGCTTCACTCAGCGAGTTTTGCTCGTGCAATTAGTTCCACCCCGATATTATCTTGCTGCATGAACTGTCAAGACTCCAGGCTCTCTACCTTCACCCATACTGTTTCTAGCGAAGGCATATATACATAGCATTCGTTCTTTTCTTTTCTATTCACAATGATTACAACTTTCCACGGTCTTGAACATCATCCCCTCGTCACAGACGATCGCAGTCCTTAGGGTCTCGTGGAAAATTAATTCGCGGTATATATTATACTGCGACGAGGTTCGATGCTGTTGGAATCGATGGAGTGCAGGAGGCGAAGGATAATTATTATTCAACGATAAGCTGAAGGCCAACTAACTTTCGACTGCTCAATAAATTATAGAGATAAATTATAGCCGAGTAAAGAGTGGGAATGTCAATCTCCAACAGTCTGGTCTGATCCGTACATATTATACCTAGAACTTTTGCATGCTAAATTTCTGATCGAGAGTAGCATAATAGACAGAGACATTTAAAGTTCGCAATCAGCTTGCTGGCAAGAATTGGCAATTCCCATCTTAGCTCAGGACGTAGGTACTAGACAATGAAATTAACTCAAATCCGCCTAACCCGATGGAATAACGATGCATCGCGCTTCTCCACGGCGTTGAATTACGCATCGAGGTTTATCTCCCCTGGGCAGGACTAGCCAGCTCCTGCAAGCGGCATACTCTCCTTCCTATACACCAACTACTATAATACCGAGATTCTAGCCCGTTATACATCGTTGTATATATATATATATATATACGGACATGTATGAATGTGTATAAATTTGTATGTATGTATATATTATACGAATACATGGGGATATACCGTCGCGAGATCGTCCTACCTTGTATAGATATACGTAGGCCAGGTTTGATCTTCAATTAAGGCCTAGCCTGCAATGTGTTTCAATGACTTTAGGCGATGGCGGAGGCTTAGCCGTTTGCTTCGAAGCTTCTTCTCCCCGTTGTACATTTCTTCCCACCCGCCTTCCCTTCGTGCTGCACCCCTCCCCCGCCGACAGACGCCGCTGTTCCTTTCCATTCTCTAATTAGACATCCGAAAGGGCGGGCAAACTTTCGGCAGATTAACGTTGTAAAAATAATATAATCAACTGCCTCCCACTTTGACTCTCTTTTTGTTTATCTCAGGATGTCTGCTTCGTTCTACCTCGCCGTTTCTTTTCAACCCTGTTAACGTTAGACTGCTATTAATCATAATTATTATTCTTGTTAATCCGATGGTCGAAAGCAGCGTAGAAGTTCCACGTGAGAAACGGATATTTTTCCTCTTAATTTCGCGTGGCGAAAGATTTTCACTCGAAGTCTCACAAACTCACAAACTTTACACTTCTTTTCGCTTAATCAAGATACGATATAAGGTGGAGCTGTAGAAAAGGCGAATATATGTATAAAAGAGGGATTACCTTCCATAAGTATTTGCTTGATAATTCAACTATTTTTTTCACTTCCTCGGATCGTTTCATACAACTTTCATCATGAAATCAGAGAAAAACAAGCAACAAAATGAAAACAACCGAGAGGCATCTAGAGAGAGTGAGAGAAAGGAAGATCAAAAGTTTTCAAATATAATTATTTCAAGCTTGAGAAAAGTTTTCCTCCTTAACCTTTTGGATATTTATCGATAATTGAAATTATTTATCGACAGTCTTATAGAAATATCCTATAACATATATATATATACACATATATCCAGATTGCTTGCATTTGATTAAAAACAGTTTGAAAGGCGGAGATTTCGAATCAACAATAATTTATCAGAGATACTTATAAGAGAGACCTGACTCTTCAGGTGCTTAGAAACTTTGTTATTGCTTTTCCCTGCAGCGAAGGTATCTCTTTTACGTCTTCGATTAAACTACACTACTTATACCTAGTGCTGCCGCTGCAAACATTGAGTTTTATTTTATTAATAGCCGTTAAAATCTTCAGCAGTTCTAGTTTTGCAGCGTGTATATCTCATCACACGATATAGGTATATACGAGTAGTGAACTCTGCGTGTGCACTGCATATCCGCGTGGAACCCCAACTGACACACAAACGTGAGAATCATATACTACCTTGAAAGAATTTTCAATAAACTGTAGAAGAGAAGAGAGAAGGGAACTTCACTCCGCAACTCATCCATCAGGAAACGGAACGTGGCTCAATTCATGCATAGAAGAATACGAAATGTGTGTAAGCATATTCCAGGTAGTATTCACAAATCGGTGAAAACAATTAGCAGACTAAATGAGACGAAATCTGGAACTTTTCTTCGGACCTATCAGAAACCCCAGAGCTGGTCGAACGGATTTTGGAATTCTCAAAAAAGAATCGAATCAAATTCAAAAATGTCTCGCCATCTTAACGGACACCTTCGATGTCCCGCAAATTTTCACTGCTCCCTCGCCGGCCCGAATAATGCTGCTACTACTCCCCGCTGCGTATAGATACCACGTCATTCGACCAACTAAGATTGCTAGTTCTATCCACCGAATTGTATTTCTCTGCCTATGCCGGAGTGCAGCTACCACTTGTCGTCTTGTGTGCGCCTCTTGGTTTTCATGTACCTACGAGTAGGTACGGTGTACATACACACATACCAACCTGCCCCCAAAGATACATTATGTAGCTGTAGGTAGGTGCCTTCTGTCTTACGTTTTCCCAAGGGCGCGGGTGGACGGGAGCAAGGGCTCACAATATTCGGTATCGGGACGACATGTATACAATCACAGTGGCCAAACTCTGGGCTCATTTCAAATGGGGTAAGGGCTAGGGCTAGGCTTATAGACGACCGTGACGCGGACGCAGACGCGGGGTACAGGGCAATCGCAGTACGCAGATGCATTCGGTAGCCATCACAGAGCACCGTCTCTCTAGTATTATACTGCACTCGCGCAAGTATTCATAGGATTTCTCTTGCCTCCTCCTTCTGCTCCCTCCTGCGCTTCCTATATTCCAGCCCATAACAGCCCTGAAGGTATATATGGGCGTACATGTTATATATGTATGTATGTATGTATGTACATATACATACGGACGTGCTTCCGTTACGACCACAATGAGGCTCAAAGGAACACAATAGGCTGCCTTGCTCTCCTCAATCGTCCCGTACAATTCTCTGGTGCAACTCAACCGAACTCACTCGCTATACTGCGGCATTTACACGCGCACGCGCCTAGTTTCAAATGAATCAGTTTTTTGAAGTTCACCAAGTTTGGTGGTACTAACTACTACTGCTCGTGAGCTCGCTTGTTTCGTGTATTTTTGGTCTCTTTTTTTTTTTTTTTGCGTTCTGTACAGAACAGTGTTGAAAAAGAGAGTTTAGTTTCGAGAGGTTAAATACGTCTCAACATGGTCATAAATTTTATTTTATTTTTTGGTTCTAGTTTTTGCTTTTCGCTTCATATTCCATTTTTTTTCGTACCGGGGAACAAAGGAAATGGGGTACATACATACCCTGAAAGAATGTTTTTTGGTATAATTAACTAAATACACCTACCTACCGCGGCGGAGGTGGCAGTCTTGTCGCGAACAGTTTACTGCTCTTCGTTTCTTTTTCCCGCCCGTTTTTCGGCGATTTTTATTTTATTCTATTTTATTTTATTTATTTATTTTTTTTGTTTGACACGGAAAAATACGAAACGAATGTCAAACAATGTTGATTCTACAAGAAATCTGAAGAATTTTGCAAATAAAAAAATCAAATAGAAGAAGAGAACAAAAATTAACCAAATATTACACAGTGTTGAAATATCTTTCATTCTTTTCTCTTCTTTTTTTTGTTTTTTTTTGTTTTTGTTTTTTTTTACTCTCTTCTTTGTTTCTCTCGTATCCGGGTAGTTTGCTCTTGTAATTTAATTAGGGAACTTGGGGTGTTTGAGGCGCGGTGAGGCACGAGTCGTGGCAATTATTAACCCTCGCTGTAGCATACCGCTAGTAGTCGTGAGAAAGGGTAAGAAGCAGAGGAAGAAGAACAAAAACAAGAAGAAGAAGACTAAAGGCATCGGAGCAAAAAGATATCTTGACGTCTATCTACTCAATTTCCCAATTTAAAACTCCCTGGGCAACTTTTATCTTCTGTTTCTTTCAAATTAACTTTCCTGTGCTTTTTTATTTATTTATTTATTATTTTGTTTAATTTTTTGTTCACGCTTTTGCTTTCACTCGCTTTCATCATCACACAAAGCTCTCGAGCCATTAGGTTATACGACCTTCGGCAGAGAAATCAATGCCCGTCACACCCGTCATTAATTTTTTTCTCAATTTTAAACTTCTTTTTTTTCTTTTTTTTTCCGATTTCCAATTTTAATATCCACCTCGTTCGATTCATTTTTATTAATATTGTCGAATAATTCAGCGATTTTCAATAAAAAGGGACGTCGTGCGTCGCAGTTTACAAGGGCCTCAATTATTTTATAACCAATAATTGCTTTTTTGTGTTCATTACTTTTCATATTTCTACATTTTTTCATCCTTTTTGTTCCTTATTCTCTTTCATACAGATTGGCTTAGAAAGTTCTACATCGCCAAGAATCTCAGTGATAAGTCACGATCGGATTATTGAAATCAGCCTTCTCAAGCACCAATCAAATCGGTCGGGTGCAATCTCTTTTTCATCGTACCTTATGTAAGCTATTGATGTTCAATAAAAATTCGGTCCTATAGTGAATAACGAATAAACGAAGATAACAGAGAAAAAAGAAAAATGTAGCATCGAAAATTATTTCTCGTAGTACCTATAGATAATGCTGAGATTCTTCGACTGAACAGCACAATATAAGTATAAGTATATTAAGTATATTATTCCAAAAAGTTTTCAACGGTCGCGAACCCTGACCCCCGTCGATTTTTGAATAGATCCTGTACGTTAGTAGCTCTAGACTTAGCGAAGACTCATGATTTATTTTTCGTATTTTTTGGAACCCGGAAGTACCGAAACTTTCATTTTGAAAGTTGCGAAATCGAATTAGAAAAAGTCACCATGACCGATTCTTTCTCAATTCACACACAAAATCCTACATTGAAAGACGCAAATTTCAAGACCAGGTGGGACTTGGGACTGTAGCGCTTTCCGGAGTTACAGCTATTTTAATCTAGCAATTATTTTAGTTTTTCATTCGTTTTTCCGTGATAATGTTTAGAATACCGTAAAACCCGTCGCAAATTTGTTGAGAAATATTTTTTCGTACTCAGCAAAAAATTTGTGAACCACACAAACTCATTCTAACATACAGTGTGGTCTTTTTGAAACACCCCAGTCGTAGCTAAAAAATTATATGAACTGAAAAAAAAAGTTTGACACAAAACTTGAAGGGTTTCAAGGGGAAAAAATAATTCTGATATAAGTTTACTTCCGGTTTGGCCGAGTTCCAAGATTTCACGAGAATCTTTCGGTTTTAGATAAGGAACACGTATTTTGGCTATGAGTGCCTGAAAGCAGGATAAAAGACAAATTTAAAAACGTAACAAAAATAAACATTTGGGAAGCGATTTTTTAATTTTTTCAATTTTGTTTTCTAAATGTTTGGTCAATTTAATTTCCATTTTTTTTAAATTTAATTTAATTTTTCGTTTGAAAATGGTTCATTGAAATTTGATGATGCCGAAACTAGCGGCCAGAGTTAGCGACCACGCGCGGCACACGGTTGAGACTCTCTCTCTTTCCGTCGCTATGTTTACACGTGCATACGTATGTACATACGCGCGGGAAGAGTATCCATATGTGAGTTACGTTACATAATATATCATACAGGTACCTATGGAAGCCGCGCCATGTTCCTAGATTGTATGCGCTAGGTTTTACGGTGGAGAGATGCCAAAGGGACGGGAAGAGAAGAGAAGAGAAGAGAGGAGGGAATGTGTTTTTCAATGGTATTTTCGTATCAAAACGTATGAAGATCCGTTTGAAGGGTGTAATAAGAGACGGCAGGCTCCGCGGAGCCTGTTCAGAAATATTTCACCTTAGCAAGAATGAGGATAGGAATAAAAAGAACATACGAAACAAAGAGGTAACAAACAAAAATGAACGAAATAAAAAACAAAAACGTGAAAGAATCCCACGTACGTATTTCCATACGCACACATATACCTAGGAGAAGTCGTTCTGCGGCTAGCCCAGGTTCTGTTGCTGCTGCTGACTTTGGTCGTGCGCCGTAAGGGTTGCCCTCCTGCTTGATTTATAACCGGGCGGTATTTCGTTACGCGATGAAAAATATGATGAAAATTTGTCCGGTTGATGTGACTTTTTGTGTGGGTAGGTACATACATACTACATAAAGGCGAAAGACAAGGAAAGAAGAACAAAAAGGGAAAAAGTAGAAATAAAACAGAATAACTCTTGCCGTGCTACCTCCGGACAAATAAATTTCAAGAACACAAGAACAGCCTCCACCCCTTCCCTTCCTACCCCTACCCGGCGAGAAAACGATGTCTCTCATTTACAATTTTCGGTTTATCCTTTGTTATGTGCCTATTTGATATGATACGCGAGTCTGGCATTGTGAATGTGAGCGCGGGGGTATACTTTCGGATTGTGAAATAACGAAAATTCAACCACCGCAAAAGAAAGACCGAGGAGTGAGGTAAACAAAAACAAACAATCACCATATCAATCCGACATTTAGTTCTTCTCTTCAGTTTTTGTTTTTTTCTGTTCATCGCGTTTTCTTCTATTCCCATTTCTATTTCCGTACTTTGTCGAACCGTTCGATCGCGAACATATGTACGAACGTATACCTACGTATCAACCCTGCACGTACATGGGCGACGGTACAATGGATGAGGGATTGAATTGGGGTTCCCCGTGAGGAAAGAATCATCAACCCTCCCCCGAACGGTGAAAATGTAAAGGTGGTATATAATGAAGGTAGCCAGACGGGGCGACGGGGGGAGGGGGCAGATGTTGGGTTTATGCTGCATCCGGTATAGTATATTATACAGAGCGGCCGAGGAGCGTTTATGAAAAAGCGATCATTTATTCCCTGACAATGTCTTGTTTAGGTGCAACTGGCTACTGTATGGGCGAAGGTACGTACCGACCGTGAAACGGCATAGCACAGTCGTTCGTTCGTTGCGGTCGTAGGTAACTA
Source organism: Phymatocera aterrima (assembly GCA_963170745.1). Classification (NCBI taxonomy): domain Eukaryota; kingdom Metazoa; phylum Arthropoda; class Insecta; order Hymenoptera; family Tenthredinidae; genus Phymatocera; species Phymatocera aterrima. The sequence continues at coordinate 3,222,005 of OY720668.1, forward strand.
TACAAGATCAGAGTGTGTATATATATATATATGTAGGTATATATGTATTATGCTACGCCGACGTAGCGACGTGAACGAAAGCGTCGTTTATAATGCTTTTCGCGCAGCACACTTTTCATTCTCGGCAGACATTAAAATCGCAATTCATAAAGCTGAAATACTCTGGCATTTGACGGGGCGAACAGCCCGGAAAACATAGAGCCATACATACATGAGCTGAAGCGAAATAAAGATAAACTATATACGCCGCCTGCTACCAACTCCTGCTACTCCTGAAAAACACACATTACACGCGGTGCTCGGCTAGGCAGTACATCCACACATACCAACTACCGCTCTGATATCCCATGAACCGTGAACGAAGAAGAGAAAAAACGGCCGGAAATTTTTGCAACAAAATTTCATATAATAAAGGTACTTCATAGCCCCAAGTCCATTAATTGCCTATTGCGGAGATATTCCATCTGTCTAGAACTATATCCGGATATCAATTTCAAGTAAACATACATAACGGAAGAAATTTCCGATTCTCCAAAGTCGTTCGTCACTAAACAACTCCCCTCTCGATTCACGGGTCTGGAACTAGAAACTCCAATTTCGCCAAAATCATATTCAAGTATGAAATTTTAAGTATAAAAGGTCAGTTCATCGGGTCGTTTCGGAATAAGCCGCGGACAGAGGAAGACAGAGGGACGGAGTGAACGGTTCTATAACATATTTCTAGTTTATCGGCACACGGAACACGGAGATCCCTGACAATCACGATTTCAGAAACCGAGTAAAATACTCAAGGGATTATATTAACGTCGCGTGAAATATGCATCGGCCACCCTCAAAAATGCAATCGGCAAACGAATATAGAGGGTGGGAAGAAAAAATCGTTTTCCACGGAGCATCAGTCTTCATCTCAAAACTCATTGCAGCGACGATAACAACAATAATGATATCAATCGCGACTACAATCATTTATTATTCAGGGCAGAGATTTTAGCAAACGGTTTCCGATCGTCCCATTCGAGACGCACACAACCGAGCGAGACGCTATTCTCTAATAAAGTCACGTTCATGGGCAATTCGGTTTATTGAGGTGTGCACCGGGCTCCAGAGGGTGAAATCGTAGATCCGGTATAGCTGAGAGCCGGCTCTAGCTATTACAGTGACAATGGGGCAGCGATCCCTTCCTCGCCATGTGTATGCATGCATGTATGCGTTCATGACATGTATCGTAAGTTAGATCAGGTTACATTACGTTGGGTTGTGGTTAGGTTAGGTTGTACCTGGATACGTAGGTACGTCGGTACGTAGGCGTAGGTACCTACACGTACGGTAATCCGTGAGATGCACTGCGGCCGCGGTGCGGCGGTGCGTGTTACGTGACTATTCCTTGTCCCGCGCTGCAATTGTTTTCGACCATCCTGCGAGCAGTACATGCATAGTATACCTTTGTACCTACAAACGGGCTTGGGTGCGTGTAGAAGGTATCTGTACCCTCTGTAGTAGTCTGGTATTCAAAGGAGCCTTAGCAGTATATAGCAGAGTGCAGACGATGCTCATTCTCAAACTTTGCCAATTAGATATTATCCGGACGATACGACGACCTGTCTACTACCGGTTTACGTAGGTACATCCGAATTCCGGACAGATGAGGAGGTGCCAGACAGCGTGGCATCTTAATCGCCACATTCGTTTTAACGCGAAACTGATTTTCACTCTGCAGTTAGGGGTCTCAGAGTGACAAGCCAAGATCAGACACGGCTGATTGAATTATTACTTCGTTCTCGTCTATTTATTAACTATCGAGAGGTCATTATCGAGTTTGATCGGCCAGGAGAAGGAGACCTTTACGCATTTCTTGTTGGAAAAGACATATTTCATATGTTCATTCTTTTTTTTCTTCTCTTTTTGCTTGCCAACTTCAGAGGATATGATATGAGTTTGAGGATTATGAGGAAACTCTTTGAAACCATTGTTATGTCCTCTATTCGTATGTTTAACACAGAGCGTTTGTCTTCTGTATAATTGAGGTATACAGGAAGTATAGTATATGAAATGGAAAAACCGGAGGTATGATCGGTCTTTTCTCTATTCTATGAGAGCAAAGAGGGAAACCGGCATTATTCCTCCACCGACAACGGAGAGAAATACGCTCTTCCGTGGGTTTCTTTTTTCCTCTCCTTCTTACTTTTGCTTCATTTCAAGAAGAAACAGGAACTGAACTACATACGAGCAGATGTACACATCAGCCATGCTCATCCATCACCTCATAAAACTCTGCTACATTCTTTCTCGAGCTCGTGAAAAATGACAATCGAAAAGTAGGTAGACACGGAGAAGGCTCGATGCGCTCCTCTTGACGTCACTCTTAGCAAAAGCGAAACGCCATTTTCCACCAACGTCAAGGGATCCGGAGAATAGGGGAGGGTGGGGAGGTGGAGGTATGGGTGGATATAGATTGCTCAAGAGAACACAGGACTTCGAGTGGATCTCCCTTTTACCACTTCGGTTTCGTCAAGGATCTACGCGCTAGCCATACGCCCGCAGTAAAGTCTAGAAATAAGTGCTCTCCAATTTCTCACCACCCTTTGTCAAAGTCGAGAGTCCGAGCTCTCGAAATGGATGATAGATTCTTAATTGGCGAAATTCAAATTGAAAAGAACGAAAAAAGAAGAATCGAGGTGCCATAGGACTCGCGATCGTAAATGCGCAGAAACCGTTTCGAAAATGAGAAATCGTAAATTTTCGCAGACGACTCAACCGATTTCGATGAAACTTCGCGAATTCATTGAGTATGATGACAGGACGTGACTCAGTATCTCACTTTTTTTAAACGTTGATTGGATTTGATAAAAAGTGAATATTTCCTATGTTAGCTAGGTTAGATTGGCAGCGACGACTCCAATAGCCTCTCACGCGACAAAGATGAAGACCAGGGGTGCCCTAGATTCACATTTTCACTTCTCTCTCTCGCTCTGACTTCTCTCTTTCTAAAAAAAAAACGTAATTTAATTTAGCTACATAATTTCTTCCGTCGTCCTCGTACCATTCCATTTTTTGTTTTACATTATTTTTTCATTTTGTTATTTCAGTCTGGTTTCGCAGGTCAGGGATACTAAACGTGAGAAGTGAATAAAGAAATAACGGACGAAGAAAGCTTTCGGATATAGTAATTGTGAATTTTTTTCCATTTTATTCAGTGCTCACAGCATGAGCTGCACATATTTGTCCGGTGTAATTAAACGAGAGGCAATTAGACTGAATAAATGGTTAAAGGTTGTCTGGCTTCGTGCATGTCATCTGTCCCGAGGCTTGCGAAGCCCTAGTTTGCTGGCGGCCGTCTTGGCTCCGTACCTATCCTCAGCGTCTTCGCCGTCTTTGACGGTTCACTATCCGCACACTGACAGCAGCTTATCTCTGCCTGTCGTCGCCCTCGTTAAATTTAATGCGACATCTGATCGATTCATTTGTCAAAAATCGAAAAACTAATAATAATGACAAGGAGAAGAAAGAGAGAAGAAGAAGACGAGGAAGAACGTCGATTACGAGGAAAAGGAGAATACGAAGAAGAAGATAATTTATCAGTCTGAACAAAAAATTAAGTGAAACCGTGAATATCCCTTCGATTTGCAACGCAGAGTACATGCCTACGTATCGTAGGTTCAAAACTTCGTTTTCCGAATACCTCGCAGAACCCAAATTCTCTCTTGTGGGTGAAAAGGAACGGACAATGTTTTATTTCACACCGAAGTTTGAGATTTCAATTATGCCAATTATGCTAATAGTTACCTGTTGTTGAATTCAATACTATTTCCAGATGGTGAAATTCAAGGACTGCGGAATGATGGTATAATATTGAATTGGGAATGAAAAACAAGAAAGAGATGAAAAAGAAGAGGAGGAACCACGCCGACGGAGAAGAGAAAACGAAGAATGATAATCCCCATGTTTGTACATGAATGTATACCTAAAATAATGAAGTACCTACCTACATAAAGAAGGGAATGTTAATGCTCGAGTTAAAGAATCTTTTTGGAGTATTATAAGTGTGAAACTTGAGGTGGAGGACGGAGAAGGCGTAAAATATATCTACCCAAGGGAGAGAATAGGGTCTCATTATAATAATTACTAAGAAATATAAAGTGACTCTCTGGTTGCTGGCAAGCGGTTTGTGGTTTTTCGTACACGGTCGTTGCCGTTGTCATCTCAGTTGGTGTTGGAACAGCTCCTTTACAAGTGATAATAAATATGCATAATTAGCAGAAAGTAGCGAAAGATCCCCCCCCCCCCCCTCCCGCCGCTGCCCATGCGAAAACGCTATGCGCGGAAGGGTCAATATATATATAACATTCGCTTTGAAGCGTCAACGCTACTGTGACGAAGCGTGGCAAAAAAGAGTCAGAGTCAGAGATAGAGATACATGGGGAAAGAGAGAGAGAGAGAGAGAAACGGTGCTCACGAAACTTTTCGGAGATACAATATTGTCCCCATGTAATCAAAGGAACTCCCTTCATCTCGTGGTATTTCTCACTCTGCTTGAAGGGTTCGGATTCGTCAAAGAATTGCTCATCGAAGGAATATGTCTGCCGAAACAATTACACAGGAGAAACGGGAATTTAAAATCACCGGTATTTACGGTGAAGTTACCCGTTACCACGCCGCGCCGCACCGCTAACGTTGTCTTTATTGATTTGTACCAAGTTTCTAGGTGTATATATATTATAGATACTACATTGCCGAGCGAGAAAAAGAGAAAACGAGTGAAAAGGCCAGAAAGAGTCGGAGAAAAGAGAAACGCGGTTGAAAAAGCCATCGCCACATAATCTATCTAAAGAAGCTGATATTGTCATAGTACACTCCTACACATTAATGGTTTCGCTCCGAAGTTAGCTACACTTTCGGCAAGTGTCCGCTACAGGGGTGAAGCGAAGACCAAATGCTGCGCCGCGCCGTATTTTTGAATTTGTTCAAACGCATCGCGTCGATTGGTCTCTGCTTCATTCTTGAGGCAACTCGCCACACGACGAGCGTGGCTAAATTCAGAGCAGAACCATTAATATGCCGGAGTGTACATATGGATAAAGCTGAATATCAATGAGCCAGTGATAATATTTATCGCAATTCTGTTGTTTTGGTTTTTTTTTTTACAAAGAAAAGCGATTATCCGTAAAAAAGGGAAACGAGACTGCTTGCCTGTCTCAGGAGTGGATATACCTAGTGGATAAACGAGGAGGTAGAGATCGGGGTGCATAATCCCCTTGTTCGGAAGATTGATCATTTTCCATTGCAGATGAACGACGACGCGGAGGTAGGTAGTAGATACTACGTAAGCTCGAAAAATGAATTTCTTCGACTTTTTTGTGTTACCGGTTTCAGAGTGAAAAATCATCCTGTGAAAATATTGGGCGGGTGTGGAAGAAGATATATGTAGTTCAAAGATCCTCTTCCAAATTCTGAGATCACTAACCAGAGTTATCTCACAAGACGATAACTTTCAAAAGAAATACAAGCAAAAGACAAAAATAAGATATCATTCGGTGTTGTTGCAACTTACCAAAAGATCGGTAGTCCTAGCTCCAATGTAAAAAATAACTCTCCCTTCGTCGCGGTATACTCCTCCTCTGAAAAATTAAACAGGTTTACCATTAACACAAGTGAGTATGAATCGCGCAAAAAGAACTAAATGAATACGTCCGGCATGAATATGACACTTGACTGCAGGTTAAATAAGAAGAGCAAAAAGAATCGCCCTCCGAAATTCGAATATTTGATCCGATAATTGCATTATAAAGCACGAGAGAGGATTCGCGTAAGTAGCTTCGATTCGAATTGAAGGTCCAAGAATTCCGTTATTTTTTGAGGGACATAGGGTTTGGCTTGGTAACGCTGGGCTTGAACCCCGGTGTTAAATTTCCAAATCTGTTAACCAGCCTGGACGACCTCGAATCGGCCGAATAACTGGGCAATTTGTGGTTCGAGGAAGGGTGTAACCAGAATAAATTATGCCCAGGGAAGTGCGGTCACGTTACGGTTGTAGATGTTTCCTTGGTTTCCACGCGGTTCTGTTTCAACGGAAAATCTAGGGGAGAAGTAAGACGATGACCAAATGCGAATTCTAGAATCCGCATCGCGTGAAAAGGCACTCGCAGTTTATAGTATGGACAACGTTTTCATATCTTCATTTGAAAAATCAGAATTTCGCGCAGCGGTTCATCATACCTATACGTGCACAAATTAGTCGGATCTTCTAATTACTTAATCACCCGTTAGTTGTTGTAATCAAGGTTTTACGGTGGAGCTTTCCTCCGCGAAATTACCTAGAATATACCCTAGCGAAAGACAAAAGCGACGAGGATCGTTGAACAAAGACGTTTCTACTTAATGGTGTCTATTATTTAAATTCAAGAGCGTGGAAAGAGACGAAGAACAAGAGGAAAAAGGAGAAGAGGAGGGTGGTCGTTTTTCCGTCCTTCTCGCTCTGTCGTTTTTCCATACCAGAACGTATTCTACGATGTTCATTCTCTTGCGCAGGTGACTTCTTTGATTAAGATGAAACTGCACCAGCATCTGCTGGTACATGAAACGGGCGCTCTCTGTTACACGAAAAACATGTTTCTCTCAAGAAATACGTGGCTATGATTCAAATTCTACGAGAATATACATCCGGTAGGATCTGGGCTCCGTAGGTATTATTTCAGATACGTAACGTCTTCTTTTTCTTGAAATTTTCATTATCTTTCGTTGTACATGCAATATCCACCCTGCAAGAATTCCAGTTTGAAGGGCCATTAATTTTACGAAAGGGATTTTCTGCGAGTGGTCTGGTAATAAGTGAGCTCGTTTAAGAAAATCGTTTGAATGTTATCCACCCAGGCAGGCAGGTAGGTAGGTAGGCGCAACCTACCCCGAGGAGAAAATCGCGCGTATAGGTATACAAGTCACGTCCGTCATGATAATATCCAGCGGAATTTGAGACGACCGAATAGAAATAGAGCTAGGGAAAGGGAGATGGAGATGGAGATGGAGATGGAGAGAAATGGAGAAAGGGAGAGATAGAATGGCGACAAAATGTTTCCGTCTCTCTCCGAAGCTGTTAATTTTGCAAAGCGCCAACCGATTTGCTAAGCGCTGTTCTCTCCGTGGCTGCCGCATAGATTAAAGTCCTCACTATAGTATAAGCCCGCGAGAGTCAACACGAGGAGTAGGTGAGAAAGTTTAGAGGCGCGAGGTCTGGCGCTTCCCTCAACTTACTAAACGGCTAATTCTCACGCGTGCCAGCTCCTCTCGGATGATAATATTTTGGCGTCTCAATGATTTCGCGAATGAAAAGGGAAATGGGAAGTGGGAAACGGGAAACAGGAAACAAGAACCACAGAAGGAAGAGTGGACCGAAGAATAGGATATATATATATATATATATATACACGCATATGTATACATATCTCAATGTATCCAAGTGAATGTACGCTACTGGGATTCAACTCCATCCATTCGTCGCCCCTACAAAATTTCAAGACAAGCGTCTAATTTTCATTATGTGAGTATCAGATATCATTCGCGTATTAGTACTGCGCGGGTCAGTATTCACTGTCGACTTCCTGAGTTTTTGAGCGACCGGCGGAAAGACGCTAATCAGGGGAGTCGTAATCACACCTTTGGCAAATTTATTTGGTCCCATTTCTATCTGTTTTCAATCTTCGTGTCTCTCCTTCTCTCCAAGTTCAGTATCTTTGACTAGTTCGTTCTTCAACAGCCGATAACGCAATTTAAGAGCTTGTCTCTTTTTTCAAGTGTTCTTCCGCCGGTTCGGATGTATTTACCCTAGGACTCAAAAAGCCAATGCTGAAAGTAACAAATTCGACCGTATACTTGAATTGTGAGAGAATGCGTGGCCCTGTACTCAAGCAATTCAAACTCACTGAAGAACTGTACTGACATGTTTCTCATTAAGCACATCCAGCGGATGAGGTATACAAATATTCAGAAATATAGCTACCAGGGGAGAGACAACATTCACACACTGAGGCACCGAGCCTCATGAACGCATGAGACATTACTACTCAGTTCACACGTTCCTCGCGTATAAATGCTCGTTCGAATGACTCGCCGCCAATTTCACTGGGAACACTTCGACGCCATTGAGGTCCGAAACGGAGCGCTGTGTGTGGCCCACCGCGGAATTTATAAATTTCAAAAATGCCAGGGAATGTGATCTCAAAATTATGGACCGTGAAAAATAATGACTAATTTGCCAAAGCTTCAAATTTCCCAAATTTCATCAGTGTTCGGCATCGATGACATTACAGAAAGGATAACGGATAAACGTGATGTTAAAAAATAAAATACCGAATCGTACGAAAAATGCGTATAAGGGAACATTTCCGGCACTTCAGAGTGTTTTTTCTGCCTGGCCCTACGCAAGACATTGCTTGCTATACTACGAGCATCTCAAGTTTACTATAAGAGTTGTTCTGGATCACATTTTTCCTCGGGCCGTGTAAAGCCCCGATAGCATATATTCACTCATCCGTCACTTGGTCCTAAATCAAGTGTGAAATCGGTTAAAGAATATATATATATATATATCTCGAATATATATATATATATATATTCGAGAAGTAGTACATACGTATACCTATTCGCAAGGTTTCTTTTCCCCGCCCCGACTGAAAAGTTATGTAATCGCACGATGAAGGAACAGAAGTTTCGAAAATTCATTTCAACGCCTCGGAGTGCAATGTGGCGTCATTCCACCAGATTTCACATCATATTCTCCGTTTGAAGATATATTCTCAAGAATTGAAGAAGGATAGAAGGAAGCCGCGTTCTGCACCGCGACGAGAGGGCGAAAAGAATGAGAGACGAAAAAGGAAGACCGTCGACGAGAATGGCGGAAAGGTGGATTTAGCCAACGGAATATTTCTCCGCTGCTGTCACAATTTTTGACACATTCTCCAAGGGTGCCTGAGATTTTCTTTTTGCCTACAGTTGTCTCTTCTTCCTTCCCCTTCCTTGTCACCGGCAGCACAGTGTATCCACGGGTACAAAAGTTCAACAATAAAAATCTATAGAATTGGTTGTCCGTCTTTCTGATATACCCGTGTGAGTGAGAATAGCTTTTTATATAAAATATCGATTCGATCAACCCGCTGATTGGCGGTGAGTTCTTTCCATCTGTTTTTATCTTGTTCAAAATCAACGTAGATCCCATATTTATATTTGTGGAATAATTACAGAATCGTCAGATCGAACGTCAGTCGCAGATAGGGAGCCGCGTTACGTTACGTAATCGTAATTAATTAAAACATGCAAATAATTGGAATCCGGTTAGTGCCTAAACCTGTTTTCAATTATCCTTCACCAGCCACTAATTTGAACGGGGCCGTTTAAAAAGAGTAGAGGTGGAAGAAGAGTGATGAGGTAGGTACTCGCCGCCGAACGATCATTACTAATATTAATGAACTTTGACTTGAAAAATATATTATGCAATATTTCGCATTTTTCTACATACATCATGTTCGCGTTACCCCTGCAGGCAGGTAGGCGAACAACGCCGAACGTTGACGTTTTAATCATTAATAATCATCGTATCTTTAATAACGAATTATTATTGAACACATCGGGGGTGAAAATTACTCAGGCTGAACGCGGCAGGTGTTAACAACTGTATGTATGTACGAGTGAGATTATTCAAAATTGAAACTCTCAGGTGTTTATTGCACGTTCATACTAACTACATACACTATAATACGTCGCGTTACACTCTGCAGTGTAATAATATACAGTCTGAATTATCAGCAGCATGTAAATCACGGCTAAACCGTGGAAATACTTTGCAGCATTTGTGTCCCTGTCAACAAAACGGGGATCGGGGTTGGTGTTGGCGGTAGCGAGAGAGTGGGAGTGCGTGAGTGAGCGAGCGAGCGAGCGAGTGAGTTAGCGAGTGAAAGTGAGAGTTTGTCCTGTAGGTATGTATGTACATATATATATATATATATATATATATATATATATATATGTACAGAATTCAGAGGGTTGATTTTTCGCGTTCAATTTTCACGTTGCGCCGTTCTGCCGTCCCGCGTATTCCAGAGCGGATCTCTTGGCATGAGAGGAACAAAATCCAAGGGATTGAGGATTAAAATTTCCCCCTTGTCCTTGTCCTCGTCCTCGTCCTCGTCCTCGTTCTCGTTCTCGTTCTCGTTCTCGTTTTCGTCCTTGTCCTCTCGTGACAGAGGGAATCGTTGAAGGGGGTGGTGGTGACGGTGAGTCGCTCGTTAGGGGCCAACGCCTGCTAAGCAGTCGAGTCCTCAAGTCTTCGGCTGTAGTACATTACTGCGGGATTACGACTCGGAGAGAAATAGAAGTGTTTTATTTTTTTTCTCCATTCAAGCGACAACTTCATAAAAGATTTTTAGCTCAGAACTCGAGCTTATGTGTTATTGATCGTCTGGGCATCCGATCCACGATATCTACTCCCGATCGCCATCGGGCTGCTACGTAGGTACATAGATATCTAGGTAGATCTAGGTACAACTTCATATTACATAACAGAAAGCGCGACGATCCCCCCGTTCACGACTCCGTACCTACATTTACTATATACCTACTCAACGGAAAAGAATATATATATCTTTTCCACAAAAGGGTTTCTTTTATTAGATATTATACAAGGATATCGAGGAATTGGCCACCCCCGAGGGCCTTCTGCGGTAAGCGAATCAGGCGAACGCGACATTGATAAATTATCAATAACAACAGGTAATTATTGGAAAATTGTGAGCGAGAACGATGCAAATTACTGTCTTTCATACAATGGAAAGAGAAAAGAAGTATCGAAATACAATAATTTTCGAAATAACAAGAGAATAGATATTTTCCGTTTTTTTTGTTACGTATTGTAAAAAAAAAATATCGACATGATTGACTCACACGAGTTTATTTCCGAGGCGCTCAATCATTATGAATACAATACGTTGAGAGCGGGAGGAAAAATTTGTAAAATATTAGGCTAAATCGATAGGTAGGAAGTATGAGGAAGATTGAAGATTGAATAAAATGCATAAATAGATGAAGAAGGGATGAAAGCTTCGAAATTTTCCACCGCCTTGAACTATCAATTTTCTTGGTACGAAAAGCCGCGTCAGGAAAATATTGTGATGTAAATTTTCTCCATTCGCCCACCCTCTATTTTTTCGGTTTTCTCCGTTTTTTCAAGAATATTTACGATATGAAAATATAATATTTGTACATACGGTGTTGAATATAATCGACGTATCGATATAAGAGAAAAAACAACACGGTGCGAGTAGGATATCGATGGTTCGCACACTTATATGATACGATTTTATTGTTATTCGCCGTTAGAAAGTGTAAAAAAAGATAAAATGAACTTTGGGTTACGAACTGTCAATAATTAACGGTAGAATGTCGAATATCGCGATACGTAGTTATCGAAGAAAGAGAAGAACAAAAAACAGACACGATTTTGTGGTCAAATTTACTACGAGTAGTAAAATTTTACTAATAGCGGTGCTCATTGAAAAAATTTCAAATATTGGCGTTTTTCAACGTTGGATATATGGGAATCACGATCGATTCGCGGGCAAATAATGTGCTGGTCGAAGATGAACGAAATGGGGAAAAATATTATCGGCTGTTGAAGAAATATGAAATTATTGACCGACGAATATATTCCGATGGAAAGAGAATCGATTTTTCGATGATCTGGGATTTACGGAAATTTCGTAAAAATGTGAATTTGTTATCATGGAAAAATATGAGGAAAAATTGGGTGCCTCGCAAACAGCTGATATTATTCTTCGCGGATCCAAGATCGTAAAAATGCGGAATTGTATATTCATGACGAAGTATGAGAAACGGTAAACATTTTTTGAAAAACAGCTGATATTATTTTTCGTCATTTTATTACGTTGGCGCTATGAACTCCAGCCTCGTATCTATACCTATATAGGTGGAGAGTAGCGGAAATAATCTGAATTAAATAGCCTTCTAGACCTTTTATAAAAACAGGGTAAAAGCAAAGAGGAGAAAACGAAGAGAAAAAAATTGATTAGCGTGGTGTGGACGAAGGGTGGTAGATTGAACGCACGTATATATGTATATTCGGCTACTTGGCTATGCCACATCGCATTTTCAAGTTAGGAATTATTCATGTCACGTTTCCCATATTTTATGCCGGATTGGCACCAGCCGCCGATTACGAGTGAGAAGAGAGAGAGAGAAAGAGAGAGAAGGAGAGGGAGAGTGGGAAAAAGAATAGCTACTTCAAATGATTATCACAAACGCAATTTAGTCGACCGTGCGAAAGTAATTTGATTTTCACGTCATCACCAACTTCCCCCCCGCCGATTATATTACAACGTGCAAGATACACCCAACAGTATAACCGATAATGTATTACACTTCTTCTTCAATCACGTATAATTCAATAAACTGCAGAGAATAAAGAATAATGCCTCGAGCTTTGTCAAATTCGTTCGCCATTTCGCAGGTAGTTAAGAGATCTTTCGTCTGCGATCATTCATCGTAAAGCAAATATGAATTTCAATTTATCAGACGAATGATTTATCAGAAGTGAAGTAAAATTGTAATCGAAGATGACACTGATAATTATGACGATTGAAAAATATTCGGTAACTTCGGACAAATTAGTTGAAATTTGAGTAAAATTTTACGCTATCGCTGTATCAGTTTCGGCAGAAATGATGATAATTCTTCTATTTTGTAAAACGCATGGAATTTCGTTGAGAAGATTACTTATCGCGCGAGTTGAAGGACGAATCACGGAAATACACGCATAACGAGTGAACATAGCTGAGATAGAAGTAGGCAGATATACATATACGATATTATATATTTATGAAAAGAATCAGAGGAAACCGCCCGACTCTTTCATCCTTTCTTCGGTGAATTGCAGCATTTCTCTCGTATCCCCATACCCTAAGTTCTATTCTCTGGTGCCGACTATACCATAGACATAGCAACAGAAGGGGAGAACTATTCTACTGGAGAATAAAGAGTCAAGAATTCAGATATTGGATGTATACGACCTAACCTCCTCACCCGTCCTCACACGCGGCATGAATTCAGTGAATCGAAAGCTAACCGTATTCTACTATTTCCTGAATCGATCTAGTTGGATCAGTCGCGGTTTATACACGTTTCCAGTTTTAAACGGTGTATTCTTTGTTGAAAACAGGATCGAAACTTACCCATCAATTCTCTCAAAAAATGCATAGACTCCTTGTCAAACGGTCTATCGATCCAAGATCAGCCAATGACGCGCGTTCTAGATATATACATATATATAAACAGGAGTAGCCTCGGCGTGTCTTGCGCCCGCGGCTAACGATAATTGTGTACCCTCCCTCCGTTCGTTTGCTCGTATTCGACGCATCGACGACAAGCGCCTGTTCATTGAACGCGTGTCGTCGTTGGCTAATTTCTGCTCGACCGTGAGTGAGAAAAAGATCTATCTATTTTGGAAACAAAATTGATGATCAAATTCCGATCCCGTTTTCAACCGAGGATACCACGTTGAAAACCTCGGCGTTGATTCCGAGTTACCCTGTATACTGTAACTATGTATTCATTCCCAGAGGAAATGCACTTGTCCTTTCGAATTTTTCGTCAATCGTTGAACCAAAATAGACGGGTAACACGGCATTGTGCGGAAACAACAACGTTTGCGAATTCATTCACTTCTACCGCGCGGTACGTCGCGTATACATATATAGATACGCTGGCATACATACATATAGGTACATATGACGTGTGTATGTGGACGCATGTGGGTTATAACCGTAGGAGATGGAGAATTTGCCAATTTTACGGTGGTCGCGCGCTAAATTGAAAATTAGCGAAGCGCGGTCCTTCGCCGTTGGGATTTTGTCAATTAATTGTCACCTATAAATTCACGAACAGTCTTGACTCGCCTGATACATAGCGGCGCTACTATAACCCAGTTGATTTAATATCGATACAATTCCTCCAATTTGAACGACCTTATTAAGAAATAACGAAATAGAAATTTGTTCGATGATTTTTTTTCTTTTCTTCTTCTGTTATCTCTCATTTCCAAAGGGCTATTGTCCAGGTACATCATATTCGATCGTGTACAGTTACTTGAAATCTGAATCACGTATTTGGGTGGGAAAAAGAAGGGAACAAAATTGGCCAGAAATTGCTCGATGCGGATATAAAGGGGAAGCAAGAAGAGCAAACGAACCAAAGAATGAAAATAAAAGAATCATGAAAAAGGAAACCTATGCATTCAATATTCACACGAGCATATAATTGCTGGCTTTGAATTCTACCGCGTTGTCCCAAATATGCCGATTCAAATATGTATTCTGTTTACCAGGCCAATAAATTTTATCATTCGCACGTACCGCAGCATAATATCCCGCATATACCTACCTATACGCGGCGCAGAAATTTAACAATGCTAACCGTAACGATTTTACGGACGACACATACGTACTATGCAACACGCCTGCAGTTGAATGTCAAAATTGATAATTCATTTCATTTGTTCAATTCGATAATCTTGAGTAACTGCAGCAGAGGTATGCTGCCGCTGCTAATTATCGCAATGCTTCGAGTGCCTATAATTCCAAATATATATACCATTAGCGCATATGATACAGAATGCAGATATTGCCGAGTGCAATTTTCTACTAATTACACATTTATTACCATTTATTATTATTATTATTATTATCGGTTCGCCTATGTACCTGCATAGATTTGAGTCCAACTATCATGGAATTCGTGATTTAATTTGATTTAACGTTAACCCCGCAAAATTGCGGAAAGTATTGGCCCTGGCTCATTGTCAGTATCACGGTGTGTTACGGTATGGTGAAAAATGGTTGCCAATTAATTGCCGCTGCGCTAATTAATAACTGATGCCAAATAAAGTAGGTATGAAAATTCGTAATTTTCCGCGCGTTCTCGCAAATGAATAAATTCCCGCGGGTTCGCGCAGCGTACCCATATATAGAGCGTACCGTTCACCTTCGGCAATCATATATATCGTCGGCATAGGAGGTGGTCGCGGGGTGAACGTTGGTGGTAGGTATAGGTACCACATATACCTACTACTACCCCCATCGTTTGTAATATGAAATTGCATAAATCCTTCACTCCGTTATTACACCGCGACCCAGGTATTCGTTTTGCAATTTACCGGAGTTACCTTTTGGCCAGGTTTCATGGCGCACGCTGTTATTCGTGTACCTACCTACCTACCGTGCGCGGGAGAACGGGCCGAACGTCGCATCGCGTCGCGTCGCGACCAATCAGATCGACATCGCACGCGGACCCATCGAGGCGTTTCGCACTCGACCGACACCCCTTCCTTCTTCGCCGGTGCCTCATCGGGTTGATTTTACAAACCAGCACGCACCCGACAACATTATTCTCGAATTAGGTATAATACGACGGAACCCCCCTGATACGTGGGAGAGATCCGGCGGAAATCGGTCAAGTATCGTTATTTTTTTCTTCGGTTCAATAAATTGTCGAAAAATTGGAGAAACGACGAATCGCAGAGAAATGGATAAAAAATGCGACAGAAAATGTAGAATAATAATAATGAACGGAGTAAACCTGAAGAAAAAAGATGGAATACAGGAACAAAGAACAGAACCGGAGATTGATTTCCGTTCGGATAAAATTAGACGGCGCGGCGGCTCTGTCCACCGTACACGTTCCTATTATAGGTATACGTGCGGCCAGATCGCTATGAGGACACTAACTGGTCCTCGTGGACCTCGGAGTACGGGCATTCCGGTTGTTTCTCTACGCTGCTACACTACAGAGACTAAATCACGAGGAGCCGTCGGTGGAAGGATTGGTAAGTAAGAGGGAGGCACCGCACGACCGAATACAAGGTGTGCCCCATCGTGATCGGAGCATCGAATTACCTCGAACCCGTGACAAAGAGGAAACTCGGGAAGATTGAAGTAGGAGAGATTGTTTGAACGGACGAAATGCGGTTCGTAAGAATTTTCGCACCGTGTGGAGAGTATGAGATTTTCTGTTAAGAAATCGATTATTCAAAAAAATTGATGAATCGACTGCAAATTTCGTTGTCGCACGAGCATGTTCATTTCTATCCTGTCCATCGGCGTTCCAGCGAATGGAAATAGGAAAAAAATTCCCAATCCCGTTTTCTAGAAAATAATTCGTCCCATTTCACCAATCTAACGCGATAAGAAAATCATTTCCAAAAGGAGAAAGAAATAGACGAGGATATATGAAAAAAGAAAGAAAAAAAAAAACACATCAATCAAAAAATTGGACACGGTATACGAGTATATATATATATATACATATAGTATATGGAATAGCCTGTAGAAGAGAAGAGTCAAAAGGGGTAGTAGAATCGCGTTGGGAGTTCTCCGTAGATTTTGGCACGACTTAAAATTCGTCAGAGGAGTAAAAAAAAAAAACGAATGGAAAAAAAAGAAGGGAAATAGTAGCAGAGAAGAAGAGATTCCTTATTTTCTTCTCTCTTCCCATTTCCCCTTTCGCCTTTCCGCTTTCCCGTTTTTATCTCTTGCCGCTATACAGACTGTATATAAGCCCGCTCGCGAATCCAGTGCCACGTTTTATCAGATTTCGCGGGCGATTCCTGGCTATGTCTTTTTTCCGGAATCTTTCTTTCTCTATCCCTCTCCTCTTCCCTCTTATCCCGGATTCTCGATTCCTTGGCATTCAATGAGTCACCCGCCCGCGCCCGTTCTCTACGTATATATCCTGTAACCCAAAAGTAACCACCCACGCTACGCGTTTCGTATATTCTTTCCACGCGGCGAAGAAAGCGAAGAGAATAGATTGAAAAATATGAGAAGTTGATGAAGTATTGAAGATACCTACATGTACAAGAACGTGAAGAAAAATCGTCCGCATAGACATGCTATCTGTGCATCGGAGAAATTATAGTCACCTACTAACCGTTTCCGAGATATTTCAAGACGGACCTAAACAGAAGTCGTGTGTATGTATGTATGCATGTATACACATACATATATTAGATATAATTTGTGCAAGCCGATGGTGGTCCGTTTAGCATACTGCATAATATCTATGAATATATGTATATATTATTAGTAAATACTAAATACAAAAATAATTCAGTTTTGTAATTAATTAGAATATCGATTTGCCGTGACCTCGCGTTTCCGCTTGGGGCAGCAGCAGCATGCAGCACCGGCAGTAGACACGCGAGAATTTTGTATACGTATACGTATAGGTATCGTGGATTATACATATATACCGTATGCTAATAATCATGCCGCGTTATTAGAATAATGATTTGAGAGGCAAATTCTAGGGCGAAAGACACATAGGTTGTACACTCCCGTTCATTAATGGTTTTCCTCTGAAGTTAGCTACGCTTGGCTGCTCCAAGGGTATAAGCCAGAGCCCAATCGGTGCCACGCATTTCAATAAATACGAAAATAGAACGGGCTCATTGGTCTCTGCCGTACCCTTCGAGCAATTTACCGCAAGCGTAGCTAACTTCAGGCCAAAACCATTAATGAACGGGAGTGTACAATATGTACACGTAGGTACGGTGCAATACGAACAACAGTATAAAGCTGATGTAAATTATTGTATGTACCTACTATAGGTATAAGGATTTTCTTCATTTTTCTTCCTTCCATCAAACGGGAAAAAAGCGGAACCACATAATTCATAACAGAATCGAATATTAATCATATATATGTTCATGCGAAAGGTATTTTGACGAATGAAAGTATAGTCATTTTTCGGCTCCCGGAGGTTCCCAATTATTTTCCATTTACCATACACAGTATATACACCTTTCGTAATTTTAATCCACTCATTCGACACGATTTGTGGATATATTAATATCCCTCTGATGTATGCATGCACGCGTGTATATTTCTACCTATGATACGGGCGTATACACCTACTATTGGATTCTTTGACACAGCGGACACATGACATGGCTTGAATATCGGTTTGCGATCAACGAAATATGTTTTAAAGGTAGATAGGTGGTTGGTATAGCGAGAAAAGACGAGAATATATACCTACCTGTATGGAAAAATATAAATATATATTTTCGTCATCTTTTACTATTTTCGATCCGCATCAAATATCCGCGGATACAGGCGATAACCAGTACAGGAGACTTGGTTCGCATATCTTTTATACATGTAACAGGAACGATCGAACGATGAAAAGAAAGTAAAAATGTGTGGAGTAGAATGAAAGGAGAGGAAAACAGAAACGGAGAACTCGATAGGCAGAATTTTACTGTAACATGCATCCTTTTCGACGTGTCACATCAATTAAACTTCGTATACGGATCAATAATTTGGATTGCGAAAATAAGACGATTTGGAATTTCGAGAGAAAAGTAGATTTTATCTAATTATCGTTCGTAAAGAGTGAGCGAGCAAACAGGAAGAGAACGAAAAAATAGACGCGATAAAAGAGGTCGGAATAAAATAGTAATAGTATCAAATGCAAAGCTCTGGTGGAGAATTTATACAAAACGAAGTACGGTAAAGGACTTTAATTAAACGCCGCGAGTATCGAGATTGACGCAAAGTTCGACTTCGAATTTCTATTTTAATTGAATTCATTTCGCATACGTAGGTATAGGTATACGATACGTCTGGAGTACCGTACCTATACGTCCCTAGCTATCCGGAGGGGTGAAACGGTTCGGTGGAATATAGAAACCAAATTGAATGAAAAAAAAAAAAAATGGCAAAAAGAACGGAAAAAACAAAGATATTAACTTGAAAGATAGAAATGCGGGAAATAAATTCAAGAACAAAACCAAAAATAGAGGAAACAGAACAGAAAGCTATATATACCTGTATACAGGACCGAAACAACGAAAATCCGAAACAAACCGTGAAATTAATGAACGAGCAAAAAATTTATATCCCGTGGCACATTTGTCGACCAATTAATTATTTAAACCGAGCAACGCTCCGGGACAGCTAGCCGCTGTTTGCCTGGTCCGAGTAGGCGCCTATTTCTCGCCCGCAAGATTGATGACCGCACATCCACGCACGTTTCAATTGTCACGTAGGGTAGGTACACCTACCACCGTTCATATAGGACAGGTACAGGTACAGGTACAGGTACAATTGGATCGTGAATCTAGAAAAATTCGTGCTTTTTTTCGACCAAAAAGTATCGAAATCATGTACGAACGGTACCGAGTCGTGGTCGGGGGTGGAAGGGGTGCGAAAAAGACTTCAAAAGAGAAAAGAGGAGGCGGGCACTTTGAATTTAAATTATTAATATTAAATTTCGAATTCTTTTTCGTAGATACTTCGTCATTAAACTTGTTATACGAGTCAAGAGGGGCGCAGCAGGTTCACGGGGTTGAAATTTCGTCACATTTCTCGCCTCGGAGAATCGGGGATGAAAAAAAAAATGAAAAACAAAATTCCCGAGTTGTTGCATGAACGTGGGCAGGTATTCTTCCACGGGAGTACACAGAGAGAGAGCCGCGCTCGTCCGCACCGCGGATGTCTCTGTACACATAAGTCACCTATTATTTTTCTTTCCCGATGCTTTTAGCACTACTGCGAGGTTGGTGGCTATATACTTTAATAACAAGTGTAAACGCACCGAGGCCACGTGGCAGGGTTCTCTACTCTACTCTCCTCTTCTTCTTCTTAATGGGTTTAACATTTTTTCGACCTTTTTCCCTCCGCGCAGGAGGTCTAATAATCACTGTCTCGGTCAGGATCGGGGATAATCATGACTTTCTTCCTTTTTATTCTATTTTCCGAGTTGAGAATACCATCGGACAATACATTTCTCGAATTTCATTATAGATTTTCATCTAATCGGAACTCCGGCTCTCCGAGCTTTAGAACAACGGCAAAACATCGCAAAAGAAACAAAAAAAAAAAAAAAAAAACCCCACCCCTGAATACGATATAAAGGTTGTTTCATTTGAACCAAAAATTTCAATCCGGTTCAACAGAACCAAATCCCGTGCCAATACAAACGCCTGCTAAGTACCGTAGTTGACTTGCTCAGTTTGTAAATCTGGGCATCATAATAAGGTAAGTGGTATATCGTCGGATCCCAAGGGGGAGATGAGAAATCGAACATCGATAATCGCCGCGCGTAGGAGAATGGAAAGAAAAGCTGTACCAACCGTTTCGTTGAAGAAACACAAAAACGCAATCGAAGCTGACCGTACGAGAGGGATCTTGGTGCTTTCAAATTGTCCCTTTCCTCTAACGACACGTAGTTACGTTAACGTTACGTCATATTATTCGTTCGACGATAGCCCCATTAGCAGGGAGGCGGTGGGATCCTCGCAATCAGAAATAAACTTGAACTTGTCAACTAACCCTGAACTGCCGCTTGTGCCTGTGGTCGTATTTGTGCTGCTACTGCAGCTTACGGAGGATGATATTGCCGCTCATAAGGAGGGAGGAATGTTGATGCTGAATGGGTTAAATTAATGGCTCTACGTCAGGCGCAATAACAGAGTCATCATGCAGAGGCTTGCTGGACTCTGCCTGCCTGCTTGACTGCTCGGACCCGCTTGTTCGCCTTCGCCTGTCTTCCTGGCTGGTGTCTGGCGTTTCTCAGTTCACCAATTCTACTGGCAGGTGTAGCGGCAGAAGTAGTAGCAGTAGAAATACTAGTACTGGTAGTTTTGGAATACCCCGTGAAGCCTTCTTGGTTAATTACCGACGTCACTCTAGCTTCAAAATGAACAACCGAGTTACGTAATGGAGGAACATACCCTACCTCTAACTCAATCCTAGGATTTTGGCTCACAGTGTCATTGTGTAAACGTTCTATATTTTGGGTACAGTACTTCGAACAAAATCTCGCGAATTTCGTTGATCAAGATGCAATCCATGATATAGATATTACAGCGTTGATATATACGTATATATACACATGTGATTCCCCGATTATTGCCTTGCAGTTGGTGTAGACATGACAAGGAAAATAAATCTCTTGCGTCAGGTATCTTTTTATTCAAAGCATTCTTCTCCCTCGTGTCACTTGGTCTCTTTACGACGAGGTTTGTTCCGATTTTAAGCTCAGCTGGAAGGGTCATGAAGAGAATCGTAAAGCAGGAACAAAACGAAAGCGACAAGCAACAACAAAAAAATAAGTAAATAAAATAAATAAATAAAACGAAACAAAAAAGCAACCTATAGAACCATAATAATCTGTTGCGGCACGCGATGAGCAGTCGCATCCTTCACCTACCTACCTACCACCTACATGATAGTATAGACCTGGAACGTGACACTACGAGATCTATATACGACTGTAGGTATACCTCAAGGGAAATGAAATAGAGAGCGACGCATAAAGAATTAGAATATCGGATATGAATGTGGGGGGGGGGGGGGGGGCTTCGGGGGGGGATGATATGGTAGGTAAAAATTACGTAACTGTGTAAATATTGTGCTGTTTATCGTTCAGATGATCGATTCACGCCGTTGGAGGCAGTTTTTTGGTTAGTTTCTTGAAAACGAAAAAAAAAAAAAATGGGGTAAAAAACAGGAAATGTATCAACGACCCACGGGACGGTCACTCTCAGTTCTGAAGGACGTTAAAGGATGTATGTACATAGGCCCGTATACGTGCGCATGTATGTACGTATGTACACAACGCTGAAGCAGATGGGTTGTATATCACTCGTTTCGTTTTTCTTCCTCTGCCTCTCCCCCGAGGGGATTCTTCCCAGCCACTGTTGGTTCAACCATATATCAGTTACTATGTATATACGTAATGTAGTTACATACCTACATACGATATATAACGTAGAACACACGTGTTTCACACTCGTTCACGTCGGATCGGTTCGGTTCGGAACGGAACGGACTGTTGCCTAAACGTCACCTATCGCCCACTGTATATTGTACTCTCTGCTCTCCAATGCACATTCTACAATCCAGTATAGATACAATGAACCGTTTTCAAATGGTTGGACATAAAAATTTGAACGTATGTTTTCTCACAAGGGGGAAATCCGCAGTGTACACAATATGAGAGTTACCTACACCGAAAAATGGCATAAAAAGTAAAAATTCGCCACGGGTTTCACGCTCGATCAATTTTCCCCGCTCCTCGAGCGCAGTTCGATATTCGTATAAAGCTGGAAAAGATTTATTTAATTTTCTCGCATCGTCTCACGTATCGATAACTTAGGTTCGATCGATATATTCTGAAGTCAGACAATATCGCCGCACACAATTTTCTCCTATTCATTTGTGTTTTCAACTTTCGATTCAACACATATATAGAGTACCATTGTACTCGCTTTGGCTTCCAGAACTACCCGGTCGAACGTAGGCGTAGTGAGTAGAGGTCCTAAGGTAGGTATAGTTACGAGGCTCGTAGGGTAGAACGTAGACTGAAACTGCACGTACGTTTGCAGCAGTATTTCATTGTCAGCTAACTGCTAGAGAACGAGCTCGGGGTCCTTAGAATGTAATAGGTTGGGGAAATTCGCTCGACTAAAACTAGCCCAAACTGCAGCAGCCAACTTGATGTTACTTCAGGTAAACCGCGAGAACTACCTCCGATATCACCGCAGGGTGCAGGTTTCAGTATTGCGGCATATCTATGCAGTTCGAATATATTCACGTTGCGGTAAACTATGAGTTAAGTTAAGTTATTGATCAAATTTCGTAACTATATCTAATTCACGTACCGTTTTTCGCACGTTAACTATTCTCATTTTTCACCGTTATTTGTGCATGAAGAGATTTATCCGGATTCCCGAGAGCCCAGAGTGGCTCCTAGCGTGTATGAAGCCGAAAACGTACCAAGCTATATATGCATGTATATGTATGTACGTAAGTACGTACGTACGTTACATACATATCTATACGGAACCTATACAGAATCAAGTTCATTTGGTATTCTACGAGGATCATTTTATTTGAATCCATTAGACATGGCGTCAAGCGCGTCCGTTTCGTTAAGACGCCATAAACGTGAGATGCTAATATCTCATCTTAGAGGCGGCGTGACTGTTTCTCTTCTCTCTTCTCGCTCCCGTCTCCCCCGACTACTCTCTCCTATCTCTTTCTGCCCTTACCGTTTCGGTTCCTCTTTCGCCGTCTGTCTGAGTGAATATATAGGTACTGATGAACTCGAGGCACGTTTTATTCGGTACAATTATCTGTCAGCGATCGTCTAGGGCCGCTAGACCGTAAAATCGTTAGTCGGTATATCAGTGATGAAAATGAGAGAAATTCGTATTGGGAACAAAATAAAAACGGAGCTCGACTCTAAATAGATCAGGAAGAATGATAACAGCTGAAATTTTGCCAATAAAGATGAATCTTGATTGTTTTTCGCCATTTCAGAAATCCCAAGAGAATCCCGAGGTCGTGCATACAATTTTTTTCGTTTCTAATTTGATATCTCACATATTTCTGCATATTTTTTTTTCATTGCATTTCTCAAATCAGGATGTTCCTACATCGAGACAATTTCAGCCGATATCATTTATCGCGATACTTATTTCTGATAAAAAAAAAAATTAAAAAATTCTAAAAATGGCTAGAGATAGTAGAGCCGTTGAAATTATTCGGGACTCCGTATAGGTCGTCCTCCTCCCATTCTCTGTATATACATTTATGAATTCAAATTATGCAAATTTATACTGCAATAAAATAATTTCAATTCATTATCTACACATATAAATATATACTCTCAGTTATAGGTGCACGCACACAATATATATATATACATAAAGCATACCTATGCGAATTCATAAAATACCTACAGGCATTTGACCGAGTGTAAAAGTGGCTGTATATTTATTTGCCGATAAGGCTGCATCAGCCAGGAATAGGTCAAGTACCTCGTCAAGTACCAACCTCATTCTCTCTTTCCCTCTATTGCTCTCTCGACCCCAAATTGAAAGTTGCCTGCTTAAAAGTTTTCGATTTAGCCCATTTCACACCAAAGCGCGCGCAAGTACAATATTACAGTTCGAGATAAGTCTGAATATGGTTGCGGTGTTTGCGGCTGTGTTACGCGGTCGCCTTTGAAATAATATCTGCGGTTTTCGTTATTTTATACTGGAAAAAAGCGTTTTACTTCACACCTGTGCAGAAGAAATTGGCTTGGAATTAGTTCTCCGGTAAATTTATATCCTGTAACCGAAGTTTCGTAAAATTGAATGTGAAGAAAAAAAAAGATTTTCACAAATTTTCATTCATCATTCTGTACAATTTTCTCAAGTCTCGTCCATTGTACCGATTTATGCATGGCCTCGTGATCGTCAATTCTTCGATGATATTTGACGAGAATTGGAGTAATTCGTGGACAGCCAGGTAGGTACATGCATAGGTGTACGGAATTTGGTTTGTCGAGTTCGAGTACGTTATCGAGCTATCGTAGCGAAGCTTCAGGGTGAAAGAAGGAAGAGGAAATCTGTACATTTGAATATTGAAGAAAAATATAGCCGACTTTTCGCCGAAGGGGGAGAGAAGAAGGCGAGGATCGGTCGCCATTATTTTATTTTCCTATTCCCTATTTCACTCTCAATCCCGATAGCTCGGTCTCCCTGTTTGGCATCTCATTCTCCCAGGGGGCTATTCGTGGAGCAGTTATTTATTCAAATCAAATTGATAGAACCGAATAGGAGCCAAAACGTTGAAGGTACATAGTATAGAGGTCTCTAGCAAAGTTGGTATATAGCTAATATTCGTCTAAGATAATCAAGTGGAGAATCTACCCCACTGAGCGCACGTTTCATGTATAAATAAATAAATGAATAAATAAACTTGCGAGGGGATGATAGCAAGGGAAGCCGTATATCTATGATTTATGATAAAGGAGTCCACGGAAATATGACGGAAATCCTATTTTTCATATTTTTTCTTCAAAACGAGTTATTGTAAACTTGTGAAATAATGAATCTGGTGCAAAAATTCCATCGTCTTACATCTGGGCTGTAGACACCCATACACCTATACCTATACAGTATATATAAACGTGGATGAAATCTAGTAAGGGTAAGTAATGCCCGGAGCCACAAATTGACCTCGTGATCAGAATTGTTCAATCTTTTGTGTTTTCACAGGGTCGTGGAATTTCGCTATGCCCCGGTAGTAGCTAGGTCGGTAGGTAGGACGCATTCCTTGGTGACGACGATCTGACCGAGTTCCTAAGCGCCTAGAGAAAAAGGAAATTTCAAATTCCTCAAAGCCGCGAGGTCATCTGGAGCTACCGTTGGACTTTAATGAAGAAAAAAAGAACGAGCGCGAGGATGAAAGAATATAAATTTCCGATTTGATTCTTTGAAGATTTCATTCTATTTCATTTTTCCTCACTCCTTGCTCTTCTTCTTTCTTCCTCCTCTTTGAACGAAATTTCCACCTATACCTACTCGTACTTACTTTCTACACTTCTACGTACTATAATCGTTAACTTGCTACGAGCGGGAGAGGGGCGTACCCCGGTACTCAAAAGAATTTACGTCGTAAGCACGGTTTATTTGCAATTCCAGTTCCAGAGTAGGTATATAAGGGTGAAGATACCTAAGGGCGAGGTCTAAGGTGAGGTATAAAGAGTGCCCTTTGCGGACCAAAGTCCCCCCTGCTCTTCTCTGTTCTTTCTCTTCGCGGTTTGCTTCGCGGTCGAGTAACGGGGGAGGGTGGCCGTTTTTTATTAACGACTGGGACGGAAGCTGTTGCGCCCTTGTAGTTCCTAAGACATTGCCGCCATGGCTTTAGCCAGAGGGTGTTTCATTATGCATTCAAAAGCAGCGGAAGACAAAAGACGAAAAGAAAAATGATAAAAAAGGAAGAAAAAGTAACGGAGAGATACGTACGGGGGGGGGGGGGGGGGGGGGATGCAACGAAGAAAGAATGGTCATTAAATTATTAAAATTTTTGTCATCTACAATCGCGAATAACGTTTTCCAATTCATGAGGGCCTCGGTGCGGTTCGCGCAGTTGTCGATTGCGTATTGTATCTTCGCAATACGCTTTGTGTAATGACAATTATTTGTGAAAATATTGTTGTGCATCGGTTTCATGTGCGAAGAAGAATGAAATGAAACAGAAGACAAGGGAAAACCGGGCGAAATCGGGAGGAAAAAAAAAGGCAAATCTGTGGTCGAAAAAGTCAAGGTCTTCGAGAATTGACTCAAGTTGAGTTGAGTTAACTAAAACAATACGAAATGGAATGAAATGAAAATGCGATGGAATGAAATGAAATGAAATGGAACGAAACGAAACGGTATGGAACGGAATGAAATGTAATGAAATGAGACGAAACGAAACGAACGGAAAGGAAACTACGACGACGAACACGCATTGTTTGAACCACCCTTGCTAACTGACGCCAAGCTGAAAGTAACATCACGCGGTTGCGTGTTAAACTCCTTTTGTCGATCCGGGGTCCTGTCTACCGTGGAACGAGAATCGCGAGAAACATGAGAGAAACACGAGCGAAACGAGAAACGAGAAACGAGAAACGAGAAACGAGAAACGAGAAACTTATCATCATCTCTCTGTTTCTCTCTCTCTCTCTACTTGAGTAAATTCCAGTACGCACCTGGGTCGTTCTCAATATCCTTTCCGAATACATGTCGAGCAATCAATACTCGCGCGAACTGGTCAATTATTCTTGGGGTTGGTTCAAAACGGGCGAGTGAAAACGAAGAAAAATAAAGAAAAAAAAGTGAGAAACCAGTGAAAAATAGTTTTACATACAAGTTTCTAGACTTGCGTTACATTCAACAGAATTTTCCTTCTATAATTTATGTACGATTCAATCATATTTTCAATTTTAGTTCGTTCTCTATTTTTTTTTTTTTATATTTATTTTTCCTCTTTCTTTCTACATTCGCTAAAACTTGTACCAGAGAGTGTGAGTGAGTCAGACCGAGTACTATTTACTACAACGTTAGACAAAACTCTTCCGAAAGTTTAGAGAACCTTCTTGTATTGATTTTTTACGAAAAAAATTAAATGAATGAAAAAACTTTCGTCAAAGTTTTTCAAAACATCAAAAAAACGGTCACGGCCATTTTGAATATTAGTTTGAAAAAGCTCGGGAAACATCTTCTTCTCGACGACCTAATTTCGTTATCACAAAAATGCGAAGTCCACTAAGCCCATCCTCGCGCGATCCAGCTGCGTGTGATTATAATTAACGCCGACGGTTAATCGTGATGCATCCTATCATCAATTATTCATCTTATGACCACTGCTCGTGTAGAAAAACCTCAATTTCGTTCATCTTTTTTCCCTTCTATTTTTTGTCGTCTCTCGGAAACGATCGTATGACTTTGTACCGATGCGACAGATAATACTCGTAGAATAATAAGTCAAGAGAAAGAGTAGATAACGGAAGGAATACAGGAAGAAGGAGCTGCGGTAGGAGAGGAATTGAATTTGTTGCGGGGGGGGGGGGGGGGGGGGGGGGGGATTACCGTCGTTGGGTTCAAAGTGGCTGAGCGTGACACCGGATGATCAGAGGTGTTGTTTTCTCGGAGAGTCGGAAGGAGCTTTGAGTTAGGCAATTTGAGTTTTTGAGTAAACAGGGTTATCCATTTGGTTTGGTCACATCCTTTCCTCCCATCTGTTGCCTGGGGGATAAAGTTAGGCTTGTTCAGTCGTCAGTCTGTTTGCTTGGTTTGCCAGCGCGGAACAAGGAACGAGGAGCCAGGAGTCAGGAGCCAGGAGCCAGGAGCCAGTGGGAGCAGCGCAATCCCCCAAAAAGTTTCTTCCCAAGTCTCGTGAGTCAGTCAATAACCCGGCATGTGCGTGAATATGGGCTCGTTAAGAAACTCCGACGCTACTACTACCACCGCTGCTGCTGCTGCTGCTGCTGCTGCTGCTGCTGCTATACTACTGCTGTCGCTGCTGAAAAGCTTATGTTGTATGAAAGGATCCCAATTCTAGACTATCGTAAGATGACATTTTATCCGTCGTATATATCTGTAAATATCCGTCCGTTTCCCCGTCGTACATAAACCAAAGTTTCACATCTTTTACTCCCCTCCGCCCTCCCGTCGCCCATCCACCGATGAGGAAACAATTTTTACAAAAGTCATAACAAATTTCATATCAATAAGTCGAAAAATTACACCAAACATCGGGTTCAATCGAGTATTCGAACGGAAGTTTTTTCGTAATTCAGTGAGCGTCCGCAGCGGGAAAATATCGAGGGGTCAAAGTTTAGGCGGCGTCCAACCTACCGCCACCACCCTGGCCTAATGAAATTGGGAACGAAACGCGGTTAGGGATGCCGCAACGCCTAAGGGCTGGTGAGGGAATCGGAAAATTTTCACCGATATTTTATTCTTAAATTTCATTTTCCTTTCTTTTTCATTTTTGGTTTTCTCTGGTAAAAGTATGTAATACGGAAATAAATAAAACGAGGATAAATTCCCAGCAACTTGAACAATCTCCAATCTCTGCGTTGCCTGCAGCGGCAACTCATTTTGCATCGTACTATGGGTATTCCAATATTCTATATTAGGGTTATAAAAGTATGGATATAGGCAGAGACGGTACCGTACGTGACCATGCAGTCACACTTGGTTTCGAATCAAGTTTCATATTATTCCACATACATATTCAATGCATGACGCGACGCGTCGTTCTCTGTCTTCAATCTCCAGTATATACCATTACCCATATATATACATATACATATATATAGATCTTTTGTCGAGTACGAGGAGCTCCGTCCTACCAGCCTACATACCTCCAGCCTAACACAATTATTAACACGTTCCACACAGATTATATAACGATTATCATCTTCATGGCCGTGGAAGTGTGGACGTGGACGGGGACTTGGGCTTTGGGACAGAACGACCAACGCCCGTGCCACCACCGTAGCCGCCGTGGCCGTAGGCGACTGGCTCTCCACTGATTAAAAGGATTTCCTTATGAATAGCTTAAACCTTTTAGCCAAGGATTGCCGGGAGGGGTAATATAATATAATCCTCAAAGACCCGAATGGACAAAGTGGCGAGTTGGTGGCCACTTGAAACCGAAAAACGAGTAAAACGAGTGAGAACTGAAACCAAGAGAAGATTATATGAAATATAAAAAACTTTTCTATACCAACAATATCATTTTCAAGAAGTTGCTAATAATTTCTCTCTCTCTCCCTCTCTATCCATCTCTCTCTCTTTCTCTCCCCGTCTCGGTCGTTCGATCGTCAACGATATTCTTCATTCAAGTAGTGTATCTAAACATACCTATTTTTCTTTTCTCGTGACTTTTTCAAACTTTTTTTTCTTCTCATACACAAAATCGCTATCGGCGATCTCATCCTATCCAATTAATTTACTCTTCACAAAATTCAAGTAGGTACGTACCTATGCACAGACAAACGCGCGGGTGTCTCGCACACGTAAAGCCCTGCGCACCGTCGATATTATGTGTGTGTGTGTGTGTGTGTATATATATATAGCTATGTATAATGTATATAACCTAAAAATGCTGACTCATGGTTGTCAAACCGGCCGAAGAAAGTTTCTCAGTGAAGCGTGGCTTGTCTTGATCAAACTCTCCTTCACCAGCACACGACACGCGAGGGTGCCTACGTAGGGTAGCCCCCCCCCCCCCCCCTCTCCTCTCCCCCTCGTGCACTCATACCTACATAGTTATAACGTATACACGTAGATCCGACGAGTATAAGAATGGCTCAGGTAGCAATAGAGATTTATCTCCCATCCGTGGGGAAAGAGGATGCCAACGCTTGCACGATGGAAAGGGAATGGAAGGGGAGAGAAGGGAGGGAAAAGGGTGGAATGACTGCAGTGGAGGGTAGGGAGGGATGGTTTTACACGGATACACTAATTCTGAAGCTGCAAG
The DNA here is from genome assembly GCA_963170745.1 of Phymatocera aterrima. NCBI lineage: Eukaryota > Metazoa > Arthropoda > Insecta > Hymenoptera > Tenthredinidae > Phymatocera > Phymatocera aterrima. The sequence goes on from OY720668.1 coordinate 3,251,872, forward strand.
GTACAGTACAGTTTCGTACCTTTTTATGTTCACCATTAGGGAGACTGAGAGGAACCGCAAATTTTAATTTTTTTGTTTCTCTTACACCCGCGCTGCTCCTCTTTCAGGTGAAAAGTTTTTTTCCTCCAGACTTCAACGCCCGGAGGGTTTCACTTTTTGCGGTGCCTACGGCCTGCGCAAAAACAACACACGAATGAAGAAAAAAAAGAAGCGAAAAGAGGAGACACAAAAAACGCACAGTTTATACGCATTACGTTGAATTAACACACCTGCAGAGAGTGGAAACAAACAAACCCTTTTTTTCTCGCGCACTGTGCATACAGCGGATATATACTCTGCCTATGCATAGTTGGAAAGATGAGGATCCGCAACCGTAAAAATCGAATCTGTACAGAAGCGTTATACTTTTTTCTATCTTCATATCGCAAAACGAAGTGGAAAAACAAAATTCCCTGAGCATCATTGTATTATACTATAGCTAGTGTTTTTAAGAATACCTAATCTCTCGTTATTTTCCGTTCTGACGCACGGTGGTGCTATGCCGACGATCAAGACCGGCTATCTCTTTTTCTTCCGTGTTATTTATGACGAAATATTAGCTCCTAATGATATATATCGCCCATAGTCTGCGGCGGGAAAGAATTTTCGAGGAGAAGAGAGAATTTTCGAGAAGATTTATATCGTGGTCTAATATTTTAAATTGTAACGCAAGACAGCGGCGTGTAGGTATCACCTAACGAGGCCGTTCAGTGTTATAACACTGACGCGAAAATAATTCGCCATTTCGCCACACGAACGTTTTTCGCTACGAATCGAATTTTCAAATGATACGTGCACAAATAGGTATTCGGTTGAAATTTTTCCACGAAGACAAATCTCAAGCGGTAGATCACTCGAAAATGTAATTTGTTGAGGGAGAAGCAGGCGATACAATACATACACGTCATTATAAACTCCAGCCTCGTGAATCAGAAGCTATTATGAACGTGAGCCAATTCAAGTTTAACAGCATGAAGCCCGAAAACTCGAGTTGGTATAGTACAAATACTTTCGTAGGTATAGCTAGGTATGTATAAAAGCGCGAGCCAAGAACCCCGTCACCCACCCGCGCCCGTGCCCGTGCCCGTGCCCGTGCCGCGGTCGATGATCTCGTCGAAACCGCATCCGCATAGATGCAAGCAGCAGCAGCAGCAAACCCTGAGAACCCGGGTCGGGTTGTTTTCTACGAGAACTAACCAAGCTTCCAGGATGTCGGTATCCACGTATACCTACATCCCCCAGCTACAACATCAGCACGTGGGCTTTGAGTTATTTTCGCTTTCTAAAGTGCGAAATTAATCTACCCCGGGCAATCCGGTCTGGCATGGCGAAGAATGAAAACGGATATAAGTGCGTGGCTATACGTAGTGCGTACCGTGATCATGAAAACTGTGTAGCAAAGAGGGAAATCGGCTCATCGTATCATAGTACGAGAATATAGATTGAGAAAAATCTGAGAAAATTCCGAAACTGCGTATATCTAATTCCCTTCTCTAACCTTTTATGTTTCTTCTTTATTTCTTTCTATTCAGCAAACATTTTTCACATAATTGACTCCGATCGCGAAAAATTTCGCCTCGGAGATGGATGAGCCGTTGATTTGAATAACAAGAGAGTACCTAGTATGTGACACACGCCTGTGAGATGTGTTTAAGCGTCTGGGATAATCGCGGCTGGTGGCGGGATTCGCGGTAAGCAATTTATGGTAAACCGCCTAAAAGAGAGACTCCTGCAGAGGTTCGCGGTCGCCGACTGTACGCAGCGACGAAATTAATAACTGCGGGATGAAGAGGAGGGAAGAGAGAGAATGAAAAAAGAGCAAGAAAGGAAAGAAAGGCCAGAGACAAAAAGGATTCGGGCGGAGAGAATCGATGCAGAGAGTGAAGCGCAGGTACTAAGTAAGTATGTACCAATGAGTGTAGAATGGAGGTGAGGCTGGCGTACCGGAGTTCCTCTAATACCTACATAGTTGTGCCAATGCGTAGCCATTTTTCGGCCTAAGCATGCGCGCGGCATTCGGATCGCTCAATATCTCTAATTTCCGCACATCTAAAACTATTCTAATTGGTTCAGACACTCGGCTCCGCCGCAGTTCTGCTGTAGCATGACGAGCAAAGAAAATCGTCGACGCTTTCGCACAACTTCCTCTTGCGGGAGGTCTATGGCTTACAAGCTACCGTAGCGACATCTAGCGAGCCTGGACTTTCAGCCGGCAGTCGGATATATTGTTTATTATTGAAGAACACGTAGCCGTAGCACAGAATTTTTCGCATGTCAACTGGGTCCGCGTCGCGTTGGTTTTAGAAGAGCTGTGGGGAGAATTAGTTCGGGGTCCGGGCTCACTGGAGGCGTTGAAAATTATGTTCCGCTTTTCACGTGTAGACCCCTCGCTATGGCAGCGTCACCTCTGTCCTGTCCTATACTCTTTGATAAATTTTTTAATATCACGCCAATGCTTTTCGGGTTATAAAATTTGCTTCGTGTGAACGAAAAAATGGAATCGATTTAGAATATGGGTACCAAGGTATAGATATACCTCTGATACATTCGAATGATAAAAAATAGACGGAGAGAAATATTCTCACGAATGAATCGATCTTTTCAAAAATGAGCGCTAATAATCACGAATACGTCTACCGTTATAGGAAATAACTTATGAAATCACTCATTGTCAGTCCGTCGATTCGTTCGTATAACCTATAATTGATATTGAGCTTGTGAATTATATAAAAGTGGATAAAAATGCGGGGGTGAGGGGTTATTATTTCAACGTTACACTTCATACATCCTACTCCTTCTGATTCGTACATAGTATGTATAAATATACACATACATATATATACATACCTATATATTTCTCTATTATCAATCGACCTGAAAAACCCGACGAATATATAAGAAAGGGGGGGTTTCCTCATTTGGCGAAGAGCCAAGGTATTGAATACAATTTTAAATTCTAAACGATATTCTATCGTATATATACCGTAGGGTAGTTTTCTCCGAGGATCGCCCCGGGGGCGGGGGAGGCTTTTCTCCTCATTGCGAGAGGTAAATATATTATTTATTATTAACCTTTGCGTGTTTCATCGAACTTATTATCAAGTAGATAGATTGGTGGAAAGATACTCTATAGGTAGAAGTACCTACACAGTTTGGCAGACACGTATTCTCCCGGAGACGTACGTCAGCCTATACCTTATACCTATACTTACTCCACCCTCCGAGTGCCATTGGAACTTTAAATTGTATTCACCTTTTACGTTGAAAAAGTAGGCACGTACCTAATCGCGGTTTTGCTGCCTACGCACATCAGGTACAACGTCACCCAAACTTCGAGCCACGTTTGATCGCCGAAGAAGAAAACAGTCGGAAAGAAACGAAACAATTCAAAATCCAAAATGTCCCTTTGGGAATTCCGAGTCCATATCAAACAATGGAATACTTTATCATACAGTACTAAATCTTTATTCTATTCTCCAGTTTTCTCGTTGAAATGAATTTTCGCATCGATTCGGTTAGTAGTTTTTCTCATGATTGAAAAGGGATTACCACCGAAAGCGGGCGCTCCGAGCGGTGTATTATAGACGATTGATTTTTATCGAGTGTAGCCGAGGCTGCACTTAGGTAGGATAGTATAATAAGAGGACTTGCCGCTGTTATTGATAGCTGCGGTAGGTTTTTCTTTTCACCTTTTTCTATTTCTACCTCCATGATATTACATTCGAAATAGTATAGATTCTTTAGATTGCGGAAAATTCTTTCAAATTGCAGTGTTAGCTCATCGGGAGAGGGTTGGTACCTACCGTCGAGAAGAGATTAAAGGTAATTTCCCAGTGCGTAATAAAAATGTTCTCCAGTAAATTGAGGACTTCACTTCATTTCCTTAATTCTTTCTTCTTTCTTCTTCTTCCCCACTTCACCGAAGAACGTTATTAGCCGGCCGATATCTCTCTCGTATTTTTCATCCGGATCGCAAAACTTTTGTCAAAGAAAAAAGAAAAGTGTCCTCGTCTCTGCGGCGCCCGGGCGTGTGCGTGTGTGTGTGTGTGTGTGCGTGTGAGGGGGGCGGGGGAGTTATCCCGAATGTCCAGTTATGTGCCATTGCGGCCGCCGCCGGCCCAAGGGGTGGAATCCCGCGTATAAAAAGTATACGCGCCTTGTAGAGACTGAGGAGGACAAATGAACGTCGTGAAAGCTTGTGTTTACTATAGGTATGTATACTGTGTAAGGCAATGATCAAAACGCGGCTGTTTCCACTTTATTTATCCCCCTTCGTGCCGCCGATGCTACTGCTGCTGCGGCTTGCCCAGAAACTCTTATAAATGAGGATGAAACTGAAGAAATCCTTCGGATATCGTAGCTGGTTCCCGTTCGCCCGCCTCAAATGTCCAACAACCATTCCGATATATACCTATCTACCTACTACCGTAAGTCTGTATCATGGTCGTTGAATTTGCGAGAAAAACTACCGATACAATACATGCCTGCATCTACCTATACCTACACATATCCATCCGTAGAAAAATTTCTCTCATCTCGAAGTAAATTGCTGAGCAAAGAAAAAAAACCCCAAAATAGATGATTAAGAGAGAAAAAAATGTCAAAAGTTATATGTCTCTCGCGTGTGAAGAATGAAATTCAGCTCAGGCCGTTTGACCCTTTTCAAAAATAAGAAGAAAAAAGGGAGAACCGCAAAGCTGGTGCCAGGCCTGTATATATGTGAAAAGAAGCGCCTCCACATTCTTCATTACTTTCAAATCATCCTCTACTAAATATTTTCTATAATAGAGATATGTGTAGGCGTTGCGCATGCACATAAATTTTCAACGATGAAACGTAGGTATTCTAATTTTTGATGAATCATATCTCTATCGATCTGTATATACATATAATGCGCTGAATATAGTATAGTATATTTCAATATTCCGTTCTCTGTGAAGAATCTACAGATACGCATATATATATATGTATATGTACACACGCACACACACACGCGCGCGCACATATAACACCGCAAATGTAGATATACATCTTCATCGATTTTTACGAGGTAGTATATTTTCCTCGGGGTATTGCACAACGTGAAATACGTTCGCATCGTGATCTTCGATGGATGGATTATTAACGTTCGCTTGCGCATTGATGGGTTATATATATTCACAATATAGGCCATACCTTCACTGTGGTATATCGTAGTATATGCCGTAATGCACCGGTATAAAGTGTCTCTCGGAGACCTTTTGCGTAGTTTCCCTCACTGGTGCCGGTGCCGGTGCCGGTGCCGCGTTCGGTTTTATATTCCGCCTTCCCGGCTTACCGGCTGCATGAGTATTATAGGTATAGCGGAGAAAGAAAAAGAAACGAAGAAAGTCGCTGCTGCGGAGGTAGGTAATGTACACGGTAGTGGCGTAATTATAGTCACTCAAAGTCAAATCGACTACGATTACGACGACTGCGACAACCGCGCGATGCCGCCCGGCCCGCCCGCTTTGGTAGACTTTGCCTTGGCGACGCGCATTAGTTCATTAATTCCCCTGAATCAATGTCAGGCTTCATTCCGCTCGGTTGGAATACCAAGTTAATTAAGCGAATACCGAACTGTAGCCGAAGGTGTCTACTATGGAAATCAATTTGGAATAGATTCAAACTCCCACCGATACTCAATACCTGTATGCCTACCCCTCCACCTATCTCAGTCACAATTCGCCAAAATTTAAACCACCACCCCGTTATATCTATTGAATGCTTGTCAAACATTTCGCCAACGTCGATGTGTGAGCATCGATCTCTATGATTAAATCTCTGGCGCAACCATCGCGGCATTTGTAAGCCACCTTTGTATTTGTAGGTTACCGCGTACGATAACCGTTCACCGAACATACGTGAGCGAAAATTGGAAAGAGCAAAGAGAGGAATCAAAGAGAAAAAAAAAAAAAAAGAAGAAGAACGACAAATTGCGTGGTTCGTATAAATTTTAGCACACATCCTGAAAATCGATGGGTACCTACCTAATTCGCATTCGTATGAAAAACGAATCGAATTCCCGGGGCAAAATTGTTTCTATTTTGATTCTACACTCAATTAACTGCCCACTCACCGCGGTCGCGAAATTCACAATTTTGTCAAAAATTAATTTTTACTGCTTAAAGTTTGTTATAAATTCGGGATGGTCCTGTTGTTTTGCTTCGGCATTTTTTCATTCGTCGAGAATTGATTACCCCGATTCGATGAACCGGGATAAGGTTCGATCAGAATTTTCATGAAAAAGTTTCAAGAAAAAGAAAAGTTTTGTCAAATCAGAGAAAACTTGCTTTGTCTCACTGTCGAACAAATTATTTTTATCGAATCAACCAAAAAATTGGTTCGATATTTCTCTTCAATTAACGCTTAAAAATTATTTCGAATGTAAATTTGCTCGATTGGAGAAAATATATATTTTTTTTGCTTTCAGTGTATAACTGGAAAAAATGATAACCACGAATATTCGCCATAGATTCATCTGTCAGTAAATTTCCTATCGTACGTACAGGTTGAATATTGAAAAAGAAGAAACGATGGCAAAATGGATATTTTAACTTTATTATCCACCTACGCGCAGAGAAAAGTTTTCTTGAATCAAAGAAAAATCGCCTTGTCGCAAAGTCGAACAAATTTTTCATCGAATCAACCGAAAAAATTTGTTCGGATTCCAACAAATTTCTCTTCAATATTCGCTAAAAATTTGTTCGACTGTAAATTTGGTTGATTCGAGAAAATATTTTTCCGAGCGTACGTAACTTACCTATACCTACCTACCAACCAACCAACTGACATTTCTGTAGAAAATTCAATTATATAAAGTCAAATATGAAGCTACGTCAGATATATATAGCATACATATATATATATATAAAGTATGTACAGATATAAATACATAATATGACCGGAAGAGAAATAAAAATGAGTGAAGATTCTGAAAAACAAATAGAACCGTCAGCTTGGTAGGTGAGTATATATATACAGGTAGTATATAAGTATATAGTATGGTAGCACAATTTTTGTACCGTTGCTACATAATTCTTTAGTCGATTTAATATGTACCTCAGTTCAACTTTATACTCCACTATACATTGTTCCTTCGTTTTCTCCTCTTTTTTCTTCAAATTCTTTCGTTTGCATTGCAATTTTTGTTGTCTGTTTTTCCTCTATTTTTCTTTTCTCCTACTAAACGAAGTAATCTAATATAATAGTAGAATAATTTCCATAGTCAATTGGAAACAGGACGGCCAACGCTTCGGGGCTAACGAGTTTCCTCGACTGTTTTAATTCCCAACTCGTAAGTCCCGAACGTAGCAACGTTCCTCCTCCTCCACCTCCACCTCCTCCACCTCCTCCACCTCCTTCGCCGACCCACCTACCTTACTGAAGCCACGATTCGTAGTCGATGTTGGGTATTAGTAAGCGGTAGGCGGTGGTCGAAAAGTTTCCACGGTAAAATACTCGCGTTTTCTTAAATAAGCTACTCTAGCCGCCCCGGCCATGGTCCTCTGCTGCCACACGCCACACTGTAACGCGGGAGAGAGATTTTTACCGACGGATGGATGGATTATCCCGTGAAAATCAAGTGAAACGTGGAATGGTGGCGGGTGGGGGTGCGGATTGGAGGGGCGGGGGCAACTTCTCAACGCAACGTAACGCAACGAGACGAGACGAGACGAGACGCGACGTCTACGAGCGATCTAACGGGGATATAGAGACCCGGTGGCAAAGGGTGAAGGCGAAAGGAGCACGAACAGCAGCGACAGCGGCAGCTGGCTGACTTAAACTCTAACGAAGCCGTCAACCGTCAATATTTACCCAACGACGAGAATCTCCGCGAGGAGGGCAGCTGGATATTTACCAAGTTCTATACGTACGGAAATATATATTTACCACACTCTGATACAGTGATACCACCCCCTCCCCCCTCCTGCCCCCTTTCAGGCCATTGTAAAGCCTTAAATCATCACCACTGAAACTGCCCCCTGTCCCCCGCCCCCCGCCCCCATCCCCTCGGTTGTTATTGGTACAAGTTACAGGTATTGTGTAACCCCGATGTTGACAAATGAGGAAGGGATCAATATTTGACATAACCGTAAGCATGAATATCTATGTATATTCGGGAATTCGAATATTCTAGCTCACCGCTGATCGCGGAGAACATATAACCATACCATACCAGTGATCTTGCAGAGATAGCACGAAATCCATTGCGCCGTATATTTACAAAATATATAGCTATAAGTATAAATATATATACTCGTATAGGTATAGTATCATTCAGCGGAAGAATGGAAGCTTCACAGTTTTACGTTCACGGGAACTAAATGAATTCGTATAAGTAGGTACACCACCCCCTACATACGGTGTGAAGATCTGCACACGTTCGCAGTCGATAACGAGCTAATGTTTTAATTAACAAAGATATTTTGTACGGTACCTATACGTACGATATACTTAACTGCCAAGTTAATTATTTCAATGAGAATTAATCCGGATACTCTACGATTCGGAAGCTGCGAAATTGCAGCTTGGAATAAAATGAATTTTGCCCGCTTGTGCTTGTTCCTCTTCCCCCCCCCCCCCCCCCCCCCCGCACTTCTATCCATTTTTTGTGTTTCTCATTTTTTTCCTTTTCTCTACAAATTATAGAGCAAGGCTCGGTCGGAGCGGCGACTAGAAATAATTCGTATATCGCGGTGATATGAATTAAAAAAAAAAAAAAACCAACAAATTTTTCCACCACCAACAACTTGCAGTCAGTCGTTTAATTATTTTTCCGCTCTAATGCCCCAGGCCGGGAGGTCGCAGTGTTTGAAATCACCGAGAGAGCTTGCAAGATTAGCACCAATTAACACGCGGTCTTTTGAGCCAACGGCGTGTGGATTATCTCCGTAAGAAGAGAGAAAAAAAAAAGAAAGAAAATAAATTTAAAAAACTGGAACTGGAAGTGAAAAATGAAAAAATGAAAAGGTGGAAAAGGCAGAAAAAAGAAACGAACGACAAAATCCCCGGATATTTTTGTTTTACGATTACAAAGCAAGCGGATTCGTTGCTTCAACCTCGTTTCGACAGAGAAACCAAGCTATGAAAGGGTGCAAAACTACTACGCCAATTAACGAGAATTGGGATACGCGAATTGATTGCTCAAGTATATATACGCATAAATAACAGGTAATACATAGATATGTATAAGAATAGACTTGTGTTCAGTATTGATATGAATAAATACATAACGTGTATGTATACAGGTAATAGAGAAGTGTGTATCAGAGCGTGTTGAATAAAAACGTTTTCATACACGGCTTCAACCGAATTCCTATACGTGCGTAATATGCATTATATGCATGTAGCGGTGATATCCGTGCTTATCCATTTGTGTATATAAGCTTCCATTTTTATCCCTTCGTATTTCCGTATCCAGGTTTCTGACCTGAAGTTTCTGACCACCGAGTCGTACGGGAAGCAGATTTATCGTCATACAACAAGATACTTAAGGCTCGATCTATTTTATCTCTCGCGCGTATAGATATTCACTACATCGCATGCAACGTGTAATTGAAAATTAGACAACAGAATTTAAACAGAGATGGAAGTGAAATATGATAAACCGTCTTGAGGCTTCGCTGACGCGGCAATATTATGAGCGGGTATAAAAAGTATAACGGAAGAAATCCATTAGAATGAAAAAGAAGAGCAGGAGAAGGGAAGAAAGTAAAGGAAGAGAAGAAAAGTTGGATAATCTTGTGAGCTGAAAGAGGGGCATTAACTTCGTTGTAGCATATTTTGTCTTTTCCACCTTTCCACATTTTCTAGCGGAGCCGAGCCTGATCCAGGGGGCGAGAGAAGGAAAGAAAATTGTAATTCATTTTGTCAGAAATCGGAGAATACTTAGGCGATAATGTCTTAAAGTGTATGAGATCGATGTTCAAGAGTGTGTAGGTACCTGTACAAGGTTTTACATAGGTAATGAATAGGCACGTAGATGCCTTTATAGAAACGGAAATTAATAATTCTACCATCAAAGAAGTTGGGCGGTCGTATACAGCGTACTATATACCTATTACGATAGGTATGTGAAACGTATACAGCGGTATAGAGAATATTGATTAGAGGATGAATGAAGGTTAGAAATAGAATGAGAAGAGAAAACGGAGGAAACATTTCAAAGACTTTTCACCCTGGGAGCGCGGAAATAATTCCGTATACGAGGTAGAATAATATCTTCCTCCCTCCGGTTTCCCGTCACAAAACACTAATTCTAAAAAGGGGTTATTAATCCTCCCGCTTCTTCCTCTTTTTCGAGGTGGTGAGGGAGGAGGCAGGGAAGGGGGCCGAGAGTGCTGTTAGCGAAAAGCCAAGATCTACGTGACTCTAATTATTTCTTGAAATGTTCTCCGCGCCACGTTTACACACACCTACTGTAGCAACTATAACCTATACTACCGCTCGCCCACTCTCTCTCTCTCTTTCTCTCTCTCTCTCTCCTCCTCCTCCTCCTCTATATTTCCTACTAGCCTGGCATTCGTATTACAGTTTACTACACCTCACACCAGAAGAGCTTGTACGTTTTCTTACTTGGCATAACGGATTCACCCTTGTCATCGACTCCCGGTACCCTTTAGCCACCGCGTTCTTTCTCGCCGTATTCGTCGCGTGGCGTCGGGTTTCCTCTACGAGCGTATAGATACAGTAAATATACATACACACTTATATATATATATGTATATATAATAACACCGCCGCCTTACGTTGTCAAAATGTAAGGAAGACATTTTGGAAAAGCCATACTTCCACGCGAATACGTCTTTATGTTGAAGCAAACAGCTATAAAATGTGTACATATATATATATATAGTATACACACCTACATATATACACAATAATATACACGTACGTGTACTGGAAAGAATTTATTTATGTATATTAGGGTGAAAGTTTGGGCGCCATGCTATACTACATATATATATATACATTACCACTTCCGACGAGCGTCGCGACCCGCGACTCGGTCGTCATCCAACTCGTGATTTCTCAGGCAAGGTGGATATATTATATACACATGAACATAAATACCGGCTATAAGCGCGTGAATTGTCACATTGCCCGGGGGTGGTGGAAGGGCTGTTGTTATCATCTCTGTAAACGAACGAGCAACGCACATCCGGTTTATTTTTTCCTTCTTTTGCCTTTTATTATTCTCTTCTCTCATTATTTCATTCGCAGGGAAGCGCTGGGCCAGCAGAAAATATCTGCGAGAAATTCGAAATTACATTGATTCGTCATCGTTTCGCGGACTCTCCGCAATTTTTCCAACGATATACACACATGAGGCGAAAAAAAGGAGAAAACAAAAAAGAGAGAGAGAATAATTTCGAAATTTATGAAACGGATTTGCCAATTAACCCCACAATTCTCTGCGCTCCGCGGCTCCGTGCCCTGCGCCGGACGTGGGACCGCGCAATTTCGTATCATTATTTCTAATTTTCTTCACGTTTCTTTTCCATCTTCAAATTTTGTTTATTCTCACAATTTTGCACGCGCTTCGTTTACCCGAGATTCCCCGAAATGGCGAGAGGGAACAAAACGAGAAACAAAAATGAGAACAACAAAAAGTGAGATTCTTCTTCGTCGAGAAACATTTTTGCCGTATAATCAATTCACTGACAATTTTTTCACGTTAACGTTGCAAACGTCAGCCTGATCGTGCTCTCCCTCTGCCAGCCAAATTCTACAGGTATTCAGGAATCATGTCAAATTTCAATAACAATTTTTCACCCTTATCCAAATACATACGTGCATACATACGTACATACATGTATATATTTATATCATACGTATGCTCGTACGCATACTCGAACTATACATACATTCGACACTCGAAGAAATTTCGTAGTAGTGCTATATCATGCGATTAAATAATTGATGATACTGAATTTAATCAGCGAGCATCAAGTTAATTGATCGGTTAATTAGTCAATTAATCTACAGCGTAGGTAATCATTATTTCTTCCCACGGTAAATGAAACACCTACTGCGCAATCTCGCGTTTTACAACGGATATAACAATTATACTCTCGATGACGAATGCGGTTTTAATACCAGAGAGAGAGAGAGAGAGAGAGAGAGAGAGAGAGAGCGAGAAATAGATAGAGGTAAACAGCCCCGTTCCTTCCTTCTTCCATCAGCTCCCAGACATCCAGGCTATCATAAAATATCTAGTGAATTCGCAGCTATAACTGCAGGTTAATAAAATCCATTTAGTATATATATATGCTTAATATACCCACCATCGGATCTTTAATTAAACATTGATTAACTTTCTCCGTGGCAGAGAATAGAGGCTGCCTTCCGTCGTTGACCTTCAGACGTTCAGACGTTCAGACGTTCATACGATCAGACATATATACGACCACGAACGCATCACCTACCCTTACACACCGTCATCGGCACCCCTCAACCGGAATACGCGACCAAGATATGTGGACGTAAAATTTGTTTAATAAGGCTGTTACATCCGTAAATTGAATTAGACAAGCTACCACCCGCAATTAATTAACCTCAAAGCAATTTTATGGCCCATACCGTTACGTGAAATAAGTTAACCCTCCGTGCGAACACTGTGCCTTTCAGAAGGAACGGTTGAAATCACCAAACTCCTATTTTTTTTACCCCACATTTCTACACAAATTTCAATTTTTATTCAAGAATTCGTTTGAAATTTCGCTTCACTCACTTTCGGATAATGTTCTAGACGCTCTGAGAGCTGACCATGATTTTTTCCCCGATCTTTTCGAAGCTCAAAACTATTTGAAAAATCGCCGTGTCCCTTGAAGCTCCAGTGTTCGCATGGAGGGCTGATTGATCAACCTGCGCTTCACATAATGTATCTGTATGTATACATGTATGTAGGTAGGTACATAATATGTATGACATGCAGCTGAAAATTGAATGGCATAAGATTGTATTAGGTACCTATACGGTAGCCCAAAAACTTGGGTATCTATGATTAGCAACGAAATTAACGTCGATTCACTTTCACATCTAATGATCTTGCGAAATTTGTTGATATCAAATATTTCGATATGAACGGTAGAGGTTACACGGTACGCGTCTAGGTATACAACAGCTACACACGCATAGAATCCCGGAGCCCACTTAATTCCGGTCGACGCACCGCGGTGCGAGCGACGCTGGTTTATGAAGAGTCGTTCGAAAAGAAGTTAATTGGCATTCGACGATCAGATCGACGCGGCCCGATTGACAGATCCGATTTCAAGCCGTAACCTATTTTCTTCACGATCGAACTAATTAACGATACAATGCTACGTTGACACGTGATTATCGTTCTATTTTACGTAAAAGGTGGACTATTTATGGTCCGCGGCCCTGTGAAATGGCATTGGAAACCAATTTGCCGTTTCGTTCACGTGAAAGAAACAAACTCCGTGAATAAAGCATAGGTATATATGTACGTAAATTGCTGGGAAAAAGGAGAAAATACCGAACGAATAAATTTCTTTCTCTTTGTTCTTTCATTTCGACAGCAAATGAACCTAATGGACGTTGATTGGCGATGAATATTAATGTCATATTAAACCAATATATAGGTCTCTGTGTATGTAGCTTGTCCCGACAAAGCATGGCCGGTGTATTATTCGAGCTAATATTTGCAATTGAGCATATTAGCTACTAGAGATCCTCACATTCTCTCTCTCTCTCTCTCTCTCTTCCACTCACTCTCTCTCTCCGTATCTCCTCCCACTTCGATCTTCGTCCACGATGATCCACTCGAAACACGTCCGTGACAATGTTCGTATAGAATATAATGACGCGGGGTACGGGGTACATAAATGGAGTCTAGACTTTTAGTTACGTAGCGCCGCGCCGCGTCGCCGCCCGGGTATGATACAATGGACGGGGGAACAGGGTAGTAAAGTGGTGTGGCAGGCAGCATATAAGGTAGTAAACGTAGAGCTAGGAGCCCCGTTTATAATTAGTACGTTTCGGTAGCCAAAACGTCGAGTTTCTAGCCCCACATTTTGCGGTAATAAACTTTTCGTAACAAAACATGCAACATAAGTAACGTGGAAAGTTATACGAGTAACGCGTGAGTGAGTGAGTAAGTAGCTGCGTACTTCTATCCACCCACCCACCCACCTACGCATTAACAAAAAGTTTAGGTCAAATGAAAATAGTGCAGGTATAGAGTAGGGCGGAGTAGGTGGAGCTTGGAGTGGAGTGGAGTGGAGTTGAGTTTGGTGGAGTTCAACGATAAATAATTGTTCAATGTTTCATGTGGTTACTACTCACCTGCGTGCAGAGCGGGAAAACGGCCGTGTACCACCTGAAAACAGACAAAAAGAACCGAACATGAATTCAGAGTTCGATTCTTTTTTTTTTTTTTTTTCCCTTAGGATATTGAAAATGTGAGATGTGAAACTAATAATGAATCGGATGTGAATTATATACCTACGAACAGATTTCCATTTTTCATCGATCGTTCAACTGCCATGAGAGTATAGAAAGCAATTGAGAAGAGGAGACGAGAGAAGAAAATGAGAAACGAAGAACACGAATGAAAATCGAAATTGATCAATTTTTCGTACAACAATTATCTCCTGTACCTACGTTGGTTCAAAATTCGTCTGTTTTCATTTCCGTTTTTACCTCCTCTTGTTTCAACGGTCAACATTTGTTCATATTTGGGTGATTCGTGTACGTAATCCACGGCAGGGAGAAGGTTACGTTCTACCGGTCCGCGTCCAAATATACCAATTACCAAAAAAGAGAGAATAAAAAAAAAAAAGGAAAACAAAAATTGAATTGCTCGCAAATGCGATTACATTCTCTTCGGTTTCATTCGAGGCGTAGCTTGGGTAGGTATGTCGTTACCATCATTGTCGAAGATAGAGATCCAATTTGATTGATAAATGGATGGCGATGAATTGACCGGAGCTGTTAATAAATTGTTTCGCGTATCATCGTCCGGCGTGGACACGGTCTCATACAGTTACTCGTACGCGAGTATCTCGGTGTATGGGACGTAGATGGATACTACCTGCTGCCGCGGTAGATCAGAATGGTTTCTGTATTTGATAGTATGTATATACATACGTATATTGCGTATCGCACGACCGGGCGGCCGTGTGCATTTGAGCCCGATGCGTTAATGCCCCATTAATTGCTCTCAGGTATCTGAATTTATACATGTAGTATGCACGTGTGTAATGTAGGTATGTACGCAAGAGTGCGGATGCGAATCGAGGATACGGGTATATAGTTTACTATCGGATCGTTAAATCGGGGGCCTCTGCATGTCCTCGCAGCAAGATATGTCCCTGCGCGGCGCGAAAAAACCGCACATCGTAGTAGGGTAAATCGTAGTACCTTGACCGTAGTGTGCCTTGAAAGGCATCCCCGATTTTCGGGTTGTACGGGGCTTGTATGGGAAAAAATGCGTTATTTTGTCGTCAACAGTGGCGTCTACAACGAACCACTGGCCTGAATACGATCCATGATTATTTCACCGGAGCGGCGTGTATCATGATTTCAAGATTTCAGCGTGAATAAGTAACTATTTTGCGATTTCCTCGCCGATTTTTGACTCTCGAATGAACTGCTTTTTCGTAGATATACTTATGGAACAGGATGATACGCGCGTAGATCGCTGTCGGTGATTCCGTTAAATTTCTGTCAGATACGTATATACACCGCTTCGGAATAATATGCACTTGTTTATAAAAAAAATCGCATCCTCTCGTACCTCGTAACGATTGAGCATCGTGTATCTTGAAACGGCTCAAAACGCCATTACCTACCGTGTATGATCATCGATTCGTATACGCGTGAATAAATTATCTTCGTCCACGTTCTTCGGATCATAGATCATTATGGAACGGGAAGAAAAGAGAAGGAAATGAAATTTCAATTCGACATATAAATGATCCGGATATTTCCAGAGATACAACTGTTCCGTAAAAAACATTCGTATCGTAATTCCGAACGAATTGATTTCCGCCAGCCCCCGCGCCGTCAAACGAGTTACAATTCGGAATAATAATCGATTGCTGAATATACCTACAACCAGTAATCTGCAGTGAATCGTAGCTAACGAGTTGAGTGTTTCAACAGGTACAGGAGGGCATGTTTCGAGGTACGGGAGGCTGCGAGGTACCATGGTGCAGATTTCTTGTTCTTCGGCACGCAACGAGACGGGAGGCCATATGATATATTTTTTTCTAATTCCATATCTTACATTCTTCGACGTGTATTCTATCTTTTTCCATAGATAATCCCCAAATGGCAAGGAAGAGTGATTTCTCAAAGGACCGACAAAAAAAAACCCAACATAACGTATAAGAACATAATCGAAAAAAATCAGTCTCTACACTCGAGTTATCTTGTCTACCAAATATCCCCTCGTACCCTTTTTCCCCGCCTCCAGCTGCCGGGTGAAAAAACGAAGAATTTCTCCTTCCTCTTTTTTCTCTTCCTTTTTCAACGATTTTCATTTACTTTTTACACAGCGTAGGTATACCACTACATATACACGGTGTAGAATGTGTCGCCGTAGTCGTCGTCTACCTACTCATATCACTGGTTGTCGTAGTAGGCTGAAATAGGCTTCTTTGTGCACGGGATTAAGCAGGGGTCGTATTATACGAGCGAGTGAACACGCTCGCAATTCAAGAGGCTTGACATACTATACGTACGAAAGCTAGATAGGCATGGCAGAGGGGTAAAGGCGCTGGAGGCGTGGAGTTTGGCGGAGGGGGGGAGGGGGGAGGGGGGAGGGAGCGAGGGTCAGGGTTTCGAAAAATCAATGGCTATCTAAAGTGAAAGAGAAAGAGAAAGAAAAAAAATGACGAAAACAAAGAGTGAAGGTAGAGGAAAAGAAATAGTATATGTGCGGCAGGACGCAGGGAGAGAGAAAGAAGGAGAGAGAGGCGGAGAAAGGAAGGAAGCGAAGGGGATAAACCGACGAGACATGCTCGTTTCACCTGTTTACCGGTCAGGAAGATAAGCGGTTCTTGAAAAAGCTCTAACGCGCGTACGTGGGGCTAGAGAGGCTCACCGCCCAACTTCCGCCTTCGTTGGTCGGGTGGTGTTTGATTTTTCTACTAGTATATACATGGAGTCACTCAGACGAGCAAACAGCCCTACCTAGCCACCCCCGGCCCCACGTACTCGCTGCTGAACTTTGCGTAGTAAATTCCTCTCCTCTCCTCACCCCTTCCCTTCCATTTTGTCTTTATCTTTTTGTTTTTCCTTTTTTCACCGAGATTCTATGTACCTACACGCGACGTCTCGTGCACAATTTAGGGCAGATGTTGACCTCTGGCAAAAATTCGAGGCTTATTTTAGGTTCGGTTCTAGCCTCCATCGGAGGACCCTTCCTCTCAACGAGGACAAGAACCGTCACCCTCGGCCGTCGTCTACTATTTTCAATCTGAATCTAAAGTCAAGATCAAATATGTGTATACCTATAATACGCACATCGTAACACAGGCGGGGGTATAAACCTGTGAAGGTTAAGAGGTGAAGTTTGAAGTTCACAAATTTACGACTCGTAAAAAAACTTCGGTAGGAACAATTTTTTTTGCCTTGTATTTAAAAAATCTATATATATATATATATATATGTGTATATATATACGTGAGTATGTATGCACATACATGCGCGAGGTGCATGTGTAGGTAGGTATAACTCGTACACACTACGGTCAGAAATCTTTTCTAGGGAAAGAAGAGAGGAACAAAAAAGAAGAGGAAAAACGTAAATTGAGTTTCACGACTTAAACTCGACTTTAACCTTTCTACTAAAACACAAAAAATTCGTCAGACTGTACAGAACGACAAAACAATGATTACTTGTTCAATTAAAACAGACCTAAATATCGATCGTTGATATTTCGTTTGACACTTTGATTTGCAAATTTTTATGGAACCTCATATCGAAGACGAATTCATCTTTACATCTTCGTATTTTATATGCGAATTATAAAGTGCATCATGTTTCCGAGATAAGATGTAGAAGAGATTTTAATCTCATAATCAGTGCGCCGCAGCAATTGTTCCTGAAATCGGGTATTCCCGAATCTGATGATAATTCAATCACAAAAGTACACAATTATACCTAATACCGCGATATGTGAATTCGTCTTGCGTCGGCAAATAATTCATGATAATTGAATTAATTTCCGATTATAATCTCCACGTGTCGGAAACTGTATCTGTGTATACGTATCCCTTGCGACAATATTCTTGAGTGACTGCTGCAGTTAAATGTGGACACAAATTGTTCAATACATGTAACCAATTCTCGATCAACAGTCCAATAATCATGTTCCAATTAAATATATATGATAATTCGCGCGCCGCGCCGTGCTGCTTGCTCCCCGCGTCGACGTGGGCCAAGTGAGATGAAATTGTATTCAGCCAGTATTCCCGGTTTTTTTTCATTATATCCCAATAGATATCCTATTTATCCAAGAGGCCCGCGGCTCCTACATCTTTGGATTGTCGAGCTCTACCACAGGACGAAATGTTGTTAACTTGGAGAACACCGGAAGCACCATCGTCGTCTGATACAATTGCCGCGTGGCCGAGGGTCACCGTTCATTATACAATAACGGGCGCGCGGTGTTATTAGATTTGACTTGTATAATAACCGATTTCATTCAACTTCGCTTCCTCTATTTGTCTGTTTCTATTGTTTTCCTCGGAATGAGGCAGCAGAGAAAACGCCATATTGCCTCAGGGAAATGAATCGGTATCGAACTTTCCGCTCCGGCACCATTCGCTAATTATTCAATGTACGTCAATTATCGTATTACACATACCTATATCTCCTATGTAAATATACTATATGAAAAACGCCTCCACACAATCACTTCGTTGATGGTGTAACTTTCAGGAATATATAAATATACGTATATACATACGATTATGAATATTCGACGATGTATAGCGATCATGCAGTACGTGTATGGCGGGCAGGCACGCCAAGGTTAAACTGGGGAATTATCAAAGCAAACAAGAATGAGTAATGCGTTTTTTATATTCGATAAAACGGGGGAAGAAAAAGAAGCAAACGGTATCGATACACATAAAAGAGTAATTTTCTTCGTGTATATAGAACCTCGAAAACGAAAGACAAACATGGGTGCAGTGTGATGGCATGGAGAAGGACAATATACAAAAACCACTCCGATCACAGTCGATTTATGTTAAACGAGTTATAATTCGACCCTCCGTTAGTAGGCAGGAAAAGAAAACAAGATAGCAACTTGTTCTAGCGATTCGGTAAATCGACGATCAATAATCACATCAGGGTGAAGTTCGCAGCGTCGCCCCCGATCAAATGACCAGATATTTGTTTCGTGTGAAATTTTCCTGCGCGAATAGAAATCTCTGTGTGTGTTTATTTGTCACGGCGATTTCGGGAATCGCAAGAAAATATAGAAAAAAATGTATGACACCTAGTACGATAATTGGCAAAGGAGGGAAATGTACGACCCCCGTCGACTGTTGGGCGCCAGGCATATTTCTCGTTAATCTCGCCAATTTTTTATTTCTCTGCAATAAAGACTCATACTTCACGACTCGTCGTTACATTTAAGTTCACGCCGATGATCACACTAGTATAATCATTGAGTTTGTTGGAAAAATTCTTGCCACGAGATGAGCGAGTCACCGCGGAGAGTTTGGGAATGGATCAATTTTTCAGCTTCGTTGATTTCAATACATACTAATTATATTTCAGAGGAGTATTCACGAGTATATGAATCGTTCTCTTCATCCCGCTGTTTTCAGAGGGTTGAATTTTACCTCTATGTCCGAAAAGTTTTACAAGACGCTCGTAAAGTCGGTTCTTGGTTAAAGCCGCCAGTCTCTGTCTTGCCATTATAGACGGATTGACGAGTCGACAGGAGATGACAACGGGTAGGTATATATGTTCTATGTATGTTGCAAAAATCTATTTTTCCTCTCGATAAGCTCCGCCTCGAAGATCTAGTTTACCGCCTCGACGGTTCCCGCGTAGGTTTCAGACCATGGAATATTGTTTGTCCACACTCGCCACCGCGTCAAGTCAAATCCTTTTTGTTACAGCGGCGGATAGTTTGGTAATGGCTTTCCACGAGATGATTATACGAATGTAAATGGGATACACGATCGATAGGTTTATAAATTTGTTTTCCGCGTGTTTTACTTTTCCCTCATTTTCTCAATTTTCATTGACTCGTAAACGATGTTTTCTCTGTCCCTTCCCCTCTGTCTGTGACACGGAAACCATCATCTTTTTCGTCTCGTTCGATTTGAAAATGTGTTCATTACATACCAAGCCGCGTACAATTTGAATAAACAAATCTGTTTGTGTTTGGTATGGGGCGGTTGATTGCCCACATTTGTTTAGCCCACTTTGGCCCCCGCGGCACAGTATGTATATACATGTATGTTTGCACATATATACACGTTGTATATAGCAAACGGGTTGAAAAGCAGCTGAAATGAAATGTGATTTTCATTTGATATAGGTATACAGCCAAACAATTCTTATTTAATCGATAGAAATTGCAAATAGCGCCACGTGAGTTAACAACAACATCGAGGAAAAGTAATCTGTGAAACGCAATCGGGGGTGAATTTGGCTATCAAATGACATAAACGTAACGGTATGGAATACTTGCATTTGGCAAACATCTATCTGCTAGCACACGGCCGTAGATAGACAATAATGAAAATCCGTTTCAATCAACCGGCGATAATGTATTCGACGAAAATTACACGTAGCTATGTTCATAGTCCGTGAATCTGGGGCACTGCTGACACGGCACGGAGGAATTTATTTTTTCATCACCGACGAGACGTTTTCCGAACGGCTCAAAACTATTTCCGAAACTTTTTCACTATAAATTTTCCCATCTAACGAGCGATGTAACACCGAAACTGCACTCGGAACAAATTGCGTTGTGCGTTTCATACCAATGAATATCTCCTTGATAAAAGAGAAAAGAATGAAAAACATCGATCGCGATGACTTTCGAAAAGGTTGACCGCGTCTTTTTTTCTCTTTCTATGCGAGCTTCGACGCTGTGTTAAAAAAGTTCATGTCGCGTCCGATTTTCCGATAATTTCACTGACGTGAGAACGAGGTGAAAATTGAAAATAAAATTCAAGTCTGACATTCTTTATCGTAATTTTAGAATCCACGGTCTCTGAATACTCCCTGCAGCTATGCTAGGAGGACCGTACGGCACAGGTGAATTACCTGTAGATCTAAAAACAGCTTTTCCAATCAAGCATTTGCAGCACTTCCAACTGTTAGAGAGAAAGCTACATCACAATAATTCATTCCTTTATTTTCAAATACTGTAAATCTACCTTCCAATAATCAATATGATGCAAGCTAGTGATATAGAGTTATAGATATAGTTTCGTGAGATAAAAATCTAAGTTTGCCTGAAATCTTGAGGAAAATACGATAGCTCGTTGTCTGCATCTGCCGGGTGGTTATTAGATCAATAAAACTGGCAGCTGGATGAATAAAGGAATAACGTAACGGGCGATCTGTACTCTTCACTTCGTAGAGATAGGATGACGTCAGGAGCGAAGACAGTTTCATCGTCGTTATTTTATTTTATTTTATTTTTTTATTTTTCTGCGTTTTTTCATTTCTTATTTTTATTTTTTTATTTTCTATTTTTTATTTTTTATTTGCTTTTCTGTCTTCCGACCTTCGATTTCCCTCGAAAGGTTTTCTTTTCGTTCGTGACGCCGCGTTAGCCCTGGCGACGATCAGGATTCGGTGAAAACTCACGTACGAAAACGTGCCAAGGAGATCAAGTCGGTCACTATAACGTACATAATACCGAAAGCAAACGAAAAGAAATGGAAATACTTGGACGCCGAAAAATGGTTGGTTGGACATACTTTCCAGGGTATACAATGTACAGCTAATTTGCAAAAAAGGATAGAAAAGACAAGCAAAAGAATAAAAAACTTTCGTGACCATATAACTTTCGATATTGTGGTGGATATTACATCGAGTGAGACAGAAAGAAAGAAAGAACGAAAGAAAGGAAGGAAGAAAGAAAGAGAGAAGGAAGGGAACAAAATCGGCGAAAGAACGAGGTAAAAGAGCAATCTACCAGTTTTCTACACAAAATCTTGAAGCGGAGATCCGGAAACTACGTTCTCCTTCTCATCCTGTAAGTATATTTTGCCTTAGGTAGGTACATACGTACATACCAACCTACAGGACCTACGTACCAAGCTATCTACTGCAGTGCCTATATCCTGACCTGAAACTTTTCAATAGACGCAGGAGCGCACGGCGCGTGTGGATGTAGGGAAAAAATAAGGAGGGAAGAAAAGGAGTAGAGAAATGAAAAACCAACTCGAAGGAAAAAAGGAGAAGATACGAAAAGTAGTAGGAGTAGTTTGGAATGTTGGAACGTCGACTTGGGAAAAGAACTTTGCTGAAATAAATAAAATAAATTTCACCGCAGATAGAGAGTGCAACCCAACGAATTACATTCAGCGGTTCTACGTTTTACCCGGATAAGAGATACAGATGCAGACTTTTCGCCATCGCCCATACTGTATAGTATAGACCGGGAGAAGTAGTAGTAGTAGTAGTAGGAGTAGCAGTAGTACATACTTACATACCAATACATGCGAACGATCCGATCGATTTCGAAAACATCTATGTGCATATGTTCATATAATAATGTCGAGTATATATCGCAAGAGATGGGAACAAGAAGAAGAACTCAACTGTATAGATCTGTACGTATTTGGAGCGGTATGCCTGCAATAAATTCGGTATTCTATGGATATTAACGCGTCGAAAAAGGCGAGGCGTAATACGAAGGCGTCTGCAACCGCGTACCTACCGAACCTGCCTGCCTGTCTAACTAACTAACTAACTAGCTAGCTATCTTGTTCCCGAATCAATGTCAATAATTATGTTGATTGTGTTAAGATAGTTTGATGTGTCATAGACACGAGAGCTCGTTGCCGTTTGAAAATCAGACGAAGGTTTCACTATACCCGCGGTGTACTGTACTGTACTGTACTGTACTGTACTATACTATACATGGCCACACTCGGCACCAGAGAGGGGACTGAAAATTTCCGAACGACTGTTTGGGGAACATAAATTAAGTAGTCCGCGAAGTCTGAAGTTAGGGAATGAAAGCGAAGTTTCATTTGTATCCTAATTATCTGCACGGGACCGGACGACGGCGCGGTGTAACGGGCTCATTGCGTACGTGAGAAGGCGAAGACGAAAAAATGGATGAACAAAATAGGTACAAAGAAGAGGGAGAGCGAGAGCGAGGGAGAGGGAGAGAGAGAGAGAGATGGATCTCAGTTTCGTATCTCCGTTAGAATTTCGTTACATATAGGTATAAAATGTGATCAACCTATACGAATCGTGACACAAGGAAGCTGCGGTTCTTGTATTCTTATCTGACAATGAGACACAAGGAGGCTAGCGAGATCGTTGGCGTTATTATGCGCCCGAATGAAGCCCGCCGCTATTCTAATAGTTTTATTATTCCTGATCCAGGTCTCTGACGCGTAGTTTTATCACGGAATTCAACTTCAAGCTGCTCTCCTCCTTTAATATCATACATCATTTCTGCGCGTCACTCGGTTACATATTATCTGTCTAATTAAAAGAACGCGTAGCAACTCGCTGGCGGTGGCGGTGGCTTGTTCAGCTATTTCGTTAATTTTCCCACATACCTACACCCCTATTACACTCGTATGTACGTACGCATGCACGAAATATCCGCGTTGCGAAATTTACGCGTGGGAAAAAGAGACGAAGCTCTGCCCGATCTATCCCGGGGTTCACGCGTCAATCCACCTTCCCTTTCGAGCCTTCGTAAATTCATTTCGTCATTTTATTTCCTTTTCCCTCCTCCCTTGCTTCCTCCCCGTCTAACTTTTCATCCTTAGAAAATGCTTCGATCCCGCGGCTCACCGATTTCACCCTCGTATTCGAATAACTGGTATGTACATGGTATAGTTTGAAGGTAACAGAACCTTACGAGACATTTTCAGAAATATGATTAATTTTCAAATCATCTATAATTCGAGTCAATTTACCCCCGTAACACAAATCGATTTCAATTTCAATATAAAAAAAGATGAAATTTTCTGGAAAATTAGGACTCCGGGTTCAGGGGTACGGGGCAAAGCGCTAGATCTCGTACGATGTACAATCCGTGAACGGAATTACAGTAGTATATAATTCAAGTGAGGTAGTACATCAGCAGTTAGATTGTAGCAGTGTATAGGATATATTCCATAACATGAGGTAGTTTAACAGGGTGCATATCGAATGAATGAAAACAATTTTCCCCTCGATCTTCCAAACGAGACTGACAAGTAATGTATAGGTCGGCGTTTCATTTTGACACGACACAATATAGTATGAGCGGGGAAGAGGGAGGAGGAGGAGGAGGAAAAGGAGGAGGAGGAGGAAGAGTAGGTGATGGTGGTGGTGTTCGGATGAGAAGTAACCTCTCGTCCAATTTCTCTCAGTATTAATTTAAACCCTGACCGCACCGTGCAAGATTTTCATCTCAAGATCTACGCGATCCCCGTAGACTTTGAGGTTTCAAGATAGACGTTAGTGTTCCACACTCTTGCGTCGATATATTTTATTCAAGAATTTACGAACGGTGTTCTTGGGGAGCATAGCGAACCCTGGATACGTGGAGAGGAGCGCGTTTCTCCTCTCATGAAGCCAAGACCGAGAACGGTGAAACAACTTCCCTTTTTTTCATGTCACTAAGTACGGAATAACAAATAAGCGTTAACATATTTCCGGTAAATTATTATTTAACAAACTGGAAAGCTTTTTGCTTTTTCTATCAAACCTATATATACACATGCTCGTATATGTATATAGGTATATGTATAATTGCAGTATATAGGTATATCTGGTTCGCTGAACAGCCTATACCAAAAATGAAAAAGTGAATAAATATACTCGTGCAGAGGTCGGCGGAGAGATGAAATATCACCATCTTTTTCCCCACATTTCGTTTCTTCCCTTCCCTTTCCTTCCTTCTTTCTTTCTCTTTCTTTTTTCTCAGAGAAGTTGGTGCTTTCCCCCGTATATATAGACCTCCGGTGCTTTTTTACTCAACGATTCGTTACGCCTATATATACGTAGGATTGTATAAGTAACGAAAAATTTGTCCGCTGCACTCGTCGACGATCAGAGAGCGAAAAAGAAACAAGAAGAAGGTTCATCGTTTCATTTCATCCTCTCATCAATTCCTCTCTTTCCTAACATCAGACCTGCCGCCGCCATTATACCTACATCAACCTTCAAATTACAAATTATTGTTCGGAATTCCAGTCAAACACCGTGAGAACACTTTTAATTACGTTTCAACATTCATTATGGTAAATTAATTTCATCTTTACAATTTTTTTTTCCCCCTCTTTTTCATTGCCAATTAATCAACGATCTCCTTTCATAAGAAAACAAGGACGTTGATTAAACGGCTTCGTCGGAACTGATTGAGTCAAATCAAATTTTCACAAGAAATTAAAAAAATCGCTAAAAAAACACATTCGATTCTGCCTGCAATTTTAAATGAACATATACGCGATTCAATGTTTGGCAAAATCTCTTTCTCTCTTCATCTCGATATTTGTCTACTCTATGAATCTCTCTTTCTCTCTCTCTCTATCTCTACCTATCTATTCTCTCTATGTATAGGAATTATTGCTAGTATTTCGATTGAATATTAAAATTTGCCGCATGTGTCAGGCAGGAGTAGGTGTATTATCCCAAGTTCTAATATAGAGGGTGGCGACAGGTTACAGCTACGCCGAGGCTCAAGGAACCTATATGTTCAACACACATGGGAGTGTAAACGATACCTCTCTACCTATAGGTATAGCGATATTCAAAATATCCATATTTAGGCACAGCTATAGGTACACAGAGTGGGCGTGTAGTACACCTGGCTCAACTATGTTGTCGCTTAAAGTATCTCCACTAAGCTCATACCTCCGGTACACGTTATTAATAATTCCTTCCATCGAGCCTTAGGTACGTATTTGACTAAATGTACTGCGAAATCTCTACGGAATTTGTAGCCAGCGTGTTCAGCAGTTCGCGTTGCAAAGAAATCGTGAGCAACACGTGAAGTTGAATAGTTCGTAGCGTTAACGCAACGAAACGCACGAAAAATAATGTCGCCTGCTGGTCAATTTTTCGACGGAGACGAATTTTCCGTAATCTGGAGGAAATTTTTTCCCAAATCTTATCTAGAGGATGCGAAATGCTTCCTCGTCGAAAAATTGACGAATTTATATATATATAAATGGAGATTGAGTGAGAATATATATACGTAGGTACCACCCGGCGTGTTATCTCTGGACGAAATTTTCACAAAAAAGAAATATGGAAATACGAACGTGGAAGGCTGCAGAGCGAGAAAACGAACGCATTTTCAGAGTAACGAAATCAAGGGTTCAGACGGAGTGTGGGGACGAGGCTGCGAGCTCCGGGCTTACATATAGGAGCCTGTGTCCAAAAGAGAAATATTGATGAAACATATATACGTGTATATGTACGTCGCTGTAGGTAGGTAGTGAGTATATATATATATAGGTATATACACATTATGTAGATATATATACACACACTGTACGGAATTAGTGAAAATTATATTCCTCCGCCGGATTTGAGGTGAAAAATTTTATCGCAGAGAAAACGACTTGAATCGAGGCTCTCAGATAAAACTGGCATACAGAGGAAGAATGTCGCGAAGAAGATGAACGAGAACGAGAACGAGAACGGTGGACGAATCTTTTTAAATGGCAGACGTCTACGACCTGTAGTACGATTCCTCGGGAGAATGGAAACCAGAAAGACAGAAATAACAAGAAAAAAGATAACTAACCGGTGAGCGCGTGGGAGTATGAAAATTGGAATCGAACGAATCCGTATTAATAGTCCTTCTCGGTTGGAAGAGAAGATATTTTTGTTGTTCTCCCTTTGGAGGACATTGAAATGCCTCCCGCCAGCTACGCAATCCCTCTCCTCTGGTTATGATATGCGTAATCCGGTGATTCCGTCAGGCAGACGAAAAGGGGAGAAAATTCTTTCACACGAGATTGAATACCGTTCGATCGGGTATGCCTGTGCCTATACCTACCTCTAACCTTCTTCGCGACGGATGAACAAACGCCGCGTAGTCTTTGACTTTGTCACTTTTGCCGTCGTTTTTCTCATTGATTATATCGGATCGTGAATGAACGTTGGGTACAGAAACGGAGTTAAAAAAAAAAAATAAAAATAAAAATAAAAAAAATAACCCTCACTTTCATTTGCAATTTCTGCACAGTTTTTCATTCTATCTTTCCGTCGTCGCGACTCAATTTCGTCGTTCGGAATCTGAAAAATTTCATCAATTTTCTATGATTCAACGCGGAGAAGCGCAGTGAGAATAGAAGTTGAAAAGATTTTTGTGGAAACATGAATGTCGGATAGGTAGGTAGGTAGGTAGGTGTAGGTGGTAGGTATAGATGTTTGGATCGTATCCTGGCAGGTCAAGGCGCGCACTATCGCATATTTCGAAGACGGTGGCCGCCGTCTCGTCTCGTCTCGTCTCGTCTCGTCTCGTCTCATCTCATCTCGCAATGATAGCGATAACGCGGTGTAACGTAACTTGTGGGTTTGCAGGGTCGATCCATCATCCACGATACCTCGCGGCTTTCTCGTGAGCAAAACTCGACTCTCGGATATGGAGGAGGAGTGAAGGTATGAGGAGGACGAGTCATGGGCTACGGGGGTTGGTAAAAGGGGATGAGACGTAAGTAGGTTGGGCTACGCGAAGGAAACGTGAGGCGTAAGGGCGAGACTGGGGAGAGGAGAGAGGAGAGAGGAGAGAGGAGAGAGGAGAGAGGAGAGAGGAGAGAGGAGTGGAGGTGGTTTCCGAGGACTCATTTATCAAGCGCCGATGAAGTTGTTAGTCGGGCTGTTCTAGCATACGTAAACTTTCTTGCTATCGCACGATCCAAGCCAACGTCTTGTTAGGATCAGCTCGACCGGAAATGCACCGGGTCCTCAGAACCGTAACGACCGGTTAGCCGTTTTCGAAAGCTGCCAAGTGGAACGAGGTCGCAGTCCCTTGGTATAGCTTCGTTCCTTAGCTTTTAGTCAACGGATGTATAACATGACGTAATAATCGTATCCGTCGGAACGCGAGCTCGGTTGAATTATCATGTATGAATTATCGTTTGCAAATTTGGTAATCGAGTAAGAAGCGTTATCGTTCCTTCCGATTCCTCGCGTTCGTTCAACAAATTTTCAAAGGATTATTACGCAGATATAGGGACAAGTATAAGGTAGACCCAGCCCTCCCATCAGCGAAGTCATGATCGCTCAGTTCGCAGGTATGCTGAGCCAGCTCAACGTGAATTGCAGAGTAAAAGATAGATCGATGGACCAGAAATTCACAAGAGCAATTCTCATCCACAAAAGTAGGTACATCGTTTCATTACCTACATCATCTACCGCTTTTCAATAATTTTATCAACCGCGAAGATTGCTCCATTTTAAAATGGGACGTGAGCGGATGCTTCGTTATTACATACAGTCGGTATTATATAGCTGACAGTAGACAAAAGATTTTGAACAAACGAAGCTGAAATCTGTGAGCCAGAGAATAGAGTTTCAAAATAAGCTGCTAAGACCACCGGAATTCGGAATAGCTTTATTCATATTGTCAATTTTCAAATACAAAATTTAACAATCAAATTGACGATCGTCAAATTTTCACGACCAGACGAATTTTTCCTAACGAGAAAAAATTCTCGACTTTCTGTCCTATACACTTCTTTTTTCTATATTTTCTTTTTTCAAAATAATTCGCAAATATATCCACCTATATCCGATCGATCCTCCCTCGAAATTCCCATCGCTATTGAACCGTGCATAATCGAGATCCACGGATAAACACGTGTGGAATATATGTTGTAAATATATATATATGTATAAATACAAAGGTATATATACTACTGGAAAATATATGACCTGTTGCAAGCCAGCTTAGATTTCACAGGGTGCCGTGTCTCCGTTGCCGGACCCAAGGTCGTCTGGTATTGAAATTAAGCGTGTAATAGCACGGGAGTAAAGAAGAGAAGGGTGTATAAGGGACTTCCCAAGAGGCTGCGAAGCAAGATCGTGAGTAAAAAAGTAAACCGAGTAATTTTTTTCCTCTACCTTATTTTTTGGTCATTTTATACATTTTTTGCGCTAACTCGCACCTCTCATGCTAGAACATTGTTGGCACTCTCTGGAATCTCTCGGCTACTCCTAATCTTCTTTCATTCCCTCTTGCTCTCTCTCTCTCTCTCTCTCTCTCTGTCTCTCTCTCTCTCTCTCTTTTGCTCTTGTTCGTTTCTTTACCGCGACCCTCTTTTTTCTCTCTATTATCTTTTCACTTCTTTTACTTTTTCGCACAGTTTTTATCGGCTTGATGTTATTGGCTCAGTTGACTCGGGTCGGATAAGAGACGTATCTAAATTCGTATGTTCTTTTCTACGTGGTCGCACAGAAAAGGAAATATACAACGCTGATCAAATTCTACCACCGCTACTACCACCCCTCCACCCCCCACCCCGCGCCCGCCGTCCAATTCAAATGTACCACCGGGGAAAAAAAATTTTGAGGAGCAGAAGTTCGATCCACGTTCGTTACAACAGATCTTCTAAATTCTCCCTTATATTATACACGAATTCTCGTATCAGATGTATCCTAACGGCGAAGTAGAACAAGTCGGCGTAAAAGCTCGTACGATATAATCTATTCGAATAAAACTAAAACTCGCGCACGGAATTCAAAGTGTTAACATTACGCTGACGAGGAAGAATGAAAAAGAAGAAGGGACCGAAAAAAAAAAAAAAAAAAAAAAAAGAGAAAAAAAAGAATGACCGAATACAATTTCCTCCTCTCGTTCTCAGCGCGCAGAGAACTGCGTGTGCGTGTGATGAGCAAGGAGAGAAAATCGGACGGAGTTGGGAGAGAGAGAAAAAAATAAAAAATCTTCTCCATTTTCATTCCAGACTCACGCTACTACTATACTCCTTGACGCGAAGCCGAAGCTTGATAGACAGACCTAGGAGACACGGACTGCCGCGCCGGTAGGCACTATGTTTTGGCCGTGACTCACGGGCTTCTACTACTAGCGGGAGATCTAGGAGTCCAGGTATCCATACACTACGGCCACTGCACCGTTTACGTTCTGCAGCTATCGCTTTTCGGGTGTTTCGTTATTTTTTCCGTCAATTAACTGAAGCCGTTACCGGGATGAATCGAACGTGAATTGATCCCTATCGAACTAGAAGGAACAATTGTGTGAATCCCCAAGTTTCTGTTGTCACTCGCGTTGAAATAGCACTCGCATACATATATACGTAGGTATGTGTGTATTTTTCGTGTATAATGTGCGTTCGGCGCGCAAAACATAGTGCCTACAGACCGCGTCTGCTCGACTGTCTGGCAGCTTCGGCTTCATCTTCTTTACGTGCATTCGAATAGATAGATTTGTGAAACCATAAAGAAAATAACAATAAGTATGCGTATGAAACAAGAGTGAAGTGTGAATCGTCGTGGCTGCAGGAGGAGAGAAATTTTGTAGAAGATACAAATACAAATACAAATATATATATACCTATGTGACATATGTACATCAATAGGTACAGAAAAGGTTGAGAAGGGTACGGCGGTACTCTTTCGCAGCTACCCTTCTCGGGTAGCTCCCGAATGCGATACGAAACGAAACGAAACGAGGACAGGACAATTGACCAATTCCAATTCCATCCACGAATTTCGTCGCCTTCGATATCGGTGCGCGTGTCAAACTTACAAAAATATATATCTCTCTATATATATGTCAATCACAAGAAAGTAGGATATAGTATGTCATGTATAGTATAGTAGGTACCTATGTGGAAAAGAGATGGCAAAAAATATGGAAACCGTGTGGAAATACAGTATTCTATGTACACGGAAAGAAGAAAAAGAAAAGAAAAATGAGAAATTAATCAATGTTTCGTTATCTACGTGCGTGTGCATAGATAGCGTGGCAATATTGTCTCATCGCGAAGGGGAGGGAGAGAAGGGGTTATGGAAAATTTGTATGTACCTATACCTACCGTATACACCATTTTATCACAGCAGTACAATGACGCTGACATTTTTCAGTGAACCTCGTGTCGGAGGAGAAAAAAAAAATGACAAAAAAAAACAGAAGAGAGAAAATTCATGAAATATACTGATGACGAGCTGAAATTTTTGTTAAATCAGCAACAAGGGATTTTAGCTCACCCCCACGAATCGAGAATGTAGATTCTCTGATGCGGATAAGCCGTTAGAGGATTACTGAGACATGAGAGAGAAACGGTCACACGCGATTTAAACTATCGTAGGTGAAAATGAAAATGTATCCCGATGAAAATTCGACACTACGGAAACAAACGAGTCACGGGTAGGTATACTATGAGCGCGAGTTTGACAAACTACAATTGAAATTCTAATTACTTTTTTTGTCACGCTTCGAGGCGAGAAAGCAGAAATAAGAGTCAAAAAAAAAAAGAGAGACAGATGGAAGGAGAAAAAAAAAAGGGAAAACCACCGAGGAAAAAAAGAAGTGAAAGAATTCTCAAGATTAAACTTTTCCTATTAGTTTGTAAGTTGAAGCGAATCCTCTTCCGAGACTGTGATAAAATTGCTTAAATTAGTTGACTATCTGTTTAAGCATTAACAAGAGGACACACACACCTTGGTAGGTCCTCTCGCCGTCTAAAAGGGTCATCAGCGTTTTTCAAAGAGTTCAAACTAGCGGAAAATATTCAAGCCGACAGCGTAAAGGAGTCCTCGGGTTATTCGAAATTCCGAATTAATATACAGCTTGGAATTACCATTCGAGGTCCACGTTCTACGATCAAGAACCAACCGTCTTACGTTGACAAGTATGTACTACGTACCATACATCACATACGCATACCTCTGTCCGATAGCAAGAATTAGGCGATCATATCGTACGAATATCACATTACTAATTTCCTTGTTAATTTGATCTCTTTTCTCCCTTCACCTTTTTTCGCTTCCTTCCTTCCTTTCTATTATAGGTATATACGTTACGTACGTACATACATCTGTTACACATGTAGTAGGTATAATACCAAGACCTCTCATGTAAATAATTTTGTCTCAAGAGCTTTATATTACCACCATCGCCATCCCCATCCCCATCGCCATCGCCATAGCCGCCACGTTGGTCGGTTGAATAAATTTTGCATAATAATTAAAGTTATATCATAACTTGGTGAAAGATGTCAACCGTATGAATTGCAGCGTAGCCGCCTCCCCCCCCCCCCCCCCCCCTCCCCATCCCCCGCTCCTTTCAATAATTTATAAATATTTATGTTACACGTATAGGTGAGTATAAATGTACATATTAATGACTTCATCCGAGTTTTATGAGAAGAGAAAATAAATGTACGACGTAGAAGGTGTACGTGCTAATACGCAGGAGAGTTTTAATAACATCGCTATTTCATGAACGCTGAAAACCGTCCGTTAAAATAATGTTCATTGTATTTCTAAGATTTTTCAACCGCATGAGGGTGCAGAAAATAACGATATAACCGCGGTGCAGGCGTCGTCGCGACGGTCTCCCGACGGTTTTCGCCTCGATTCGCGGTTCGCGGCAGCTTTCGTTTTTACGAAACTTGATATTTTTTTGCTGTCCTTCTTTTTTTTTTCTCGCAAATTTTTCGAATTTTCAGTTCGACACTCGGCGTTCAATGTATCTCTCGATGATTTTGTGTGAACAAAAAAAAAAAAAAAAAAAAGGATTTGCAAATTACCTTGCGGTGGTTTATATTTTCCTGATATATATATATATGTATATAGATAAGTGTGTACGTAATAATATAATTTCCATACTGTTTGAACGCGAATGAAACGTGTTTTAATATAATAGTAACAATGAAACACATAGCCGATCGAAAAAATACATTGATAAACAAGGAAATGAAAATAACAATTTGCAATAAATAAATTAGCGCGGGACTCTTGTATACTTGTACAGGTATAGGTAGAATATATGACGTTGGCCCGACAAAAAAACAAAAAACGAAAAACACAAAAAAACAAAAAACACCAACAATCAGGAATAACAAATGTCAGCTGAAAATTTCCGTTGAAGATAAGTCTGAACTTCGTTCGCTCGTTTATCCATTCATCTGCCATTTCGGGAATGAAAGTGAGAGAAAATATGTAGAAAAACGTGAGTGGGAAAACAAGACGATGCAAAGAGAGAAATGAAGAAATGTATACCGCCCCACGTCGGGCGCCCAGGCATGCTGATACTATTTTACGGTATTCAGCCTCATAAAGTACGAGATTTGTACGATGCGAGGAAGAAAAAAAGAATCCATTATCAAATAAATATTGTAAATCATATCTACCCCAATCCCGATGTAGGCGCATACACGCACACGGCTAGAGCGTGTGTTATGTGGCGGTGCCAGCAGTTTTCTTTGATCGCTAAACTCGAGTTTTATATCCACATCGTTAACCACACACGGAGCAGGGGTAGCATAGTTGGTACCTAAAAGCACAAACGATACGATACGTGTAGGTACAGGTATAGATAAAACTTCATACTGTGTATAAAATATATATATAATAACATAGTACAATCAATGGGAGGAGGAAAATACTCGACAGAGAGAAGAAACTATCGCTACGTAAAAAACGGACAATTGTTACCACGGAATAGAAATTCTCTCGCCGTGAAACGATTTACCACGCAGCAATTTTATATACGTGTGTATATATATATATATATGTACATATAGGTATAGTACATAAGATACATATATATGTATAATACACAGAGAATACCGCGGATGGAAAGGCAACGACGAAAACAGTTTCGGACAACCGCGCGTAATGGCCCTGTACGGCACTGTACACAGTACTACACGTAGGTGCGGAGGTAAAGCATAAAACCATTCACCTAAAACGGGCAGGATCAAATGGATTAACTTCCGCGCGCCACGCTAGAACAGCACCGCGCAGCTTCGTGCCGAATCGAACAATTTGCCGATACTGTTTCACAGCGGTGACCAAAAGCTACAAAAATAGTCGATCAGCTAAAACACAAACGGCATTGGCAGCCAGTGTTTCTCTCTCCTCCCACCTCCCTGCCCCGCGGCACGTTTTTTCGTTTCTATCCCTGAAAATATACGTACAACCATTCGAAATTCCGTCTATGTTTCACAATTTTCATTTTTTTGGTTGTTTTTTTTTTCATTTTTCTTCACACGACATTCAATTTTCCGTTGAAGTGAGTGGAAAAATTTGCCCAAAACCTGTGGTTCAGGAAACAGCGATAAAGAAAAAAGAAAAAAAAAAGAGAGTGAAATGAGGAAGGGATACGAAAGAAAGGGAAAGGAGAGGAATACACGAACGGAGCCATGTCTCGGCTGAGCATTAGATCCGGTGGGTGAGAGAACGGGGGGAGGGAGGGAGGTGGTTGAAATTCCGGATGAAATACCCGTCCGAACGCTGCAATGATCTTGGAGGGACCAGACGCAGCAGATGCAGGAGGAAAAATGAGAAAGAACTACCGAAAGATGAGGTACTAGAAGAAGGAGGGAGGCGAAGGGGAAGAAGAAAACGACGAGCGCGAGGCGAGTGCAGAAATAACGATGCGATAATATGTACATATATATATAACAATTAATGGCGACAACTGGGATTCACGTTTGATTCTGGTATGCGATTCGTGGATTCATTTGTATACAAGAGGTGAAGCGTGAGAGGACGAGGTCCGCCCCTCTTACCCTGGCTCACAACTTCCTCAATTTCCAATTCTGCGGCATGTTCATATTTCAGAGAAATGCCTTCCGATCGCCGCATTGAAGGGGGTGGAATAATTAACAACTCTTTGCTAAACGAACCTGCCTGCATATTCCACTATAGAATTGTATAATATTCGATAATATAGGTACGTGACATTCTCCGTCCGACTGGATGCCGAGGAGGTGCCCATCGTATCCGTAATGCGGATTCGATTATTGACCAAGCTACAACAATTTCGTGGATGGAAATTCGTGAATTGGAAAGAAGAAGTCGGCGAAGATGCGAGTGTTCGTAGACCGAGAAAATAATTGGGAAATATGTAGGTACTCAACGGCGAACTGCGCGGCGGACATAAAATTGTGTTGAAAATCAATCGCTCCAGGGATTTTCATATACGATTGTTCGATGCTTCTGGTTATTCGGTTTCTTTAACTATACTTGAACGAGTGCGTAAAAATGGAAAACACACACGATCGCGATCGGCATGATTGTAAATGAGAGAAAAACAAAAACACATAAAATCAAACTATTGTCAACACGCGTGCACGTGAATGCACGCACGAACGAACGAACGAACGAACGAACGGACAGACGGACGGACTGGAATAGGTAATCTGCTTCTATGAATAATGAATGCCAAACATTGTGCTATATACGCGGTTTGCTATGCGATAGTTCGTTCTATCGGCCGTGAAAAATAGTCGGGTTTCCCACCGCGCGATACCTGTATATATATATACCACCGTAGGCAGGATATAATATACGATATTTGGAAACGAGAGATATTTCCCCACCCCTTCCGCATGAAAATTGACTTTAAATATTTATATATTTCGCCTAAATACAAATGTAGTATATGTATACCTGTACATCTATTTACCAATGTATGTACATCATGTATATATTCCGGTACGATGTTCCAAAACAAACATCAAAACGTTCTATATCCGAAATACATATGTATGCGCAAAGGTATGTACACACATACGTTCACGCATGTATCATAGGCTGATCTACCTACATTAACCCAAAAATTTGTTGGCACGGAGAAGGAAAATATCCAACAGTAAAAATGAGTAAATAAGTAAATTGATGATTAAATAAATAAATAGATGACTAAATCAGTGTGTGTGCGTTTATGTTACGTCTCATAGTACGCATACTAAAAAATCTACCTGAGTAAATAAACGGATAAAAATTTGAGTAAAAATATTTGTATCCTTCAAAGCTTGCATATATATATAGGTACGCAACGCAATGCCAGCCCGTTTGATACTGGCGTTATTTGCGTCGCTGCATTGCCTACTGGTTTTCAATCGACGAAACTGGACTTTAAACGGTAGCGCAACGAAATCGAGAACAAATATATTTTAAGGGGATTTTTGGTTGAAGAAAAATACAAAGTTGGGAAAAACGAAATGGAGCGATGCTTTCGTGATACTGGGCGAAAGGTTCGTGTTGCGCCCGACGCGACGTTGTTTGAGCGTCGGACACGGAGAAAAATTCAGCCAAAAAATCACATCTGAGAAATAGAATATTTGCAAAAACAATCGAGTAGGGAAACAGCTGATATTATATTCGGCTGATTTCGTTGAGAAGCGAATCCACGGGCCAATTCACGGGATTTTGAAATACCTCTGGAACAACGTTGCTATTAGAGAGAAAAAAGAAACGGTCATTTCGAGATTTTGAAAGAACTTGTCGCTTCAAAAATTTGAAGGAATTCAGACATGCAGATACGGATAAGTCCTCTCGATGCCGCGTGAATTTCCAGATGGTACCGGCAGCCCTCTCATTACGAGCTCAAACCCATTTAACACGGCAAGACCTTGTACAGAAAAACTGATATTCCCAAAGTTCTGTACAATTGTTCAAAATTGAAGTCAGGTCTGGGGATCTTGATAGTGGTGTTTGAAACATACCAAATCGCAAAGTAGATATGAAAATTGAATAAGAAATGTAGTTGCCGATCCACCAGATGTTGGAAAATAACAAATGTTGACGTGCTTCTTGTGCCTGGATAACGGTTAGAGAGAATTTCTGTTTGAGGGTGACGTTGAAACACTCGTAGAATACTCTCGTTCGTATATTTAATATGCGATTCGAGAAGCAATGGAATACAATCTATTTTCTATCGATTTCGGTGAGAAAATTATAATTATTTATGAATAACTATTTCCCATAACTTCGGAATGCTCGTTTCCCCCAGATAATAGTTACAGGAAATACATGCCCGAGGAACAATATCGGATCAGAAATATTTTGGTATCGGATTCGATACCAGCTCCTCATTTCGTTCAGTACTCTCGCAAATGATCACAAGAATTCGACATCGAAAGGATTGCGTTATTCAGAACGAAGAAACTTCTTTCTGAAACCCGTCTGCACCGTGATAGTCTCCCATTTACGAACGCAAATGGGATAGCATTGAGACCGAACCCGAGAAGCGGATACCAGGTGCTGTGTTAGGTTAGTACAGTTAAAATGTCGGGAGAGACGAGGGGGTGGCAGAGGTGGGCAAAAGTTCGAAATAACAATCCAACGCGATCTAACGAAGTAAAGAGTTCTCAATGCGTTCGCTGTCGAGCTTTCAGCTCGATCGCCGATTACTAATTACTAATTACACCGGCCGATAGCCACTGGTATAATTATGCTATAACAGTAACCGGTCGTTACTCAAGTATGTAAGGAGCGGCAAGTGAAAAGCCCGGGTGCTCGCGCTGCACGAATGCTCAATTACTCAATATCATACAAATTGCACACATACACCTGTACGCACAGGTACTCAAGAATTCTATCTGTGATATATGTACACATACATGTATAACATATAATAAGTTGTAAGTGCGCTGGAAAATACCCTCCGGCATATTATCCAGACTTTGGACTTTAGACTTTGGACTTCAGACTTTAGACCTTAGACTTTAGAGTTCAAGAGTTAAAGCCGCCACCCTGCAGTTCCAAGTTCCAGTATACTGTATTACCAGATAAAATAATCTTCTTCCACACGTATAGCACGGAGCAGCCATATATATATATATGCGTTTAAAGAACGAGTAACAATCGATAGACCAGAATCCTTCTTTCGATAAAGAGGTGCACGTGCCACGGGGACGGTATACCCAAAGCGAAACATACGACCGACGTAG